>SAUA01000029.1:0-312329 GCA_004335185.1 Phoma sp. RAV-16-625 | reverse complement strand
TCTCCACCCCGGGCCCCTTAATCTCCTCCCTCGCCCTAACCTCCCCCCAGACCCCTTTCTGCGCGCCCCAAACCGGCTTCCCATAGCGCCAAACACACCACGCGCTCTCCTCTTTACTAACAAGACTCTCCTCCCTCTTCCGACTCTCGACCCCAAAACCCCTAAACAGTACCACGTCCCCAGCGTCCGCGGCAGGCAGCGCAGCCGCGTAGGGGCGGAAGACGCGCACGGTGCGGACGGCGGGGTAGATGGAGAGGTCTGTGATGTGGAGCGTGGTGGACCAGTGTCTGGGTCCTGATTTTGCGCGCGAGGGGGCGCTGCTGGGTGTTGTGCAGAGGGCGAGGATGTCTGGGTTGGAAGAGGAGTGGAATTGCGATGAGCGGTTTAGGAAGAAGATTAGGGAGCGAAGGGGGGTGTAGTAGGCTAGGGGGGTTGAGAGGCCGATGGAGGGGAGTTGTGGTTTGGGGATGAGGGTGGTGTCTGAGGAGATGGCGTCCGAGGATTGGTGGGTCGGCGGTGAAGATGGCGGTTCTGTGGTGGTGGGCTTGCGGCGGGGGGAGGTTCGTAGTTTCGGAGATGCTGTAGCGGGCTGTGTCTGTATGCCTGGAAGAGGGATGTCGAAAGAGCGGAGACTGGCGCTTGCGGACGTCGTTTGTGTGAAGTCAGGCGAGATGAGCAGGCTTTGATCGGGTTGGCGTGCTTGGAATGAGAGTGGCGGCTCCATTGTTGTTTGTTGTGAGACGTCCATGGTGGAGGGGTGACTCTCGTTCACGGTAGACTGCTGTGCAGAAGGTGGCTCAGTTGCAGGAGACACACTGTGAGAAGCGTCGTTGAGAGCGGTCGGTGCCGGTGGCGAGCTTCGTAAAGCTCCTTCGCCTGGTAACACGGGATAGATGACTGGTTCAGCAGTAGGTGTGACCTTGTCTGCCTGCACCCCGTCTGTCTCTCTGGTAGGAGAAGATGTGTGTGCAATACTTTTACTTGTGCGCGTAACGCGAGGGCTCAAAGATGCAGAGAACGTCGAACGCGTTGAACGGAGTGATCTTCTCGGAGATAGCGGAAGCTGAGTTGGTGACACAATTGTGCTTTGCTTTTCCAACGACTGCGATCTTGAGCGAATTCGCGATTGCGATTGTGAGATGTCTGCTGGCCGTAGCTTCAGTCGAGGCTTATCAGATTCTCCGTCAACGTTTTCAACTGTATCGCTGATGTTAGTGAATGTCTGCTTGCCAGCATCGGCCGAGTCATTGGAGTAGTGCACGGTAGACAAAGAGTCCTCAGAACGCGACATATCCTCCTCAGAGTCTTTCACAAAGCCAACATCGGAGTATTTACCTTGCGAGACCTGGGAATACCCGAACCCCAGCTCCTGAGAAGGCTCGAACATGCTGCCGAACAGATCGCGGCTCTCCACTTGGGATGGAACGATGTCGAAGTCGGTATCTCTCCTTGCAAGCTTGCGGCGACCTCTGCGTACAGGTGTCTCCCGAGCAGCTGCCATTGTGTTTTCAGGTGACAGATGCTTCGACTGTGAGCGGAGGCTGTAAGGCGATGTTTGCGTTGTATCTCGTGTGGGAGTGATAGTTGATCTAGTCCTTGCACGCGTTCGCGGTGGTGATACTGTTGCACGATTCGTGGAATCCAACGAAGCCCTGGATCTCGTCGACCGCGTGCTTTTGCTGAGCTTGGACACATAGGCGTCCTTTTCTGGGGGAGAGACCGCAGGCTTCGCTTTCGACCTGGTGTTTCTGGCTGGGGCCGAGGCCGGCACTGATTTGGTTTGGAGTTCTCCGAAAGGGCGGCCATCCTCTGGAACGCGGATGAGAAGCTCTGCCGCAGGGGCAACGACTGGATCATGTGACACGTCCTGCGTCTCCGGCTGGCTGGTGAGATACAATGAGCCATCTTCGACCGATTCCATCTTTATGTCGGGGTGTTCAGTATCGGGTTGAGTAGCAGGTGCGTCGTGCTCTTCGATGAGCGCTAACGGCTCGTCCATCCCTAGCTGCGGCTCCCAATCATCAAATGACTGACTGAGTGGCTCTTCATACGTATCCGGTATGGCGATCTCTTGGACATGACGATCCGGACTAGCAGATACAAAGTTATCGAAAGCATCCGGAACTGATGCAGCGAAAGGTTCTTCTTGCGAATGGAATGTAGATGTATCAGGTTGCAGATCTCCGTTATTATCGGCTTTTCCCTTCGATCCTGCAATACCAGAGTCGTTCTCAAGGTCATCAAACTTTGGCGCAACAGCCTTGCCAAAGTCATCGCCATTGTCGCTACTCTCGTCAGCCGAGGGTGAGCCAAGATCGACTACTTCGGACACATTTGCGGATGCTTGCGTGTTGTTAGGCATGTTGTTGTCAGACTGCTTCTCTTCAGCTTCCGTCTCGACTTTGACTGTAGCATTTGGCTCTTCTTGCACTTGGCTGCTGATAGGTGGTGCTTGCCGATTGTGAACATCGTCTTCCGGCTCAGCCTCATCATCAGTGCCTTGTTCTTCATCAGACCCTACCGCAACTTCGCTTTCGCTTCCTGATCGAGTCCCTTCGTCCGAACTACGCTCTTCATACAACTCGGCCATAACCTCATCTTCATCTTTACTTTCGTCCGATTCAACATCTGAAGACAGAACGGTCACGTTCGAGGACTCCGGCATCACACTGTCGTCAATTTCCTCCGCTGTAGCCACTCCAGCGACCGGTTGTACACCATCGTGCACGGTTGCTGCGGTCTCGCGTAAGTCGTCAAGTGCAATCGCAGCCTCTTCCTCGAAAGTTTCAGCTAACGATGGGTGCGACACCTCTCTTTCCTGAACATATTGAGCAAGGTCTTCGTCAGCAGCATGTTTCTGAACATCTTCTGGTGGTGGTGAAGATAGCTCTAAAGGACGAGACCAACCAGCGCCGTCCGTGCCGAAAGTGAAGCGTACAGGCGTATATGCTGTTTCGTGGTCTTGATGAAGTCCTCCCGCTCTGGAGGAGCTGATAGAGCTGTAGAAGGAATTTTCCATGATGTAATCTGCGTCGCTTTCAGGCTCTTGCTCATCGCGCTCAGCCGCTGGTCCATCAAGAGGAGCATGGTCCTGCTGAACGGAGACATGATCCACGTATGAAGTAGCCTGCTCGCCAGGAAATGGTGACGGCAGAGGCAAGGTGGCAGAGTCCACGGCTTTTAGGATTGGGCTTGAAGGCTCTCTGCCGGCAGGCGTCAACAAGGCTGATGCTGTGGGGGTAAGCAAATCAGTGTGTAGTACAGGCAGACTTGGAGGAGGCATCGTGATGACCAGGGAGTCGGTAGCCACCTTGGGAGGGTTCGGCAATTCCGGCACTGTCTCATCAATGGTCGTGTCTTCGGCCTCGATCGAGGTATCTCCAGTCTGACCTGCTTCGATGAACTCCGAGTGACTGCTTTCTTCCATATTACCGGCTGGTTCGTCATCGGTCGACTGCGTAGTGTCTGGCACAGATTGCGGGACGACTGCGTCAGGCTCGTCATCTGTCTGCTCATGTTCGTTTTCTAGCTCAGTGGCCAAGTCTGCTGTACTCCCACCGTCTTCATCAACATCAGGCACCGTGTCGTCTTCCGTGGCAGAGATTCGTCCAGTGGTCGTAGGGTTCTCATCACGAACATGCAGCACTTGATCGCCTTCGTCGTCGGTGTTCAACTCGGTGTCGCCTCCAAAATCATACTGCGAGTCCAGAGGCAGATCCTCGGTGGATGCAGGGTAGCGATGGTAGTCATCAGTCTCGCTGTTAGGGGCCTCTTTTGGACGCTCTGGACTTGTCGTCACAGGGATGGCGACCTTTTGCAGCTCTCCGTCGTCCACAGTGGTGTCACCCTCGGCGCTGTCCGCTATGGTAGTTTCCTCGACGAATTCGGAATCGTCAGGCGGCTCAGCTGCGGGCGACAGAGGCTCGGTCCTGGTCGAAGAAGCTGGCGTCTTTGGCAGCTGCGGCGGACGGCTCGGTGACGACACAGGCTCGTCGAGTTCATCATCCATGTCGGCATCCTCCTTTTCCGGCGAGGGCGTCCTCGCTGTGTATGTCCAGGCCGTCCAGTCCCTGTACGACTTGCGCCGGCGCTTCTTGTCGTGCCCAGTGCTCTCGTCGGCCAGAGGGTCGTATGCGGGCGGTTCGAAGACGGGGCCGTCGGAGAGACGTGCGCGCCTGAGGAAAGCCGGCGATGCCCACTGAGGGACGGGGCTGGGGGCTGCTGGCTGCTTGCGCACAGGCGACCGCGGCGCTGGCGTGGGTGCAGCATCGATGAGCTCGAGGTTGGCAATCTCAGATCCGTTGCGGCGCACAGAGATGGCGACCGTCTGCGTGTAGGCCAGCTCCCAGTCCAGACTCTTTCCAGGCGTGCTGACCGCGCCGTCCTGCACAAACTGCGCGCCGTGCAGGCTCAGCACGACCTCGTCGCCAATGCCCACGCCCGTTGTCGCAAGCGCTCTGGCGCTGGTGGACGAGAAGCGAGCGCGGACCTGGCCCTTGTTGCGTCGCAGGCGGAAGTCGGGCTCGGCGAGGAGCAGCGCAAACTGGCGCTGCGAGGACGAGTACGGCCATATCAGCGTGACGACGGCCTTGATCTGCTTCGACTCGAGCGCGTCCAGCTTCGGCCGGAGCGCGGCAATGTGTACATGTTCCATGGCAAGCTGAACAGTTCAGGTGCGTCGCGGGCACCACTTCTTCTTGCTATGCGTCAAACATGGCTGCTGACGCGGGAGAGTCCAAGCAGCTGTCGATTGAGTGCCGGTGAATGAGAGCTGCTTGTTCACCACAGAGCTCGGTACCACTTGTGGCTAGGGCAGAGGTCATTGATGCGCCCCACGCCAAGGACCACGACCACTCGCATCTGGCCCCGCCCTTTCTTCTTTCCTACCAACAGGTTAAGCGCAAAGCATGCATGTAGCATCTTTTGTCTGCAACGCAGGAAGTATATGCTTTGCTAGAGGTATTCATCGACGACCTTGCGAAGCAGATTACCCCAGATCATCCTCTCTCTCGTCACGCCGCATATATGGTTCGTCTTTCCTGATTGATCACAGACATCAACACATCCCTTCTTATATCCGACTCAAACCCGCAAGACGACACCGGTCTGGTCTACGCCGATGAAGGAAACATGGTCAATCGTCCTATCTCAGACAACAATTCTGCGGTCCGCGTGACCATTAGTATAAAGCAACGTATAAGAAGCAGCATAGCAAACTTGAATCGTACGTCCGACAGTTGGATTCTTCATTCGTCCAGCCTATCGCACACCCAGGCTGCTTACATGTAAGCAAAGTAAATGTATAGCTTGAGGCGATCATACGGTGTTATGTTTTGGGAGGACAGTAGTTATCAAAGGAGGCTAGAACGATTGGTTGGGTCGAGGTCATGCGCAGGGCCGCGCGAGGATCATGTGGATGAGTTCGTTCATCCATCGTACTTGATTTAGCTGGGTGTTCTTAGTTTAGGATTAAGAAACATCCCTCGGCCGTGCCAACTTCCCAGGCTTCGACAGAAACAGCTCGTCGTACATATCGGCGGATGTCGCAGCACCCCCACCTGATTGGGCCGGAGACCGCTGCTCCTAGCATCATCCACCAGTTGCGTCAGAATTTTTAACACTATGCCACCCGCACCGATAGCAACCTTCTCCCCTACATCGAAGCTGCAATCGAGCTATGGAAGCGTGCGAGTTGCCACTTGAGTTTGCGGTGACTGGATCGACGTACTGCAAACCGTTTCGCTGATAATAGAATCTTGCTGGGTGGTACGACATCGCGACGCCGATCACCGGCAACCTCCATCACAACTACTGCGTACCTTGCAGGAATGCAGAAGGCATGTGCGACAGCACTTTTGCTGTCTAGCGTTTCTTTCCGCCATGTTCTTGGCTTCGGTACCATCAACGAGCCAGCTATCGTCGGTCAACATTGCGAACATGAGCGCATCACTAGAGCTGCCTTCGCCTGCCCGTCCGATAACAAGATATCGGATGGACGATGCTTCGAGGAGCTGAGCCTCCACCAGCTTTCTGGAAGATCAGACATCTATGTCGGCCAGGGCTCGAATGGGGCAGTCGGCGCTCCAGACATGCTAGATCCGACACCGGAAGGACCAGAAGCTCATTGCGACAACGCCGATTTTCTGGATGCTCAACTTTTCAATCTCGGGGTCGAGTACCCAGTCACACGCCAACAAGCATCGGACCAGCTCCAGATATGCATCAGCCACATGCGAGGAAGAGTCGAGGAAGGCATCGACGCTGCCGACAAGATTGTAGATGAGGGAGCGCGAATCATCGTGCCTGAGGTAGACATCAGCACCCTGGATTGCAGGTTTTCGTTCCCAGCATTGCAGATGCACGTCTTCGCAAGAGCTAAATGCTCTGCCATAGAAGGTTTTGGACGAGCGTTGCATGGGATCCAGGACTTCTATGCACACAGCAACTGGGCCGATGACGCTGAACCACCATTTGGACCTAACAATCCCCCTGGACTAAAACGAGTCGATTCGCCCGTCTTTCTTGACCTCCGTGGCGAGAACGACATTACCGAGCAGGTCCCACACAATCTGTCGACAGGATGCTTTGGTGGCCTGTTCACGGACGGACCAGTGGGAAAGGCAGGCCATCCACTAGAGCCAGGATCCATTGATTGCACTGGGCGCATCACTCATCACACTCTCAATAAGGACAATGGATTGATTGACCAAGTCACCGGAAACGTCAGCACCCCAGGTCCAAACACGCCACGCAGCGACTTTCCAGGGAACTTTCAGCGCGCCGTGACCGCTGCCATCAAAGACTCCCGCCGACAGTGGCGCCATTTCCGAGAGTCAATCAGGCGAACGCATGGCACGGAGCGAGGCAACATCATGATCTGTGCCCTGGTTCGGGACAAGCCTGCCAGCGACTGCTATGGACGCCGTGTCGCGATCCTACGCGATGTAGTGAAGACTGCGAAC
This sequence comes from Phoma sp. RAV-16-625, assembly GCA_004335185.1. NCBI lineage: Eukaryota > Fungi > Ascomycota > Dothideomycetes > Pleosporales > Didymellaceae > Phoma > Phoma sp. RAV-16-625. The sequence goes on along the minus strand of SAUA01000029.1, from coordinate 305,367 downwards.
AGAATCGCAGAGATGCAGATTCCCATCCATAAGTGGCTGTTGGAAGAGCTTGCAGACAAGCCACACGACGAAGGACCAGGAGAAGGATTAACCGCGCAGAACTCAACAAAGAGCAGAGGCTCAAGCGACGATCTATATAGACTGCATTCCGGTGATATCGACATTGACTGCGACACCAACACGAGCCCTGATCTTGGAGTAGCGTTGGGTGAGCTCTTAAACCATTCTTCGCCACTACCGAACAACAAGACCGCCATAGTAGCCTTGACATGCGCCAGCAGCTCCGACCTCGCAGAGCAAATCGCCCACGTCTGGCACGCAGGAGACGAAGGCACAAGAATGCACTTTGGCATTCTCCCCTCCAACAGCCAAACCAAATACGGCCCGCAACCCCAAAACATCCTCACTGGCAAAGCGCGAGAAGACGACCTAATCGCCGCCGTCCTCCAAACCGGCGGCACCTACAGCATCCTGCACAACCGCGCGGCCATCCCGCGCTTCATCGACCACGTAATCTCCCGCGGCCTCACCCAATACGACAACGCGCGCGACACAGCCATTCTCCTCCCCGCCGGCCTCTCCGTCAGCGACCACGTAACCCCCACGTCAGAACCCCGCCGCTTCTCCTTCGACGCAACCTACACCGACAACGTCGTCATCGCCGTCGCGCCCAAGACGCCCAAGCTCGCCCTGCACGTTACCGTGCGCCACGTGCGCAAGAACATTGTGTTGAGCGAGCAGTACATTGGGCTTGGCGGGAACGAGACGTTTCGCGCGGAGCTGGAAATTGAGGATATACCACGCACGGATGCGTGGTTTGAGCTTGAGGTCGCGCATGTGCAGAGGAGTGGGTTGGTGGGGAGGGGATTGTTCGAGGTTAGTATTGAGACGGAGCATATTGGGTCCGGGGCTGAGGGGGATGAGGAGCATGGGGATGGACATGATGAGTTGTAGGATGTATGCAGCTTGGGTTGGCGTTGAGATGTTTCATGTACACAGTTTTTTTCTCGTTTGTATAGCGCAGTATGTCCATAACCCGGTTTTCAATCTTTGCTTTCTTCTTCTCCAGCGATCTGCCACTTCATCCCTGCTCACGATCGCTCAACTTGCACTCATACACACCAAGCAAAGCGACCTACAAGCCCCCTGACCCCACACTACACGATAACCACCAAGCAACAAACACCACCCCACCTCGAAGCTGAGAAACCACTCACCGACGAAGTAGTGCAATGCCAGTGTCTATGGCGTTGCTGCTGGCATAACGCCTAGGGGGTTGGGTTGGGTGAGCTCGGGCGGTATTGCTCAGTGTTGATGGTAGGTCTACATTAAGGCTGTCTGGTTGTCTTATACAACGAGATTTAAATGTACTATAGCGGCGTTTGAGGATGTTTCGGCAACGCGGGATGAGTTGTTCTGCTGGAAAGCGCACGTGGGCAAGCACTGTCTATACGTTGTAGCGGGTGGAAGTCAGGTAGTAGGTCACGAGGGCAGTGGCCGGAGGTTGAGTCCTGGGCATTGCACCTTCTACGGCTCTGCACATAGCATGCAGCGCGGCCAACAAACTACGATACTTTTCTATGGCGGGGCAAATCAAGGCCCTTGCATCTTCAATCTCACCTACACTACTTCCACCTGCTACGTGTATCACGGTAAGACAAATGGCTCATGCAGGGTGTCGATGGAGAAGTGAAACGTGCTCATCACTGATTGCCATGTGTGGTTTTCTTTGTGATTCGTGTGCCTGGCACTGTAACAGCCGCGTGGATGATCTCGCTTGAGGCTTTGCCTGGTCGGCGGGTGGCTGGCGAAGACAGGAATCTACAGCACGGGACTGATCTCTCTTCGCGTAGATCGACGTGCAGTTGGTCAGGTACAGAAAATCTAGGCTTTCGCGGGTATGTCGTATCCGTCGTTAGGATAAGCTTCCGTCTGCTTCAAGGTCGTCTTCAGCACGTGATGCGTCACGATCCAACTCGTACCATGGCTCGCTGCAAATAGCAGCGGTAGTGTCTGCTATAGTAAGGGCTGGTTATCGTGCGGCTTATCAGTGAATGGCATGTGAAGCGAGTATCGCCGCATGCATGTGCATGACTAACGTCGAGTGACCATGCACGGCGGACCGATTCAGACGACACGACGGCGATGCTTTCGACATGGCGGTGAGGCAATTACCGTCGTGTTGCAATGGGAACCAGAACATGATGTTGCCGGTGACAGTGGCAGTTGATGTTTTCAGCCCCTGAACATGCACCTCTTATCGCGCAATCGACGTTTGTTTAGAGTTGTACGGATCGACAGGCTCCACCGCGGGAATATTGGCTGGCGTTGTGTGGAAATGCCTCAACTTGGATGGTCAGCAGGTGGTGCAAGCGGTTGATTCGAAAACGCCGGTGGGTGTTGGAAATGTAGCTGACCGGACACAGAAAGCTGATCGGAATGCGCGTCTAATTTGGGAGGTGAGGTTGAAGGTAAGGTGCATCGTGGCGGGGACGGCGTTGCGCAGCCTGCAGGAGAAAAACTCTGGCGCGAAGTTCAATGTCCGCACGCTCTACACGCCATCGAGATGCATCGGGATGCATCGTGCAAACCCACCAAAAGACCGCAAGGCCGAAGCAACCCAGTGCGTACCATGTTACCAAGGCAGCGAGCCACAACAAACAGGAAGGTGGGTGGGGGCTGCAGCGGTGCCTGGATTCCAGGACCAGCGTGACGGCAGTGAGGGAGGAACAAAGCCGATGCATCCGAATTTAGCGGTCGGCGGCCCCGCACTGGCTTCTTTGATCGTCAGTCCTCATGACATGGCGCGTCTTGCAACTGGGCGTTTGACCCGTCGTGTCTTTGACACCGTGACGTTTTGCGCGTGCCAGCAGGTTTCTATGCCGTAATTCCAGACCGCCACCTATTCTAGACTCATGGTACTTTGCAAATGCCATCATCCAAGCAGACGCAAAGATGCTGAGAAACGTCGTGGCATCGAGCATGGGCAGACGTCAGCACCAAAAAGTGTCGTGGTCAAGGTGGGTCTGCCGAAGTGGGCATGTGGAAACCGCGTGTGTGGCAGACGACGCGGCGAAGAGAAATGTGAGCGTCTTGCTGTGAGGGAACAGGCTTGGCTACGCTTTGGCGCGGCTGAACTGTCACAAGTTAGGCCCAGATCCAAGGAGTCTAGAAAATGTCCTGCTGCTTCTTTGTCGGCTCCACAGATAGTCTCATGCAGGCTGCAGGAAACCTCGAAATTGTGAACACTGCAGACCTCTCAATCAAACAACGTGGTGGGTAATAACATGCTAGATGCCATAGACTTCTGCAAGTTGGGCACTCTTATCGCACGAGAAGATGCAAGATTCCACAACAGGAAGTCAACGGGAACCTGAGCAGTGGCTCAGCTTCGGCGAGCGTAATGAACGCGGTTGTCACTTGACAGGGGTCCAGTCTAATCCTCGTCATACAAACCGCGAATAGCGATATTGCCTTGTGTCATCGCGTCTTAGCTAATTCACATCTTGGCTGACCTCTAGAACGCAATCAGCCCTGGACGGATGGAGCACGCGAGCTCTTGGGCAATCTGATTCCATGCTGCTTGAACGCCCAGAAGCTGTGAAATCAAGATGGTACACTCTGTGCTTCTTGTGAGGTATATCTCATGTACTACCAAACAACGCAGGCTTGGAATCATCAACGTGCCTATTGGCGAGTACCTGCCGTTACAGGCTATTGCATGCAAGGGGCTGAAAGAGTGGCGACCCCTGAGAAACTGTGGCTTTCCCCAGACTTTGTTTGGTCGGCTCGGTTCTGGCGGTGTAGTGGAGCAGGCCTGCGGGTCAAAAATGGCTCAGCACTAGCCCAGCCGGATCACGTACTCACCCAAAATACTACGCAATTACTGCGGAGATCGAGATGCATGCATCACCCGTCGTGTCTGAGGCTATCGCCTGCGCGCTATTTGTGCTGTTTCTGATCTGGTGGTGTACCGAGGATCGTGAGGCCTTTCAAGGGGGCCAGCCATGCACCTTCTATAAAGTGATCGCTGACTGCCCCCTCGAAACAGCAATAACCACCAAGCTTCAATCCTTCAAGCCATTCAAAGCACTCTCCGTATTCAATCTAAGACGGGATCGACGCCAAAGAACTATCTCCATACAAACCGGGAACTAGTCTTGACTTTCATCATGCCTTCTCTTCCATTCAGCGCTTCTTCCTCGCCAGTATCTTCGCCCAGCTCATCGCCGGCGCCTTCGATAGTTCTTCATCCCGCATCGGGTATATTTGATCAACCAAACTAAAGCTTGTCATCTAACCTAGCATCAGGCGCTTCAGCAAGGAAGCCACTTCACACCTCGAAAGAGGACGCTGCGGACGCATACCGCAACCGTTACGCACAATACCTCGCCTGCACTTTCAACATATCGATGCAAGCTGCGCTGGCCGAAGCCGACAACTTGTTGGCTCCCCAGCGTCGTTCATCGAGTGTGTCCGAGGCCGAGTCGTTACGCGAGATTTGAGGTGGAGACGAAGGTGGACGTTCGACTTTTCGACTTCTTTACGACTTTTACGAATCTGCATGGAACGGTAGCCAGCATTGGGCTGGGGTAATACGGCGCATCTTGACTGTTTGATACAATCCAAAAGCCTTTGTTCTCTGTTGTGCACACTCGACATCGAAGCATCATGCTTCTGCTAACGTGACATGTTTTAGATCGCCTGCTCCATGGACCACTGCGTATAGCGGCCAGTTGAAGCTCTAGGCGTGAAAGCTAACAGACTGCCGTGGCTTCACACCTATCAAAGCCAATTCGACTCTCCCTGTATAAGTATCCAGAATCGTGGCTACCGTCAAGGTGGTGTTGACTTGGAGTGAAGTTGATGACTGTGCGTCTGTGGGAGCGAAATGCCCAGCTACCCCACCAGATGTGCCTGCCGCACGTGGAGTCTCTGGCGCTTCTGGCTATCGATAAGGCACGAGGCAGTTTCAACGACATCTCATCAGATCGCGCTTTCGTTCTCTCCATGTCTAAACCGCTGGAAAGCAATTGATGGTCCTTATTGCGGTTGCGGCTTGCGGTTTGCGTCTTGCGCCATGCCGCTAACACCCACCCCGCAAGCCGAGCAGTTGTAAGACCTCAACAACTGACGACCTTCCTGATTCCTGGAACATCAACGAAGATAACTCGTCGCGAGGTGCATTACTCCGCATTCTTATCAGCCGCTTCTTTACGCCTCATTGGTGGCAACCAGATCTGTATCCGGAACAGTCGAAGACGCGTGGCGATCATCAGCGCACCGCATCTGACGTGCTTGTTTACGGAAGAGCCAAGAGCACGAGGGGCTACAAAAACAGCATCGTGAGTGGTTCGTTCATGGAAGAGCCATGACTAACACGTTCAGAGCTGGTATACTGTGTTGACTTGCTGCACCAAACAACCGATAATCGAAAACTACACCACAAACGTGCATATACTTGCAATGCCAACAACCAAAGTCTCTCGGCACTGAGGCTGTGTTACATTTCTATCGATGCAAGAGCCCGGAAAGCGGCAAAGAAGTCTTGGAGCGGTCAGCCAAGATTCTTGACGCCTAGTCAGTAAATAGAGAAGCAACTGTCAGAGCATCATATCGCTGTGCAACAGAACTCTTCGCAACGAGCGCAGTGCGTGGCTTCACACGGTCGGAATTCTGCAGCGCATAACATGAATGGGATTTCATCTGACGATGCGCTGGTCCTGCGCTGATTGCAGGTGAGTGAGGCGTGAATGATGAGGGTTACCAAGACGTCCCCACGCTTGGAAGGATCCACGTAGCTCGTAGCTCTCCCTAGCGTGTGTGACCCCGCCAATCTTGGTACGACAGACGGGTATAACTGCCACCCCCGCGAGCGCCCTCCTATGCTCCTTACCAAAGCCACACCACTGTGCCATCGAGTTATTGAATGGGTGAAACCGCACTGCCTATTGTCGAGGAGACCGCTCCCCAAGAAACTGAACCCCCTATAGGTGGTTTAAATGGGCTAAATCATTCACACCATCAAAGGCAACACCAGCCAAACAGCGACGGCGCTTCCCCGCCTCCGCTTCACGCCCCGCACACCCTCTCCTTCGAAGAAGTTGCAGAGGCTCTGCGTGTAGACATCAAGTAAGTCTGGCAACACTCACTTGCTCTGATTCCAAGCCTGCTAACTACTGCATAGTCATGGACTCAGCACCACCGATGCGGAATCCCGCCTTGGGCTCTATGGGCCCAACAAGGTTAAGGGAGCTGAGGGGCTATCCATGTGGAAGATTCTCATGAGGCAGATCTCAAACAGTCTTACTTTCGTCCTCATCATCGTAATGGCCATAAGCTTTGGCATTGACGATTATATTGAAGGCGGCGTAATCACTGCAGTCATTCTACTCAACATCATTGTTGGTTTCTGGCAAGACTATCGTGCTGAAAAGACGATTGAGTCTCTCAAGAAGCTCACGGCTCCAGAGGCTACCGTCATCCGGAACGGCATACCTGATCAAAAGGTCAAGGCACTCGACCTTGTACCTGGTGACATCGTGCAACTCAACGTAGGAAGCATTGTGCCTGCTGATCTCCGGCTCATCGACGGCGTCAACGCCTTCACCAACGAGGCCTTCCTCACAGGCGAATCTCTCCCTGTTGAGAAGACGCCAAACAAGCAGTTCGACGACGCCGACATGGCCACCGCTGACCGCACCAATCTCGCCTTCTCTGGAAGTGAGATGACGTCTGGTCGGTGTCGTGGTATCGTCGTTGCGACCGCCATGGACACTGAAGTAGGCCAGATTGCGACCATGCTTCGTCAGAAAAAAGACGACAAGGCGCAGTCTCAAGGTTTCTTCGCTAAACTGGGTTGGAGATTTGTCAATGGCCTGAAGACCATTCTCGGCCTGGTGGGAACACCGCTCCAAATTACCCTCAGTAAATTCGCTCTCTTGCTGTTCGGTCTTGCTATACTTCTTGCCATTATTGTCTTCTCCGCAAGCAAATGGGTAGTCGGTGGCGAGGTCCTCATCTACGGTATCTGTGTGGCCGTCGCGGTCATTCCGGAATCCCTAATTGCGGTTCTTACCATCACCATCGCAGTCGGCGGCAAAGCTATGGCCAAGGCCAACGTCATCACTAGGGTCCAGTCTGCCATCGAAGCTGTTGGAGGAGTCACCAACATTTGCTCTGACAAGACTGGTACTCTTACCCAAGGCCGCATGGTCTCAAAGAAGGCTCTCATCCCGGGTGTCGGAACACTATCTGTGGATGGTATCACAGACCCATACAACCCAGGAAGCGGCCAGGTTTCTCTCGACGGCCAGGTGCTCGGCTTAGATGCCTACAGGCCTGATGCTGTCCTTGCTCGTTTCCTTCGCACTGTCGCACTCTGCAATAACTCCAAGGTACTACCTTCGCAGGACAACGACCTCGAGGTCCGTAGTGAGAAAAATACAGGCCTCGACCGCTATGCCAGCGACAACAAAAGCGAGACTGACTCTTCGACGATTGAGTCGATTTCACGACCACCCACTGCCATCTTCAACAACCCTACGCCTGGACCCTGGAAAGCACACGGCGAGCCGACTGAAATCGCTCTGCACGTTCTTGCATCCCGCTTCAACATGGGCAAGGAGAACCTGCTGAACTCGCTTAATGTCTCTCTGGCTACAGAATTCTCCTTCGATTCGACTGTCAAGAAAATGACGGTCGTTTACAGAGACAACTCGACACACAACCTCGACGTGTACACCAAGGGAGCCACTGAATTTATGCTCCCCGTGCTTAACGTCACCGACCAGGAGCGCGAGGGTATCTTGCAGGCTGCGGAGTCGATGGCTAACGAAGGTCTACGTGTACTTTGCATCGCCCACAAGACACTGCTTCCTGGTACCGACATTCACGAACGTGCCGCGGTCGAATGCGACCTCAACTACATTGGTCTTGTCGCCATCTACGACCCACCTCGCTTGGAGACCAAGGGTGCTGTCCGTGAATGTAAGGTCGCTGGCATCACCGTTCACATGCTTACAGGTGACCATCCGGGCACTGCCCGAGCTATTGCTCGTGATGTCGACATTATCAACGACTCTACCCCTGCCTCCGCTGTCATGGTCGCTCGCGAGTTTGACGACATGTCCGAAGACCAGATTGACGCAATGGAAACACTGCCTCTGGTCATCGCTCGTTGTAGTCCTAAGACAAAGGTAAAGATGGTTCAGGCTCTCCACCGTAGGCAGCGCTTCTGCGTCATGACTGGTGACGGTGTCAACGACTCACCTGCCCTCAAGCAAGCCAATGTTGGCATGGCTATGGGTAGTGGTAGTGACGTCGCTAAGGATGCCGCTGAGATGGTCTTGACTGACGATAACTTCGCTTCGATCGTAAAAGCCGTTGAAGAAGGTCGCCGCCTCTTCGACAACATCCAGAAGTTCTTGATGCATCTTCTCATCTCGAATATTGCGCAGGTCATCCTTTTGTTGATTGGTCTCGCCTTCAAAGACAACGACAACCACTCTGTCTTCCCCTTGTCCCCCATTGAAATCCTTTGGGTCAACCTCATCACATCCTCCTTCCTTGCCATCGGTCTAGGTCTCGAGGAGAAACAAGAGGACAGCATGTACCGCCCACCCCACGACGTCAAAGCCGGCGTCTTCTCCAAGGAACTCATCACTGACAAGTTCATCTACGGATTCTTCATGGGCGCTCTGTGTCTCTTCTCGTTTGCCATTGTCGCCTATGTCGGTCCTGGCGGCGGCAATCTCGGCTCTGGCTGCAACGAAGGCTTCAACGACACTTGCGACGTTGTGTTCCGCGCGCGTGCTACAACATACACCACCATCACGCTCCTCCTCCTCGTCACAGCTTGGGAGGTCAAACACTTCGCCCGCTCTCTATTCAACATGTACCCCAACACCGACCAGAATGTGCCGCGTGGCCTTTCCATCTTCCCCACTCTTTGGCGCAACCGCTTCCTCTTCTTCGCCGTTATCGCCGGCCTCGTCATGATGTTCCCGATCGTGTACATCCCCATCATCAACGAGAAGGTGTTCAAGCACGGTCCCATCACCTGGGAGTGGGGCGTCAGCTTCGGCTGCGTCGTCCTCTACATCTCAGCCATTGAGACGTGGAAGATGATTAAGCGCCGCATGGGCATCTGGTCCGGCGCGCACAAGGTCATCAGTCGAGAGGATGCAGAGGCCCGCGCTGGTTTGGACGTCATTACTGTGCCCCGCGTGAGCGAGAAGTAAGGCCCGGCGGTGGAAGGTGATGGTTAGAGATTGTGTGCTGCGTCTTATTGCTAAGGGCTCTTTGTATCGACACTGGTCTGTCTTTTACGTCGCCGAACTTTTCATTTTTCATTTAATTGCGCAATGGCTTGCTGTCGTGGCGGTTCACACTCTTTTGGTAGTATTGTGAGTATGCTATAATCTAACTCGAGTCACTCCTTGAAGTTTGTCCTTTTGCTGTCTGTCAGTGTGTATCGTGATGTGACTTCGTCTTCTACGTAGCCAATAACTGAATGATACAAGACAGTAATGTATACCCTGGTCACATAGAAATTGTCATGTAGCTGTACACGCGGATGCATACAGTCCCCATCACCTATTTCTGACGAAGTTATGTGTAATATTATAAAGCTGTATTTGGCTATGTATACTTCTTCAATGGCTCTTCATTCGCGTGACTCCGCATCGTGCGGTTCGTTTAAAGCATTATCTATAGTACATATTTATCAACATCCAGTCCGTCCGTCCATCATTTCAGAGGCAGTAAGTAGTGCTCGATGACGCGCTCCTGCTGTGTCTGTACGCCGCGCTGTACACGTGCTGGGATGTGATACAAAGATCTGAGATAGGAAGGTGGGTATCTTTTTTGAAAGGAGACGTGAGGCGTGGTTGGCGTGGGGTGCATAGTGCGAGCATGTACAGGTGTAGTGCGATGCGGTGTATGCCACTCCTCGGTTCACTCGTCGACAAGAGCACCAAGAATCAAGCTCTGGATAACAAACTCGGCACTTGCGATTCTGATTCTCCGCCCAGAGAGCTCCCCTTTAGCAAGAAGCTCATCCGCATCGCCATCATCTCTCTTCCTCTTCTTGCCCTTCTTGAAGCTGCTCTTTGCGCTCTTGGCCGGCGCGCCTGCGCCGAATAGCTCCGCCGCGGCGTCGGCGAGGCTGCTCTGATCGCTGTCGACGTACACCCAGTCCCATGTGCCATGGGCGAGTAGCTGTGTAGCGGCAGCGAGGTCGGCACAGCGGCCGATATTCGCGGAGCCGAGAGCGTGGGTGAGGAACACAAAGGGTTGGCGCTTTTCGATTTCTTTTTTGCTTTTCCCGGTCACGAGGAGGACGGATTGGTCTTTGAGGAGCAGGTCGCGGGCTTCAAAAGTCTGCTCGAATGAGACGGAATCACTGGATGGGTCGTATATGCGCATGGCTCGAGATCGAATGATGCCGTTGGGGTCGAGGTACTTCGATACACCGGCCGGTAGAAGGTACCGCGCGAATGAGAGCGCGCGAGAAGCCGAGAGTGAGTCGTTCACCCAGCGTAGGTGCAGACAAGGGACGTTGAGAGCAAGCGCTTGGAGGTATTTGGTGCTGCGGGAGTGCGAATCGGTAATCAGTGCCACGAAGCCAAGCTTCCTGTACTCTTCTTTCAGACCCAATACACCTGCCTCATCAATGGTGGAGACTGATGTCCGACGGCTTTGGGAAGCTGATATCTCGATCGACTGGGTGTCGAACAGCTCGTGAAAGCCTTGCTCCAAGACGCGTCCGCCGTTAGTCTTGATGGCCCGTGCAACGGCATCTTTGTCCATACCATCACCGGTGGATGTCAGGACGAAAGCCATGTTCGAAAAGGTACCGCTGCCAGATCGACTCGAAGCAACTGAACCAGCACGATTTGTTGCATCCTTCAGCAATGATGGCGCTGCAAGGCCTCGGCGAGTGAAAGACGGCGTAGTCAGTGCTTCGGTTGTAGTCGGTGTGTCCAGTCGAGAAGCAGATTTGCTTGGAGAGGGTGGCGCCGAGAGCCCAAAGGCTCGGTCGCGTAATCTGCCCCAAAGCTGCGTGGTGAGATATATGCTGGCGATATGCACCGAGATCTGTTTTGTTGCATGGGGCGCTTTTGCTGTGGGTAGACTGTCCCTTTGTTTCTCCTCGAGTGTGGCAGTAACATGTCCATAGCGATCGGTCATTGGGAATTCGTAGTTCTCCAGGTCATTGCATTTGTCGCCCAGACGAACGACCACGTAGGTGTGTTTCTTCAATCCGGGCTCGTCAACCTTGACTTGGTCACCTGGTCGGAGGTCGAGCGACCGTACTTGGAAAGCATCCAGAGACGTCGTGTTGCCATCATCGAAACGGACTTGAAGTTGCTTGGAGTCTGAGCGACCAAGACAAGTAGCAGGGTAGAAATGGCTCCCTGGCCACGATGCAAAAACACGATTCGGCACAACAACTTCTCCTGAATGAGCCTCTAGTTTCCTCGGCGTCAGCCGGACAGGAAGTCGTGTTGCAGAGGGTGGCAGCGAGCTAGCAAGCTCATCTGCACTTTCTCCAGCATCGCGCATCTCGACATCGATCGATCTTTTGGTTGGTTTGGCTATTTTACGACTTGGGGTTGTGGGCGTGATTCGCCGTGCAGTATCTGGTGCGTTAGACTTCGAGGGTGAGCTGATAGGCGACGACATTGTGGCAATGACAGCTCTAGCCGACTTTAAAGATCCTTTCTTGCTACTTTGAGGTTTCGCAGAGCCCGACGAAGCTCTCGACTTCAATGCTGCTGGCCGACCGTACGCTACCATCTGCACGTCTTCTCTAGCTTGTGCTGCAGCAAGCGCGCCTTGTTCCTCACGTCCTTGTGCAGACGCAGTTGGAGGTGTGTCCTCGCACGTTTGCTGTATCTGCTTCGGAGGCAATGGCGGAACCTGCTCTTCTAAAACGGCAACTGTCTTGGCAGGGCTACGAAAGACACTGCTCTTCGTTATATGTGCCGTCTTCCGCCTCTTCATGGCGGGACTGGCTGATACGGAGTTGGTCATGCGTGTATCACCGTCGGCATCATCAAAGCCACTGAGACAAGGAATTTCAATCTCCTCCTCGGCTGCTGAAAGCTGAGTAGCTGGAAGGTTTGCGATATCGTGTAAAGAACGTATGCGGCTTACACTGGGAACAGGATCGCTGCCTTCGTCTCGCGAGCTAGCTGGAGCGAGCATGCATGATTGTGGTGTTGTTCGCTGCTCTTGCGCAGTCTCGAACGGCTCTGCATCTTCTTGCACAGCTTTTGCACATTGAGCGACCTGAGCAGGCGAATCTTCTTCTTGTACTGCAAGACCCTCCTCCATAAAATAGGAAGGTTGTGTCTCGTCCAACGTGTCGGTCTCAGGAATTGTGGTCTGACGTTGCAAACTAGGTGTAGGCTTTACAGCGCCCAGATGCCCTTCAGCTTTAACGCTCTCAAAAGGCTTTGTCGCGTTGTATCTGTCAGTCTTGTCCAGACGATTTTCCTCAAGGGTCTCGGGTATCTCTTGGTCGGTCCCGGCGTCCACTTTCATGGGTTGAACCAAGTACGATTGGACACTCTCGGCATCATTGCCCTTGTCCTTACCGGCCTCGAGTGCGACTCCCTCGGTATCAGCCAGCTCTGGTGCTGCGACAGGAAGTTCGTCTTCGTCTTCCATATGCACATCTTCCTCGCCTGCAGCCACCTCATCGACTTCGTCTCCATCCGGATGCTCATCGTATGTATGCTCATCGTACGTAAGTTCGTCCGTCAATATTGGAGGACTGCTAGGCACTCGCTCCTCCTCTTCGGGTGTCTCCTCATCTTCTACGTCTTTCCCGGCTTCCGGGCTCATTTGTGGAGGCATCTGTATCATGGACGAAGACATCATCTGACTTGTGTATCCTGTCTTGGACGCTAGGGTGGTTTGATTGATGCTATATTGATTGATCGACGGAGACGACGGAAAGCGGGAGAGATCGGGCGGCCGAGAGAGTCTCTCAGGGTGCACAGTTATATCGGGCTGAGAGTCCGTTATTGCGACTGAGCCTCTGCTGCTCTGGGGTGCAGCTCGAAAGACGGATTGTGACGCCGGCGCTTGTATTTGAGACTCGCGTTGGCGCTGGGACGAAGGACTACTGCGGTAAGAGCCGTTGCCAGGTGCATGCTCTGGCTGCGTACGTTGGGGGTGCGAAGATGTCTTCGGCACCTGCACGCCGGTATCCAGACCAGGGTATCTCATTGGAGCCTGTTCAGCAAGAGCGGCATCTTCAGACAACTCGTCAGGCGAATGATCGGCCTCCTCCCCTTCAGGTGCTAGATGCTGCGAGGCGTCGTTCATTGCCACGTCCTCGTCTTCCTGGACTCCATCATGCCATGTGTGGCGCGAAATATTGTGCTGAATCGTCGGTGGGCGCTGGACGTTCTCTTTGCGCTTGCGGGTAACGCGGGGCTTGTCGTTCGCTGGTGCTGAGATGTTGGACAAGGACAGACCAGCCTCGCGGTGAGATTGCTCCTTTTGTTTTTGACGCTGCATGCGCTTCTGGGCTGCGGTAAGCTCCTCCCAGCTGTCTTCCTGGACGAGCGTCACGCGCTGCGGCGCCTTTGTATGCTTGCGCCTCTCTTGTGACTCCTTCATTGTCACGTACTCGGACCGTGGTTCGCTCGAGGACCGTACGATAGGGTCAGAGCGCTCGTTTCGCATGACTTTGATAGGGCTGGAGAGAGCGGGAATAGGGCTCGAGTGACGGACGTTGTTGAAGTTGGGAGAAGGTCGCTGAAAGATTGGGTCCTCCGCCCCAGCGACAATGGGCGAAGTGCGTGCCTGGGTCAGGTCAAACGCCTGGGTCAACGACAGCGGTTGCCCGATGCCTGATCTTCCGAATTCGCCTCCAAACGCTGACGCTGATGCTGATGCTGATGCGAGCGTGTCTGGGGTGGTCTCGACTGCTGCAGTCGAGCTCAACATGTGCCCTGAAATGTCGCGTTTTCGGCCGGCGACCGCAGGCGTCTCGAACTTGAGCGGGCTGGTAAAGGCCTGCTCAGTCCGTACGTACGGGCTGCGGTCATCCTCCAGGGCAGTGGGGCTCGTGATGATAGCGTCTTGCTGGATTTGGCTGGACTCGACAAATTGAAGGCCGTCGGTCAGAGGCTCCACATCGTCCGGATCGTCGTGCTCGGTGAAGAGTGATTTAGGGCCTGACCTGGGGCTCGGCATGCGCGTGGTGGTTTCTGCCGTGCCAAAGATGCCGCTCGTCCATTCCCTGTGCATCTGGCTGTCTGGCTGTGTATCGCCCGGGGCGTCCATGGCAGCAAAGCTGTGATACATTCTGGGTGCAATGGCCGCGTCCGTCATTGGCGCCGTGCTCGCGCTCGTGCTTATGGGTGCGCTGTTGTGTTTTGCGGTGCCAGGCTTGACATGGTTTGCGGTCGAGGCGCGTCGTGTGAATGGATCTTGTTCGTGTTCACGCACAGCAGGCGCGGCGACGGGGAGCAGCTGCGGCGCGCCGAGCAGTGGATGCGGCGGCACGGTGAAGGTCAATGCAGGCGCGGAGACGAGCGAATTGTGGCTCTGGCTCTCGGTCGAGGTGGTAAAGTGAAGGCCCGGCTCGCTGCCTGCGCGCTGCCTGAGCGCCTGTGATAGTTGAGACGGGTCCTGCAGCGTCCAAGGTCAGCGACGCGAAGAGGGCCGATTCATGCGCGATCGGCAAAGGGTCTCCGCGCTGAAGCAGGGGTTCGTTCTCGCAGTGCAGCGAGGCACAAGTCACCTACATTGTAGAATCTTTCCTCAAGCTGCGTGAACGCCTGAGAGTCGGTCATCGCTGGACATGCTCCGAGACAAGCCTCTGACGTGTGATGTGGTGGTCGCAACAGAGCTGGGGCAAAAAGTGGCTCGCCTGCGCGTCGCGTCTTCACGTGGTCTTGCCTTGTCTTAGACTCGATGACATCGCCAGGGCCGAGGCAGCACTGGTCAGTCGTTCGCACGAGACAGTATCCACTCGTGCCGCAGACACGACCGGACATATGAAATTCGCTGTACAGTGGTCGCCAGCATGGACGTCAACTCCGTCTGCGCCACACCAAACTCTGCACCTGTGTACTCTGGCTAGCCGTGCAGCACGGAACTGAAGGAATCCAGGATATTCACAATCACCCACATCTGTATCCGAGAAGTAAAAAAAAAACAGCCAAACCTCCAAAGGAGATGCACAAAAAACCAGCAGGAAAGACAACTGTTGAACAGCATGACAATACTTTTCTATCCTAGTCTATTGCAACGCCGGTACATGCATGGTATCTTAAATGCTCGTCAATTCATCAATGCCTCTTCTTCGCGTTGGTGTTCTTCCCAGCGCCAACCTTGGGCCTGCCTCCTGTCCTTCCGCGGTCACCCGTGAGAATACCTGGCAGGTAATCCTGGTCCATGAGATCCTTGGCCCTCTCCCTCTTATCCTGCACCAGTTGCTTCGTGTACTCTTTCTGATCCTCCGCGAGAATCAGATCCCTTCCCCATCCTCCCTTTCCACCACCAAGACCGCTCCACTTGGTGTTCGCCGTGCCTGCAATCGGCTTAGGGATGCTGTACTTGTCACCGCGCTTGTTATACGTGTAGTTCTTTGCAAGGTGGATGTGAAACTCGCCCTTCGCGTTGGTGCTGCACGATACGCGCGCGAGGGTAGCGCCACCGCAGCGCGGGCAGAACTGCTTGCTCATGTCCTTGACAATCTGGAAGCACGCGTGGCAGCGCAGCACCTTGGAGGACAGCTTCTTGATGCGTTGCATGTTGGTCGTGATGAGTTTTAGGTTCATCTGGAGAAGCACGTTTTGCATCGCGAAATCGATCGTCATGGTGGCTACGTCCATCTGAGTAGGGCCTTGCACGCGTACATCAGCCTGTAGGCCAGAGTCTTTGACTTGGTGTTCGGGCAGGTTGACGTCTGTGATCCACTCGCCGTCATCGTCGTCCTCATCATCGGAGGCAGGAGGCGTAGGTTGCTGCTGCAGTTCTTCGGCTGACGAGATGGCAAGCGAGGAGAGATCTTCCTCGAGTGACTCTGTAGCCGGCGCGGAAGCGGATGCTCGCTGCGCAGACTCCAAGGTAGTTCCAACCTCAGCTGGCTGCTCATGCGCGGCATCCTGTACTGCAGCCTCCTCAGACTGTTGAAGAGGCTCGGCCTCAGTCGCTGGCTGCTCCAAAATCGCCTGGGTCTGTGCTTGCTCGCGCTTGTTGTTCTTCTTGTTCTGGCCCTTTGACTTCTTTGCCGACTTCTTAGATCCCTTAGTGACAGTCGACCACTCATCCTCCTCTTCAGCTTGACCGTTCTCCAACGCTGCCTGCTCTTGAGCCGCCTTCGCCGCTTCCCTCGCCTCTTTCTGCTTCTGCGCCTCGGCCTCCTCCTCCGGTCTCAGCTTGATCGGGCCCTTAGGCACTGACCTCAGGCCCCAGTCTCCGCTGTTTCTCTCGCAGTGGATCTCGTACGCCAACGCCAAGATACCCAAATCCTGCCTACTCAGTACAGCATGGTCGCCAGTCTTTTTACTGAAGGCGATAACTGCGTCGTAACTTGCAGGGCTGGGGTTGCGCACTTTCAGAAATGGCATCAAGGTAGTCTGCACTCGCATTCTAGTCGCTTCATCTCGAATTTCAGAAATGATAGCCGGCGTAGTGTAGAGTTCTTCGGCAGAGTTGATGATGGTTGAGATCGAGACAACATTCTTGATCAGTGGGCCAGTATCCAAGATAAGCGAATGGATAGGCTTTTGGGTTGGTTCGACAGCCATTTTGGTGACAGAATGGCGACAATGCGGTATAAAGATACCTTGAGCTGGATTCACACTTTGTTCTAGCTCTTTTCCACGCGGTTCTGACTGCGATGCTGTTGTTGTCCGAAAAAGTCAGTTTTTGCGTCACGAAATTTCACAATGGTGGCGCGGGGTGGGAGCAAATTTGGAAGGACACTAGACAAATCTCTTGGCGTTCAAGTGAGAGAGCGACTTGCAAGTGGCCCCATACGACTCTAGCTCCCGCAGCTCACGTTGAACATCCAAGAACCCTGCAGATCTAGCTTTTGATGCCCGTTGACCCAAGGCCGTAATGTCACGACATTCACGCCATGTTGAGGTGCATGACTCGCCACTCTGCGGTACAAGAGAGACCTGCTGATCCTGGGTGGCAATTACTAAAACTATACAGGATCTCAAACTACCTCTGGCAATTGCGCTGTCACGCTCTTCTAAATGGTCACATACAGTTGACTGTACCTACGACGCCCCTCGACGCACACAGAGCAAGCGTCAACCGCGCTTGGCGGATATGGTAAAGCCGAATGAGATGATGATGACCGGTGCGCCGGCCGATCGCCGCAGAAGAAAGAACACTGCATCTGAGGTGACCACGGAATATGTCCTTGGCACAATCGCAGGTTATTTATGTTTCCCTGGCTGGTGGGATTCGATCGATGTTCAGCACCAACACCATCATTGCCATTCGCTACGAGCCTAAACTAACACGGGGGATGAAAGTCTATTCATGGGACCCAAGCCGCCGGGTCCAAGTCAAGCCTCTTCGTCACGAACCTGTCATATTCCCAGCTCCTTCGGCCCAACGATTCAGTCGGTCCAAGAGCCGATGACGATGATACCACCCACTTGTGGTGTCTTGGATGGCCAGAGTGCCCGAACCTTACTCTTGTTGCTCTGCTTTGCTTTGCGTACAATTGCCATCCGACTTGGGCTATACGGTTTCAGTCCGGGTTGTCAACGTGGCCGCTACGATTGGTTCGTAACATGACCAGTCGGTTGGTCGGGCAGTTGATGCTGCTGTGGGCTGGCGTAAGACCTGAGCACATGTCTCTGAGAAAGCTATTTCACGACCTTTCTACTGAGTGTACATTCACTTTCCTGGTCTTGCTCGGTTTAGTTCTGCGATAGACCAAACCACTAAGCAACATCTTCTGTTTGGATGTTGCGTGCGTTCTGCCAGCCGATGCTGATTGGACCTGGCCTACTTGAGGCTGGACCATCTTTGGAGCCAGGGCCCAGCGACTGAATTCGGGAAGGTATCTGACTAGTCCTCATGTGCGCACAGTGATGAAGCTACACTGGCTTGGAACGGTATCTGCTTCAAAGTCCCACGCCGTGAGCTTCAGCTACCCTACCACAGCGTCTGTACGTTGCTTGTCCATGTGCGATGGATCATTGTGGTAGATCGACATTTTGAAGCCGCTTCAATCCACTTCGGAAGGCAGCCACGGTAGGTTGTTTCCGGTCGTGAGAGGAGAGAAGTATGTCGTCGCTCGACGGCTGGTGACTGCGGACCGGTCTGCTGGGGATCATTGGAGCGATGGGTATAGCTCGTGGAAGTACGCATGACCCAGGTGACGATGCGATACTTTGGGCGTCGTCGACCGGTGAGTGTCTATTAGAGCTTGCCGCGAACGGCGGTGCAGTATCGGGCGTGAAAACCCTGTGTCCGGTGAGCGATGAATAGATCATGCAGGTACTTACAGATCAGTCAGTGTATCGCTGAGTCGGGACAATGGCAAGAAAGCCGCTGTAGCCGAACATTGTCTTTACGGTAAGGACTGTATTGTTTCGGACACGTTCGCCAATGTGAGCTCAGAACAGCCTGTCAGGAGTGGAAGGAGTAAAGGAAGAAGGCAACGAGAGGGCAACGACAAGGCAATCATGCAGCAGGAGAGTCATTAGCGCCACCGAGTCCGGGCTCGTGTTCTTCTACTTAATCTTCGAAATGCCACGACTTCGAAATGGGACCTGTCAATCTGACTTCAAAATACACTTGCCGAAAAATGATACACTCAGTCTGCTGGGTCGTTCTATCAGCTGGTTCTGGTATTCAATCACTCCAGACGCTTGATCGACGCATTTAGCGCGCGCGCAAAGATGGCCTCCCCTGGGTCAACGCAAGGATCCGCGTATTACCTTCCATCACAAACAGAGCTGCATCTCTCGTCTCGGGCGTCTACGACTGTTGGTCCGAGGCTGCTTTCCGCCAGGATATCCCATGGAGCTGCCTCGGATCCGACTACCAAATCGAACGTCCATCGCCGACTTTGTCCTTCATCAGTACCACAGAGCCTGCTGTTTGGCCTCGCCGCATGATGACGAAGCACAATCGACTGGTAGGGACACGGACTGACCTGCCGCATATGGCGTGTTAGTATGGAAGTCGACCGTTTACTGGAAGCTACTTATGGCTGTCCGGACTGCGTGTCTAGGCCAATCCTTCGCGGAGCAGACTCGCCACCGATCCCAAGACTGCGACCGTAACAGGCATGGATACTGTCGCTCCACTAAAGCCAGGTGTCCACTCTACCCTGCTTTTGGCTGCCCTGCCGCATGTGTTGGTTGGTCAAATCCATGCGTTACGGCAATTCATGCTGCTGCATCATGCTCAACGCAATCCCGGGTTGTCCAACCCAGTCACTCACTCAGCTCACACCTGTAGTAGCTGTGGAGGTTCGATTGCTCTTCGAGTACTTGAATTCTGGGTTGAACGACCTCATGCTGAACGACCGAGCGCGTCCAGAACGACGAGGCCACGTCCCTTACCATAACTTCCTTTTCAACGACCCACATCCGACTTCTCGTATCGTCAGCCCGACAAGGGTCGACGGAACGCGCGCTCCTACATGGTACATCTGGCGGGGTAAAGAAAGCTGGACGCTGTCCAGTCATGTGGAATTCGTGGCGTGTGCATTACCACTCTGCCGCCATACCATTTTGAGGCCTCATGCTGGCTTATCAGAAGCTTGCTCGTTCTCGCGCACTCCCAATCAATATGTTGACTAGGCCTGTCGGCTGACACTAGAGCCAGGAAGCTTACCCCTTCCAGTACCTGTTCGCAGAGCCGCATCGCCGGCATCAGTGATAAAGGATGGACGGAATGAGAGTGTTGGTAGCAGTCATTGAAACAAGCGCAGTGTATCCACGGAAAAACACTGACACGCAGACGTGAATTGAACTCTATAGAGATCCCACAGCTAGTCAACCATGGTATGTGTTACATGCTGGTGGCTCCTGGGTCCATACTAATTTTTTGACGCCGCAGACGTCCTACCTCTTTCAGATTGATGAAGTGCGCGAGCACCCCGACACTGATTCCAGGGCCGACGCAAACGGACATTGGATTCCATCACACGTTCTCGGCGATAACATCATGGTGAATGAAGGTACTAGCGGTATCTGGTGGTACTGCGACGGAAGTCGAATCTACGCAGTGGGCGAGCACCATCTTCCCCAAGGCACAAAGCACTACAACACTCACTCGGTATTTTTCAGCGGTGGATACGGCTTCAGGATCTTGCACGGAGATGCTACAAACCCTCGACGTGAAGCAGTATACCACCCTCTTGGGTTTGTAAGCCACGACATGGATAGGTTCTCGTCCGCATTGACCAACGTCCTCCAACAAACAACCCTCCGATGCCAACGAGCGGACCAGCAGTGGGTGACAATGTTGTTACCAAACACGTATCACGGTCCTCTTGTCACGACTCCAGGACAGGGCGGCCTGAAGGGGGAGCTGTCCATCTTCCTAGCTCTGCTAGCCTTGTCCATGCCGGCAGCAAGTCTGCAAACGTACCTTCCTCACATGTTCGTGAACGGTACGTGGCAGATGCACACTCTCCCACATGGCTGTGAGTAGCCCTTGTTAGCAATTGGCGCGCATTCATCATCATGCTAACATGCCTCACTAGGGCTTGACAAACGTGGCGTCATGGTCAGGGTGTACGCAGTGCCCGTTCAAGGCGGAGGCACAAACGCGCAAGCCATTGCCAATCTCGAACAAGGGCACGGGAGCAGGTATTACGCTTGAGTGTCTGTCATGACCCTGCGGAACGAAAGCCTATATCAGCTCTACGTCCTAGGTACAAGGTCCCCTGCCAAGGCTTCGTTACCCTGCTACCCTACCCGTCTTACGTCTCGTCTTATCTACGTTGGCCGCCTAAATACGTTTTCCATCTTATCTGATCTCTACCCTCTACGTTGTTCGGTGCGCTCTGACCGTATTTATTTGGAGGTTCGTCCAGTACACACAACTGCCCCAGTCCACTTCTTCACTTGCGTCTTCGATGTCCGGCAGGTATCTGTCTACGCATCACTTCTCCTTTATGCTCCTTACACGTTGCGCAGGAATGGTTCCCTAACGTACATGCTCGCTATTTCTTTCCTCGTATCCGCGTAGTTTTGAATAGTTTAGCAATTATCGATGATTGTTCTCACTCTCGTATGATTATGACAGAAGCCTAACTCGTCTGAAGCAGTGTTTGATCGTGCGCACACGCCTGTGCATGAATATGGTATGCTACATGACTAACCCGTGTCTTCGTGGTGAGAATCCGAAACTCCGCCCAATGCCGTGCGATGCGTGACCCCTCCACCGTGTCTACCGTGGTGTTTGGTGTGTGGTATGTGGTATACAAATATGATTACAACATCTTGATCCTGTCATGTCTCGACTCGTCTCCTTTCTCAATCGCTCGTTGCAAGATTTATGCAATCGGCCTGCTCCGCTCATCCTCCGGCATTCTCTGTGCACTCGTTAGCTCACCACGCACCCCCCAACCAGGACTCAAGGACTCGGGACTCACCATATACGCATCAATCGCCGCGGAGAAAACCGCAAATCCCGCACACCCAACCGCCACAGCCTGTGGCCCCGCATTTCTCGCCAGTACACCCCCCGTAATACAACCTCCAGCCACGCCGTTGTACAGGTCGTTTTTAGCCCGCAGGCCCTCAATCGCACACTCGGTGCCGCTGAATATCGCGCCCACTTTGGCAAAGTTCTTGCCTGAGCTTATCGAGCTGCGGTACATGTCCCGCAGTCCGTGCTTGAGCTGCTGCTTCAGCGGTAGGTCCGAGATCGGTGCGCTGGGGCTGGGAGAGAGGACGGAGGGCGGGGCAGCGGTGGCAGCGGTGGCAGCGGTGGCGGCGGCGGAGGAGGTGGTGGTGGATGCGCCGATGGCCCGTGTCGCTGCGGCGGAGGGGAGTGTAGATGTCGACGTTGCGGTGCTGGTTGCAGCGGCCCGAACGGCGTTGGTGATGGGTGTGCCTGCGGTTTTCGCCGCGGTGCTCGCTGTGCCGGCCGGTGTAGTTGCTGTTGGCGCTGTAGCTGCGCCCGCAGCGACAGGCGATGGGTTTGCGGTCGGCAGCGGCTGGCCCATGGGCGTGTCGTAGCGCATCGATGCCATGAAGAGTCCGAACATGGCTCCCAGGCCACCGCCCATGACGCCCGCCATAACCGTTTTACCGATGCACGATTCCATGGACGCTTGGATCTGGCTTTTGCGTTAGTCTGCACGGCTTGCGGTGCGTAGGGCAAGTGTGTGGCGGTGGGCGCATACCATCTTGGTCATCTGCACTTCCTGCTCTGACATGCCGGCGGTTGGGTTCATGCTCGCCATCATGCCGCCGGGGTTTGTGGGAAGCGCCATGTTGGATTTGGAGATGCGCGACAGAAGAGAGAGATTCGAGGGGAGGTGAAAGGAAGTTGGTGCCTGATGAATGCGCCGCGGTGTTGCTGTGCGGCGACTCGACTTTTGCGGAGGAATCACGGAGGTCTCGACTTGGCACGTGCAGTCAGCCTTGCAAGTTGGAAGAGCACTTTTGAGTGCAAACGGCAAGACAAATGCTCTTCATGTGAACCGATAAAGTACAGTAGATAGGTTAGTTTCGAAGTCTTATGCTATGCTTCTATAGACATTTATATCTCTCCATGCTAAATATGTGCTGACAGCAACCGCAAACGCCAGTTTCGCCATGCTGCTCTAATGCTTCATCTACAAGCCACCCTACCAACAGTCCCCCTATAATATGAATTGTATGTGAATAGACATTCGTTTAGACATTGCAGTCTAGATGCGTAGCGTCGTCAATAGGTAAGGTCGTCTGTACAGATCGTTGGTCATTAAATAAGGTTGCCGGGCGATCCCGAGCGACCAATGTAGTCGCCTTGGGAGTGGCTCGTGAGTCTCGACTCGGGCGGCGGTGTGAGCTGCTTCTCCCACTCCTTCATCAGGTGCGAGGCCGTGCGCTTGAGGTTGGACGGCGAGAGATTGACCAGGTCTGGCCAAGGGATCGAGTTACGCTTGGGGTCGCGCGATGCATTGGTGTCGGGCATGCTCGCAGAGCTGATGGTAGCGAGAGAGGAATTCTTGGAGTCATGACGCCTGGGGTGGTGTTTGCTGCTGGCTTGGGAGCTACCAAGGGCAGAAGATGCTGTGTCTGACTCGTCCGAGTCTTGGTGAATATCTGTTGTCTTCGCAACAAAGGTTGCACTGGGGCTATCCCAGTTATCCCACTCTTCTTCGAAGCTGTCGCTGTTCCTGGCCGTTTGCCTTTCGGGGGTGTGGGTGGACTTGGGCGTGTGAGTCTTCTTGTTCACGGAGGTGGTCTTGGGCTCACTCAAACCATGTTCTGACCAGAAATCTTCGCCAATCGACTGTTTCTTTTGTAAAGACTTTCTGGAGCTTGCCGACCGGTTCAGGGATGGCCTGCTGGCGGACGTGTTTCGGATCACCTTAGCGGACGGATCCCTGCCCTGCATGGGTCCAGAAGGCTCTGCCGCGCCGTTGACAGCTTCGTCGCCCACGGTGGCCTGTCTAATGTCTTCGATAAAGGTAAACAAGCCGTTGCTGAAGTCGCTGGCCAGCTGCTTGCCCGTGCGCAAGATGTTGTCGCGCTGCATGTTTGGCAGGCCACTGAGGTCATTGCGGTCGTTGCTTGTAACATCAATGAGTTGCCTTGATACATCGGATGATGTGGAGGATCGGATGGGAGGAGTTGGGCGCTTGATGGTGGCGTCGTCACTGTAGACTTCGGCTGGATGAGGGAATGATGGCGCATAGGCTCTGTCAGGCGACAACAGAGAGAGGGTGCGCAGGTGGCGTGATCCACTGAAGACTTTTCGTTGGGACGACTTGGTGTTGCTCAGCAGCGCTTTCCTACGCTCCATCTCCCGCTGCATCCAGAGATTGCTCCCATCCTCGTCGTCGTGGACAGCGTCTATGTTGGCGAGGGAAGTGTTGAGCGGCTGCAGTTGAGCAACCTTGCGGACGTCGTTGCGTCGTTTGCTGGCCTCGTGGAGTGCGTAGTGCTTCTTCAATGTCTTGAGGTCTTCTTCGGCTTTGGTGAGCTCTTCCTTGAGCTCCAGGACGAATCGTTCTTGCGCGGCAAGGACGGCGAGGATGTTGGTCTCGGGCGACGACGGTTGGGCCTCGGGTGAGGGAAGTGGGGACGGGGCAGCGACCCAGGACTGGGGACGTGACCGCGGCGAGAAGAGTGGTGAACTGCTGCCGGCAGCAGGTTGAATAGGGAATTGCAACGACAGGCGCTTGCCTTGTCTGACAATGTCGGCGTGCGACGTCGTCTTGGAACGAGCGTGAGAAGGCATCGAGGGCGGGGGTGGGGGTGGAGGTGGAGAGAGAGGTTGGCAGAGGGAGGTCGAGGAGGGTGAGATGGCAGAAGCTCCCGAGTCTTGTCGAGAAAGGCGGTGGTTGGCCCCTGATGGCGTGGCTTTATTTTCTTGCAGGGTCAATGACCGTTTCCGCGCAATGGGCGGTCCAAGCGGTGACTCTGGGCGGTCCAAGGTCTTTGCGCTCGGTGTGCTGCAATTCAACTTCATGTCCGGCTCCCTCTTGAGCATGCGTACGAGCGAGGAGAGTCGCAAACGTCGCGACAGCCGGAGCAGAATAAGCGAAGAGGTGGCGGGATGGCTGCCGCCGTTGATCTCCAGGTACAGGGCGAGGACGGCGACTGATAGGCTCGTTAGGCGCAACACGCCGCGGATCCAGGAAAACCACGTCTTCAGCAGAGTCGGGCTGGCAGTGCAGGAACCCATACCAGGCTCTTTGAAGCGTGCATTTCTTGACGAGGGTGGAGGGGAGGGGGAGAGGTGGTGAGAGGGGTTGATCTGGCTTATGGAGACGCCTGTTGCACAGCAGCGGTCTCCATAGTTTTTGTGATAGACAACGAGCGAGCTCAGGCCACCCAAACAATCCAGGAACCCGCGTCCCTGTGACACTATCCATGGACTGGCCTGCGGGGCTAGCTCATTTGAAGCGGACGTAGCTGCGCGTGGTGAGCTGACGGTCCGTCTGCTGTGTCTTCGCGTCTTTCGGCGTGGACAATTCCAGCAGCATCTTCACCGCCGAGTGTGTCAATAAGGAAGACACAACCAGCCAAATCTGAAACGCATCTGCAGAGTCTCAACGGGGCACTGGAGACGGTAATTCACCATGTGCCCATTTGCCAGCACGAGCCCAAACGTCGAGGCTAAGAGCCATAGTCCACCCCATCTGGCAGCTGATGATGAAATTTGCTGCTCTGCCCCAGGATCAACGCGGCTCGCCGCCACTTACAGCTCATCGTGAAACAGGCATCTCTCGGGTCAGGCGCCATGGCTTTGTCCTCCGTTAACCTGGGGATACGCCATTCTGCGTCTCCTTTGGTGGCTGTTGCTGCTGGCGACAGCTCGTCATTGGCCTGAGCAACCGCATCCGCCGCCCGTCTTCGTGACCTCGGCCGGATACGTGCAGCTCTCCTCCGGATAACGGCCAATGGGCACCGCGACAGCAGCCCGTCCAGACAGCTGACAGGTCCGCATGCCCGGTGTCTTATGCAGGGCAACTGGAAGCTCTTTGATCGGAATGGACCTGACGCAGGTACGGCCCTGGCCTACAGAGCGCCTTCGCCTTCACTACTCATGGCGTCGGCGAGCACCACCATCAGCTTCTCTCGAGAGATTTTTTCTTTCTTTCTACTAGGGAAGTCCATGTCCATGGTGTCTTCCTTTTCTGTTCTGTGCACTGCAACGTGCGTCGACGATCGTGCGCGGCGGTCATGGCGGTGGGGCGCGCTGTTTGTTTGGCTCGAGCCGTTGCTCGGGTGATACTGGACCCTGCACAGCATCATTGGGATACTAAGTACCCACATACGGCCGTCGCCCAGCTGTATCACCACCACCACTACCACCACCACCACATTCACCCTATTTCTATCCGTACTCGCTCTACCAAGGACTCCCGCCGTCCGCCACCCCCAACCTGGATTCCACCACCGATTGAATCTTCCGAGCGCCCCCATTGTTGACAAAAGCAACAATAGCTCACACATCTCCCAAAATGGCGGAGAACTACCAGGTCATGGAGGAGTTGGGCAGTCAGTGTTTCATGTCCACGCCATCTTTGCTTTTGGACTGACAAGTACAGGCGGGTCCTTTGGAAAAGTGTACAAAGCCATCGATCGCAGCACGGGCGAAACCGTCGCTATCAAGCATGTAAGCGATGCGACATCCCCCTCCCTTTGGACTGCACATGCTCACGTGCCCAGATCGACCTCGAAGACAGCAACGAAGAGCTCGCCGACATCCAAGCCGAGATCGCCCTGCTGAGCACCTGCCACAGCCCCTACATCACCGAGTACAAGACAAGCTTCGTCAAGGGCGTCAAGCTATGGATCGTCATGGAATACCTTGGCGGCGGTTCCGCTGCTGACTTGCTTGCTCCCGGGCCAATGGGTGAAGCGCACATTGCCATCATGTGTCGCGAGCTTCTGCTCGGCCTCGACTACCTGCACTCGACTGGCAAGATCCATCGCGATATCAAGGCTGCAAACGTGCTCTTGACCGACAAGGGCAAAGTCAAGCTTGCCGACTTCGGTGTTGCTGCACAGCTGACCAATATGAAGTCGCAACGCATGACGTTCGTTGGCACACCCTTTTGGATGGCCCCCGAGGTCATTCAGGAGGCCGGTTACGACTTCAGGGCCGACATCTGGTCGCTAGGCATCACAGCCATGGAGTTGGCCGAGGGCGCACCACCGCACGCTGGATCACATCCCATGAAGGTTCTCTTTACGATCCCCAAGAACCCTGCACCTCGCCTTGAGGGCGACCAGTTCAGCAAGGACTTCAAGGACTTTGTCGCTCAGTGTCTGATCAAAGATCCAGATCGACGTGCAACCGCAAAGGAGCTTTTGGAACACAAGTTTGTTCGCCGAGCTGGCAAGGTCGAGGCTCTACGCGAGCTGGTCGAGCGCAAACAGATGTTCGACGCCAAAAAGGACAAGGACGATGTGTCGCACCCCAAGTACTATGAAGAGACCATGTAAGCGTAGCGCGTTGAATCTCGTTTCCCAGCTAACATCATCTGCAGGAAGGATTTGGCACCAAGAGGCGAATCGGATGATTGGACTTTCGACACAGTCAAAGCTGGTACCGTTGCTCCATCAGCACGCCAGACAGCTCGTCGCCGCAAGCTCGCTCGCATTCCTTCTGGAGACGAGGAAGCCACCGCATCTCTGATGCAGCACATGGATCTTGACGCAGCACCATTGGGCGCTGCCATAGATTCACCAATACCAGAGCGGACTCAACCTTCCTCCCGCCAAGCTTCTTCAGGGACCGCCTTCCGCGTCTCATCGGGAAACACACCAACTGCTCGACGCATTAGCGGTGCGCCTAAGCAACCTCTTGGTGTCGATCTTACGTTTGGCAATTCGCCTTCAACTGTACGACACTTCAAGCGTGTCTCTAGTGGCGAACGCAGAGCAGCGCTGCGGTCGAACCCGCCCGCCAACCAGAACAACTCGTTCCATCCAAACCCAAGTGCTGCCACTTTCCGCCCGTCACCACCCAACGCGGATCTCATCTTCGATGTGAACGACGTGAACAACGAGAACGAACCGCCAGAGCCAGAATATCCTCCTATGCCGGTCACCAAGGATGCACTCTATGGACGTCGAGCGTACAGCAAGGTCCTGGACGGTGTGTTCCAGGAAGCATACGCCGACACCGGTTCGCCCCATCAGCGTGAGGTAATGGGGCGGGTAGCTTCCGCCTGGGCTCAGCTTGATGAGATCGACCCACAGGGCGAGTTCATGCTGCTCAAGGCCATGGTGGACCGCCTGAAGCAAGACTCGAAGCTAGCATCGGCTCTAGGCATTGAGCTGCCAGCAGCGCAGTCATCTCTCAAGCACGGCACGAGGGGTAGCGAGACGAGCTACGGCGGTACTACCGTACATGGAACAAGCACAACCCGCGTTCGGTCCAACGCCAAGCTGTCCTCGTCCTCTGTCAGCAAGTCCTCGGCGTCGGAAGACTACGACTCACCCTCCACACCCATCGACACACCCGGCACACCGAATGGGACGTCAGGGTCGCCCACCAAAGGAGCAAAACTCGTACTCGCGCAAAACAACCCACATTTAAAGTCACACCGCCGCCGACAGAGTGCCTTTGTTGTCGGTGAGAAGTCGTTCGGCAACGACACCCTGCCCATGGTCGACGAGAAGAAGCTGCCCGGCCACGTGGAGAAAGGCATGGAACAACAGGGTCTTCTTGCTGATATTCTCTACGGACAGTGGATGTCTGGGCTACGCAGCCGCTGGCCTGTCACCAGCTAGAGTGGAATTATCCAGTCGACCTTACCTACGCGTATAATTACGCGCCGGAATGTTTATTTTGCACACTCCGCACGCGTCACACGGCACGTGTGCAACCCTTCGCATTCTTGCACATATCTTCACGTCTTCTTCCTCAGCATACTTTATCACGATCATGACTCACGACCCTGACGATACGCCGGCTGCGTTGCGTTGGGATGTGTGATTTGGATCCTTGGTAGCGTCTGCACTTTATACTTACTTGCATGATTTTTTAAAAAAGGCGTCTTTGGTTCGTCGGCTCTTGCTGCCGTCTCGCAGCATTTTCATCCTGCTCGACACGGCCATATTGTTATAAAGCCCTATTTGTCCTCCTGACATAATGGAGGTAGGCATTACTGTTTTTTGGTTGTAGATAGATTCCCAGATGTTCAGTGTATAATAGAAATCCAAACCTGCGTCTGTTTCCGTGCACATACATCTTCCTGTCTATCTTTCTTACTGTGCTGAAAGACGTAATGATAGCCATACTGTCTAGTGTCTGGAAGACTATAGCAGTTGTACCAGTGGTCCAGAACGCGTTTCTTACGATAAAAAGCAAGACTTCCCGTGCAACTTTTTAATGGTCCACATCCTCCACACTCAAGACAAAGTGGGACACACTATTCGACCACTCCACACATCTATCCACACGCTTCGAACCCACTGCTCTTACCGAAAAGGCTCATGGCGCAGATAGGTTGTGACAGAGACATGTTGTGATACATCACACCGAGCGTTTTTCATACAGTCCACACGGGTCCATGAGCCCCTTCTCCGCGCCGCGCAAGAAAAGCGCTGAAGTGATTCGAAGGTGGTTTTCACGGCTGAGGAGGGGAGACTGCAGTTGTGATGGTCGACGGAAAGGGGAGTAGAACTTCGTTTGTCTTCTTGAGATTTTTTATCGTCTTTCTTTGCGTACGTATTTGTATGGAGTATCTAACAATCCAGCATTCCTCGCCACGTACAGAGATGGTGTCAAAAGACAAGATGCATAGATATGTACATGAACACTAGTGATCTAGCCGCGCAAGACTTTATAATTATACCACCTCCTCGTTTTCTGATATCACGTGCTGCTCTATTCATCCTTTCACTGCAGACGCCAAGACAGACAGCTTGCGCACAATCTCTTCCTTGTCACGCTCGTTTCTGATACCGAGACGAGCAGATACATCACACCCGCACGCCATATGACCATGCCCAGTAAGGCTTTGCACTCGGCGGTGCACGCCCGACTAACAAACCGATAGACGCGTCAGCAACACCTTCTTTCTCCTCATCCTCCTCCTCCTCCTCCTCCTCCTCCTCCTCCGGGCGAGCCACGACGCAAGAACCACAAAGCACACATGCACCGCCATGCCAAGACAGCACGACGCCACACAACTGCTCACTCAAAGATGCGCAAGAACCGCCGTACAGCTCTAGCACGCCGCTTGTCTGTGACATCGATTTGAACCTCACAGACCCCAGCGCCCCAAACCCGTTCACCTTCCTCGCGCCCTGGCATTTGCTAGGCTTTGAAGATCCGCGCGCGAGCCGTAGCAAAGATGCGTCGTACACGCATACCAACGTTAAGGGCGACGAATGCGAAGGGGCAGCCAGTCCGTCAGCTACACGCGGACGAGTAATCACGACTCAGGACAAGGCAAAGGTGGATTGGAAAGGGAGCGCGGTTTTCAGACGCTGCCACCTTGCTCTCAAGCCAGGGCAAGTTGTGTTCGAGGCTGGCATTGACGAGCGGCGATGCGCGACACTGCTTGCGGGGTTTAGAGATGTGTGTTTGCCGCCGCTGAGGCTGGGTGGTGAGCCAGGTACGGGTAGACAGTGAGATGGTGTAGGGTGAAGAGGTAGTGTTGGACAATACCCTGCTGCAGGACGTGTGCTGTTACGTTGATATGGCGTGGAAGGAATGAGACGAAAGAAAAGTGAGACGTTGGAGCGGACAAACGTGTTGTAATTCCCGACTTCCAATTCTTCGGTTCGTAGCTTTGCTCATTAGGATTACCTTCTCCACCACCTCTTGCTTCTGTTGTCTTACAACGGCTCGTTGCCAAAGCGCTTAGCATACATGCCCAGCGCCTTGATCGGAAAGATGAACTTGTAGTTGGAGTAGGAGATCATACTGTTTAGTCGTTAGTAGTCACTTTTTTCCACTGCTGCACCGCATAACGTACCAAGACTTGTTGAACACACCCTCAATGGCCTCCTGCTTCCACTCGCCGTTGGCCTGCTGTCTGCTGGTGATCATCTTGAGGGCCTTCATCAAGGGCTGCTTGTCCGGAAACCCAGCCTCCAGCATCGCAATCACGACCCATGCCGTCTGCACAACCTGGCTCTTCTCATGCTGGCACCACTCGCCCGTCTCACAGGACCTGTACGTCTCGCCCCACCCTCCATCATCCATCTGGCGGTCAAGGAAGAACTGACACGCCCGCCGCACACGCTCAGAGTTCTCGTATGTCTCGCCAACGCACTTGAGCGACTCAAGAGCAAACATGGCAGCGTACGTGAAACATATGCCCCAGGCGCCATACCAAGACCCGTCAGGACGTTGCGCAGAGCGGATGTATTCGACAGCCCGGTCGCGGAATGCCACAATCTCGGTGCTGCGATAAGAAGGGTAATGCTTCTGGAACATTTGCAGAGCCGTGACGACGGCCGTCGTGCATTCGACGTAGTCGTACTCGATCATGATCTTGCCAAAGACTTCTGCGGCGTTGAGGTGCTCGAGCATTTCGGAACCGCGCGTAGGCTCGTAGGACGCGCAGCCGCCGGAAGCGTTTTGCATAGTCAAAAGCACATCGATTGCGTCTTTGAGTCTGCGCTCTTCAATGAGAGCGGGATAGTCGTGCTGGCATTGCAAAATCAGTGCCGCTTTGAGGCCTTCGGACGTGCAGTCGCTGACAGTGTAGCCTTGTTTGCGTGTGCTGAAGCCCCAGGCGCCTTTTCTTTGCTGACGGTAACAGGCGTGCTGGTCTTCGCATTCTTCGAGCATTTGCTGGTCCTCGAGGAACTCGAGGGCTTTGGTGAACATGGGCCGGTACTGCTTTTGGGAGAGAAATCCACACGATTCTGCGGCAAGGACAGTGAAGGCCGTGTCCCAGGTTTGGACGCCGTTGGTACCATTCATAAGCATGCCTTCATCTTTCATCCAGAGAAACTCGGGAAGGGTCTTGAGATGTTCCTGGAAAGCGTAACCTTCGGGTCCTTCTTTGATGTATGCGCATAGCGTGTTCATAGGCCCGTTGACAGGCCCGAGGTTCGAAAAGTCTGTATTCTTGTCCTCAGCTTGAATCAACCACCATACATATTTTTCGGCACGCTCTACAAGCCACGCCGACCTCAGATAAGGGTTCCAAACAACCGCAAGGAACCAGAACAAGAGCTTCAAGATCCAAGTCTTGGGATGGTAGTCGTCCATATGCGAGATGCTGTTACGATGCGCGCTGAACGTAATTGTCTCAAAGGGTTGCGTTAGTAGCTCTGACCGCAGCTGGCGGGTCAGGTCGTTCAAAGGGTAGGACCAGCGCTTGGAATAGACATACGACATGGGCAAGAATACCTGTCGCATGTGGATCCACCAGCGCCACGGCGCGATAGGCATCCAATCCGGCAGTAGCCACAGCTCCGGCGGAACGGGGTTGACAATGTCCCAGTCCGTGATACCAAGCACGCTCAACCAGAACTTGGACCAGTGTGGCCCGTTGAGTGCTCCGCCCAGCTTCCATAGCGTGCTGCGCGCTTTTTGCATTCTTGGATCCTCTGGATCCATGCCTAGCAGTCGCAAGACTGTGTAGTTCATGGCAGTACCGAACACGCTGCTCTCGCCCTCAATGTGTAACCCCCAGCCGCCATCTTCGGGGTGTGCTCGCGCGAAAAGGTAGTTCCTGATCTCGATCGCGCGTTCGGCTGGGATGGGTGTCTCGGTGACATACCATGTGATGACCAATCCGGGGAGGAGGAACATGGGCCCTCCATATTCACAGGCCCAATTTCCAGGCGGTAGTTGGAGGTTCGAAAAGAAAGAAAGTGCGTTCGCGGCGGCTTCGAGCGGTGTTCCTGCTGCTGGGAGGTTCGGGAGACCCTGGCAATCGCAATCGCAATCAGCTTGGTCTTCATGTCTTCGTAACCAAGTTGTGCGTAGAACATACCGTCTCCATACCCAGAAAATACCTGTCCGCTGCACTCTGGGGCCACTCCTTGAGCTCGTCTTCACTGTGCAGGTAGTGCCATGTCTGGCAACCTCTGTCATCCCTGAGCCTCCACCTTGTGTAGTCTGTCTTCTGATCCCCGTTGGCGCTGCTCTTTACACCGATGGGTACTTGTGTGTGTTCATTCGCTCCTCGCTTGTGTGTACCGTTGACCGCGGCACCGTTTGTCGCGCCATTGGTCGCGTGCGGCATGACTATTAGGGTATCGTATACGTCGTGGATGTCGCGAGAGGCTCAAGCAAGGGTCCAACAGAGCGTGGGCAGAGTCTCACGCATTTGAGTTGGACTGGAGTCGGACATCTTGGCAGGGACGCGTGAGCGAAATGGCGGGCGCGTTGCGCTGGGGCGAATCACAGGCGTTGCTCGGACATTGAACTCTCATTTTCCCATGTCCATATAATTCAGCATTGCGCGGCGTACATGTTCGGCAACCTTGGAGAGCACACCGCACACCGCACACTTGCACACAAGACCTCTCCACATCAGAGTGTCGTGGAAAGGTCACGTCTTGCAGGACCAGCAACCAACTTTTGCGTCCGGCTGCGAGAGCGCAACTGGAAAGACGGACGAATCATGCACGCAGTCATTCACATGCGGAGACGATGAACCTGACTCACGCAGCCTCCCTTCTCAATTCCTTCGCGTCGTTGGCAAACCTCGGTCGGCCCCTGGGCAGGCACACACAGTGGGCACGCTCGGATGATCGACAAATAGCAGTGCGTCGGCTCATGGCAGCCGCCGTTTTTCCCACCACCTTGCTTACACAGTACATCGTCACACGTCGGACACCCCGTGTGTCCCCACTTTTGCAGTCCACTAGGAAAGGGGGTCTGCGAATGACGCTTTGTTCCGTTGGCCGAGGATGGGAATCGTGATCGCGATCAGACAGCCAAGGGGAATGGCATGTTCTGATCGCAGTGTGTGCTCAGTCGTACGAGCCGCGCGATTTGTAGTGGCAGTGGCCGTGACCGGATGAGGTATATTGGCAGGGGGCCCCACATGGCTGTTGGAACAGGAAAGAACTGGCTGGAAAGAAGAGTGATCAACGTCAAGGGCGTAAGGCATCATTGTGAAGTCAACGATTGGTATTATTCGTTTCTCGTAGTCGCAGCTCCACTCTACCACGCTCAGCACTATGTACACGAGTTCAGTGAGCAACCACCAGGGCGCGCTTGGACGCGCAAAATAGCAATGCCCAAAATGCGTGGCAAACCAGATGATTTCTTATGCAACGAACAAACAGGCAATCAAACAAGGAGGCGCCCCCTAATTCAAGACGGGAACGCCGTGGAAACTCTGCAAAGGGCTCTACTCATCCACCGTAAATCTTCAATCATCGTGTCGTGTGTAGGGTGTGGGTATCGAAGAAGGGAAAAGGAAGGCCTAGTCGCTGTCCGCATCTGGATTAGCGATGAAAAGACGCGTGTTGCTCATCGTCGTTGTCCGCTCGTCCACGCTGCCCTTTCTCATCAAATCCGAGTTCTTGGTGACTTGCAGCTTCGGCAGTGATTTGATGGGGGCCACGGCGCCAAAGTTGCGTTCTTCGCTACTGCCGCTGCCGGTGGAGAGGTTCGTTTGGGTGTGCTCAACAAAGTACTCGTTGGCGTAGTCCTGGTTCGGTGTCGGCTCCTCGGCAACGTCACCCAGCTCGTCTGGCGGCGTGTTTTGCGGGGGCGTCGAGTTGGACGAGACGCGACCGGCGGGGTTGGCGTACGAGACGCGGCGGCCAGAGCCCAGCGAGCTGCGTCCAGAACCGGTGCGGTGGTGGTACTGGCCTCCAATGGAGCCGCTGTCGTCGTCGTCGCCCTCGTCGACCTCGGACGCGCTCAGGCGCATAGGCACGCCGGTGCCGGTGTAGGTGGTGGGCGCGTAGAGGGTAGCCTTGGGAGCACCGTGGTGGCGCACCTTGGAGCGCACACCGGCGGCCATGCTCGAGCTGCCCGAGGGGCCTCGTGCAGGGGCATTCTTGCCGCCGGCGACCTCCATGTTGGCTCGCATTCTGGCCTGACGCTGCTGGGCCTGGATGCGCGGGTCCTCGTACTGGGCGCGGTCACACCAGACCGTGGCCTTTTGCTTGCGCATGAGGGCGACGTACGAGGTGGGCGAGGTGCCGGAGCGCGTCGACGAGGAGCGGCGGAGGGCGCCGCTGTTGGAGCGGTTCGGGGTGCCCGTGGTGGAGCTGGTCGACGACGTGGGCGTGCGGCGGAGCGAGCTCTGGTACTGCGAGGGGTACTGGGGGTATTGCGAGTTCATGGTGGAGGCGGTGGGGGAGGCAGCGGCGGGGAAGACGCCCGACGACGTTGTTCGCGTGCGGGAGTGGCCCATTTGTGCGTCGTTGTATTGCTGCTGCTGCTGCTGCTGCTGCTGCTGCTGTGGCGGTCGCACTGCGATGCCGGGGTTGGCTATGGGCTTGCGGCGCAGGGGCACCGGCATGGCACCGCCGTACGACGGGACCTGCGAGGGTTGTGCCATGACAGCCGTCTGCATGTTGACCTGGTGCTGATCTGACCGTCTCCTCTACTCTCCTCGCCTCGCCTCTTTGCGGCTCCCTGGACGAATGACAAGCGCTGGAACGCTGGAACGCTGCAACACGGCAACGCTGAAACGCTGAAACACGGATCGACACAGCGACGCAGCCTTGACGTCAAGGCAAGCGCTTCGGGACAAGGACAAGAATAGGAACAGGAACAGGAACAGGAACGGGAACGGGAACGGGAATGGCAGGAGCAGTGAAGGGCAGTGGCACTCTGTACACGAAGCCAGCAGCGCGCACACGGAGCGGCTCTGTGTGTATATGTACTGGCGGCCGTGATAGGCCGTGTGGCACTTGGCGCCCCGCTTGCGTGCGTGCGTTCGTCTGCTGCAGCGCTGCAGCCCTGTACACTGGCGATTCCGAATGCACCGACTTCCAACCGCTTCCGGCGATGGCCTGATCTGATGCGCCGAGGGGGGACTGGCTGATTGCTGATGCTGGCAGCTGGCGGGAGCTGAGTCGTCCAAGACGTCGTGCACAGAAGTTCCGGGCAGCTAGGGACGTAGGGACGTATTTCTCCTTCAATGGCCTGTGGGCGATGGTCGTGGTTGTGGGCGGGCGTGGGCCTTGATGTATCAGGAAGAGAAGGGCCTCTGGTTGTGCCACAGACGCTAGGGAAAGCTTCTATCGAGAGCTAAAGAAAGAATTGTCAGTTTGCGAACACGAGCCACTTTTCAATCGAGAGCAGTGGCAGCCCAGCCGACGCCTGCGTCGTTTGAGCATAGTGCCAAAGGCGCCAGGACAACGTGGGCAGAGCGTGCAGCGTGAAGCGGCATGGCGCGAGAATCGACTTACGCTTCCGTCTTGTGTCCAATCCGAAGGAGCAGCGCGCGCACAACCTCACGGCTCACGCAGCGCTGTGGGAGGAAGCAGACAAGGCTAACGAACCCCACGTCCAACTTTGAAAACAGCACTACAGCCGGAGAGGGTCGGCGGCACGAAAGAGGTGCGTCTGTACACAGTAGACAGTATAGAACGTACAACCGTAATTGCCAATGCGCCGACGTGCGAGACGCCTTCACTTGTACCTCTGCCACACTTCTCCCGTGCTTGCCATTACGCTCGATGGCGCTAAGTCGTCGAGCCATTGGCCCACCCACCATGACGAAATACTCCAAACTGCTCCGACGGCGCCCTCGACAAAACGGTAGCTCAGCGCCTCCCACCTGGCCCTACCCCTGCCCTGCCCATATTCATACCATCTCCAACTAACGCTTCAAAACTTGGAATCACCACAACCTGAACTCCCAAACAGCCGCATACCGGAGCCACGTCCGCATGCGGCTTACAGACCTAGGTACCCAGATCCAGATATGGCTCGGCAGAGGGTGCCATGGGCCCTGGGTCATGTTCCTTGTCTGCTGCTGCACTGGCTGCACTGGCTCGCTGCATTCACAGATCCCGCTGGCTCGGCCGTCGAATCACCACCAACCCTGGCGCCCAGCTTGCCAGAGCGTGCGGCTGCCCAGTCGCGGGAAGAGCATGATCGTCTCGGTTGCATCGGCTACACTGCGAGTGCTACGTCTGACAGATCGCTGATGTTGCTGCCACCCGTACCTATATCTGCTTAGTCGTATTGCCGCACTTTCGAGTGCCGGCGCCTTGGACACAACGTGATGACCTCAGCCTCCCAGCCGAAAATGAAATGCCTCACTAGCTTGATTGTCTGATCGCGATGCTCCAGGTACAGTGCCTGTGCCGGTGCTTCGTGCCTTGTTTGTAGGCTGCACAGCAACCTCACGATAAGCCTGACCCCTCACCAGCGCCTTGTGCAAGTTTCATGAGCCCCTCTAGCTTGCAGACGAGCTTCTGCGTCCCGCCCCAGCCAGGCGCCCCGGTCGTTCCCAGGCTGCTCAATAATACTCCCGAGTAGCTGAACGAGACATGGCGCTTACTGTTTCCTGATGATGAGCCGCTACCACCACGAGGTGGGGTTGGTCTGTATGCATGTTCATGCAGCCGCGCAGAGCATCCCGCTTGTTCTCTGCTCCCCCGCTTGGCTTGTCGACCATCAGCCGAACGAATCCACCATCATCGTAGTCCTCACTCCGCTTTTTCGTTGGGACTCGGTTGATGAGCGCATCGCACAACAGAATACAGTAGCTCGTCGTCGCCGACCTTGCACGTCCGGCACAGCCACCTCCCTGCGGTGCGTTGTATCGATTGCAATCATAATAGTGGAGAGGCCAGAAAATAGAGAAAACTGCACATGTGGCGTACTATCCCGGAGCAACATCGTCCGCCACAGAGGACCCTGAACCGCTTGACTCGGTGAGCAGACGCTGATCGCTACCTATTATGTACACACTTTATGCACACACTACAAGGAAGAGGCTGCTGTAACCTCGCATATGGGGCAGTTTATTTTTGCAACAAACGTTTATAGATTTTTCGAAAGTCCATCATCCTCTTAATACGTACGGCTTTGGTATCCACGACTGGTCAACGAACGCGCGTTCAACTTGTCGAACGAAAACAACCTCCTGTCCCGATCACCAAGATGCATCTGCAGCTTGCATCGGTGAAGAACGCGCCGTGGCGTCCACAAGCGTGGTGGCGATTAGTTATTTGGCTCTCGGTTGATTCCGAATGTGAAAGCATGGCCATTGGGTGAGCCGTCCACACCGGCGCCTTGGAGACGAGAAAGGAGGGAGGACACGACAGTAGCTCTGATGCTGACGTGCTGGCACGTCTCCATTGAGTCCTCCGCCGCTATCGAAGTCGTGATACGTGGGAGCCGGCGCATACGCCAGCAGCATGAGGAAAAGCACCTGCATCGTGCAACAGCGACAGACCACGACCTCAGCTCCTCTTATCGTGGACTGCCCTTTTTGTTACTAGTCTGCACGGTATCCCCACGGTCCGTTGTCGCTAATCCATGAGTGCTGCTAGCGTACGGTACCATCGAATGGAAAATCCCGCTGCCAGATGGCTCAGTCTCGCCGATCACTTCGTCTGGCCTTTCGCTACCTCTTCAGCGGAAACATGGTACGTTCTCCGAGAAGCTGAAGCTGCTCGGGCCGCCTTTGACATTTTGCACATGACTTCTGCACGTACTGACCGGCATGCCGAAGGCTGATGGGTAAGCAAAACGCAATATATTGCAATTGTTGTACATGCATGCATAACGGAGTTTACATATCTGACGACAGGTAGTCATCTAGAAGCGGAAGGCGTACTTGACGGCCTCTCCTCTGAACGATGACTCGATATGTACACAGTCCATCAGAACATTAGTATACAAACGGGATCAGGCGGTATGGCGTCTGCTGCTTGAACTTCTCCCAGGCATCGCCGTATCTCTTCTCGCAATACTCATTGAGAACAGGGATTGCCCGTGTTGAAAAGTCGATTGCGAAGAGGGCACCCACAAGCGCGCCCAGAGCCCAGCCACCTCCAGCCAACGCATAGCCTGCCCTCCAAATTGTGTATCCGCCGTAGTTGATATGTCGAGCGAATTGCCAGAGGCCTCCCGTGTAAGCTTTGCCCTTGTTCGTTGGGTCGGACTTGAAGCGTTTCCTCTGAATCTCCGCTAGGAGCTCGGTAAGGATACCGACGGTATACAACGTCCCACCCACGATGAGGGATGGTTGTGGGAAGTCTGTTTCCATGGATGCTGATGTGGCGCTTAGGAGGAAAGCATAGCTACTGACACTGTTGAAGAAGGCATTGAAAAGACCGACTTGGATGGCAGGGACAACAGGCATGGGTTCGCCTGACAGCAATGTCACCCAGATATTCTGTTTGATGGCACTTCCAATAGACATTCCCAGCAACACAAGCCTGTATGGCGAAAGGCCTAAGTTGTCGATAGCAGCAATGCCTGTATGTGCTGGAAGTCCAGGTGGAAGGGTTCGGAGTCCGATGCCATGCAGGATCGGTGTTCCGATACCATGAGCAAGGATCCCGTACTGGAGGAGGGGCTCGACTGCACGAAGCAAGAAGAAGGTCGCTTTGCCAGCAGGCGTCGATGTGTAATCACCTCGAGATATGAGATCTCGCTTCTTCGAAGCTTCAGAGCGAGGATCGTTGTGGCTCATGATGCTACTGTGGAGGCCTAGTGTCCGTCAGCAAGGCTCTAGGAAGCTCCTCGTTTGGCATACCCTTTCCAAGATTGATCAAGCGCGTAAGGTTGACAGTGGTTGCACATGGCGCGAGGTTGCGTGTCGTATGATGCAATGACGTCAACATTGTCTAGGGTACAATACATAGTAAACACAACAGCTCGACCGCACTTATCGCTGTAGCTAGCATATCACCTCGCCTTTTCTCCCTTAACCCTCAGCGAGATCAAGTATTCGTGACTGTCCAGTATTTACTATCTTAAACCAATATCCATATTGAGTTTAGTCTCAGCGCGTGATACCGTGATCTCTCCACTAGCGCGTTTTCTCATGGATGTGCCCCTCCAGTTCTCTTTCACGTCGCATCAGCGCGCTGTTAACCCTGCATTCAAGGGTCTGTCAGTTCCGCCTACTTCGCTCTGCTGCTCACTTGCCAGATTCATACCGTTCTGCGATCCGCTAGGTAGCGTCAAGGCGTCAAGGGGTTACTGTGCACCAACATGTTGGAGATAACGAGGAGTTGCACGTCCATTTGGAGCCATTGGCATCTGTCATATAGTACCTGCGATCCAAAAGGGTCTTCTTCCTTGGAGTCGAGTCGAGTCCAGCATCGTCGCAACTAATCGGATCCTCAAGTGTGTTGAGTGAGCCTAAGAAGCTCCTTCCCAACAGCGCCCTGCGACTTCACCGTGTTTCGGCTATCGACCCACCTGCAACTGTATATCAACACATTTATCTCTAATGACCATTACTTTCAACGAGATATGCAGTCTACTGCAGAGCACGGAGAACATCACTACACGTCAACCGCGCTTACCGCCGAAGCAAGTGAGGGAGGGTACTCGGCAAATCATTGCGAACTGGTGCAATCACCACAGATCCTCACTCGACAGTGTCGAAACTAATGGAAGTGCTGTTCTCTCCGCACTGTACCCACACCGAAGGAAGGATCGAGTGTACGGACTCCAGGCTCCTCTTCTGGCGAAGAAGCTTACAAAACTTCTAAATTTCAATCACGCTCAAAAGTCGTTACTCGATGGATGGAAAAGCGGCCTGCACGGAGACCTCGGCGTGTATGTTGAGCGAGTGATGAAACCCTGGGACGGCACCTTTTCTTACAAGCATCCCGTCTCAATCAACCGAGTCGACAGGCTCTTGACGCAGCTTGCAGCCAGATACAGATTTTCAGATCTAGCGATACGATCACAACGAGACTGGCACATGGAAACGGATACAGAACTGAAAGAGATCTTTATAAGGCTGGAGTCATGGGAAGCCAAGTGGCTGGTCCGCCTTTTGCTTCGAGACTACTGCACCATCGTGCTGGACGAGGACTACATGTTTGAGCAGTACCACTTTCTACTGCCAGACCTTCTCATGTTCCAGAACGATTTTGACGCCGTCTTTGGCATGCTTCGAGGAGAATTGAGTTGCTACCCTGCTGTACCTAATGAACTTGAGGAGAGATCGATGCGCAAAAAAGCAGCACAACAGTTAAGGCCAGTAATAGGCGTCAAAGTAGGGCGCCCGCGATTTAGCAAAGCATGGGTGAGCATGATCTATCCTGGAAACTGTTGCCGTAGCTGACGTTTTGGCCGTCTTTCAAACACTGTTTCCAGATGGCTAGCAACCACGCTTGGGCCGCCGAGAACAAATACGATGGCGGTAAGCAGCCCATGGATCTGCCTCCGGGAAGTGTTTGAATGGGGCAATATTGACTGGTGGGTCCAGAGTATTGCGAGATCCATATTGATTTGGAAAACCCGACCAACACTATCAAAATCTTCTCCAAGAATGGCAAGGACGCGACTGCGGACCGTCAAGCACTGCACAGGTACGATTGCACGCACGCCGCCTCTCGCATAGGTCCTAATGCACTCAGCACCATTCGGGAAGCTTTGCGTATCGGCCATTCGAACTGTGCGTTCGAGTCCAAATGCATTGTTCTGGGCGAGATGGTCCTATACAGTGACAAGGAGAAGAGAATCATGCCATTCTCGAAGATCCGAAAGCATATCTCTCGTTCCGGCTCATTCATCGGTACTCTACAGGATTCCTTGCCACACGAATGGGAACATCTGATGATCGTATTCTTCGATGTATTGCTGTTAGATGAGCAGACCGTCCTACGTCATTGCCTCCAGGAGCGCCGCAACCTGCTCCGACATATAGTCAAGGTCAAGCCGGGGCGATCGATGCGCTCGGAGTGGTCCCTGCTCGACTTCAAGACAGGGGACGGCATCACGGACCTCAAGGAGATATTCGCCCGAAATCTTGCTAGTCGCCAAGAAGGGCTTGTATTGAAACCACTCCATGAGCCTTACTTCCCGCTGTTATATGGGCAGGGGTACCATCGGTCAGGATACTTTATCAAGCTCAAAAAAGACTACTTGGCTGATATGGGAGGAGAGCGTGATCTAGGCGACTTCGCAGTCATCGGTGCAAGCTTCGATGCGCGCATCGCTCCGAAGTCAGACATGAGACCCCTACATTGGACACACTTCTACCTTGCATGTTGTATGAACAAAGTCGCAGTACACCGAGTTGGTGCCAAGCCCACCTTCAAAGTCGTCGCGACGGTCGATCTAGACCAATGCATACCTAAGTCAGACCTCAAGTATCTGAACGTACAGGGCTACGTGCGGCAAGCGAAGCTGCATGAGGACGGCTCGACAGACCGTTTCGACGTCGAACACTCAAACGGGTACGACCGTCGCATGACAGTCGCGTTCAAAGTACCATTCGTCGCAGAAGTCTTGGGTGGAGGTTTTGAAAAGCCACAAAATGAGACATTTGAGATGTTGCGACACCCTAGAGTCAAAAAACTTCACAACGATCGAACATGGCAGGACTGTGTGACCCTTGAAGAGCTCGAAAACATGGCTGAACAGAAATGGCTTGTTCCAGACGCAGACAAACTCGACGGACATGCCAAAGAAGTGGCCCTGCTGGCTGCCAAGTACGTCAAAGAGTCGCAAACTACCTCTTCAACGTACCGAACAACGCAGGATACAACACAAACAACCCCCCGGAAATCTGAGGGTTTGTCGAATCTAATTTCGTTCGATGCTGTGGTCCAAGAGACACAGCAGCCGATGTCAAACACATACGCGACCATTTCTTCCCCAACACACCACTCCAGCAGTACACAAGGTGCTGGTATCCGGGCATCACGCCAGGCCCGTGTTATTGTTCACAGGGATACTGTCCAACGCCTAACCTTCGCCACGCCACTTAAGCCTCCACCGCCTCCCGTACAAACAACAGCACCGCCTAAAAAACACGCTCCGCCATCGACAGCACCGTTACTGGCATCTCACCGGCGTTGTAACACATTACTTCTACCACCAGCAGCAACTGCACCAGAGCCGTTAGTTAGCAAGAAACGCAGTCTCGCCCAGACGGCCGACTTCATTAGCCCGCCAGCCGTGAAGCGTGTGAAAACCCGAACACCACTCCATGACTTTGGGACCAATGGAGCGCGGACTTTAGGATCCTTTGGTTATGAATCACAAGAGAAAATTATT
This sequence comes from Phoma sp. RAV-16-625, assembly GCA_004335185.1. NCBI lineage: Eukaryota > Fungi > Ascomycota > Dothideomycetes > Pleosporales > Didymellaceae > Phoma > Phoma sp. RAV-16-625. The sequence continues at coordinate 262,584 of SAUA01000029.1, read as the reverse complement.
CATATATATGCTCAAGAAGGACTGAAGGTCCATGTACATACAGGCTTCCACGGAGCGAAGAGAGCGGCAAAGCCGGGGTGATGCTTCGATTTTCAAGAGCTTGAATGGCCGGTCAGACTATTTATACCCTATACGAAATCTTACATTCTTACAGGCCGTTGCCACACGGATAGTGTCTTATGTTATACTAACAGTTGAAAGCACGGTGGGCGGCACGTTGTACCAAAAATCACATACGCGTCACAATAATAAAAGCAAAAGATTACCTCATATGTCGCAGAACTCGGCAAGCACATCAACTTGACAAGGGACTGGCTCAAGTGTAAGCAAACACGTGCATGTCTCATTGTAACCTCCCCTCTTATTCTCTAGGCCGGCTTCTTTTCTGACACGCACTCTCTCTCTCTTTCCATTACCTGTTCATTTTCTATGGTTCGGGAGTTACTCGTGTGTCAATTAGAAAAGAAGGCTGAGAGCAGAGTAGAAAGAAATAAAACAAGATCAGAAGGGGGACGAACAAGAGAAGGATGAGGTACGAAGAAGTTAGAGATGAAGAAAGAAAGTGGTCAATAACATGGTCATAATAGATTGTTCAGGTCCACTGGTATCATCTATCTATGCGTTTGTTTATTTCGACTTTCCGGTAGGGACTTGGAACGCGACAATCGGCTGTCCGTGAGCAAAGGCCTTGTCGATCCTGAAGAATCCCTTGCGGTCAAATTGGATGATGTCATCGACCTTGAGCTCGGCAGCGTTGCAGTCGGCCACAGCCTTGGTTCTGGTCTCGGTGTTCTTGTTGAGGAAGTCCTCCAGCGTGTCCTCGGGCTCGAGCTTGTCCTTAGAGATGAGGTAGTCAAAGTCGACAAGCTCAATGGGGATGAGCTCCTGGTCCTTTGACAGCCATGTTACCTTCTTGGACGTCTTCTTGACATCACCCTGTAGATGGAGCTCAAGTTCGAGGCCGGTGACGGTCTTGAACCCATCCTTGGAGAGCGGATTGATCGAGTGGGAGATCTTGCGGACAATGGCGTTGCCCCAGTTCATAAGCGTAATCTCCTCGTCCTGAGCAAACGACTGAGCGTCAGCCTGCTCCATGATGATGTCCTTGCTGAAGACGACCTTCTTGGTGCCGAGGTCGTACTTGGCGTGCTTAGGCTTGTCCTCGCTGAGGACGCCCTCGCGCGCACCGACTACGGTAACGGGGACCTTGGCATCTTCGTCGATGGCGATGTAGCGGGCAGCGGTGGGCTCAATGTGCTTCTTGTTGGTGGCCCAGAAGGAGTACCAGTCGAGGTTAACGATGTTCTTGGAAGGACCCTGCTTCAGGATGAATTCCTGCAGAGCGGGAATGACGGCACCGCGGCGGCGGACACCGCGGACAGTGGGCATGCGCGGGTCATCCCAGCCCCAGACGTAGCCGGCGTCGACGATCTTGGTCAGCTTGCGCTTGGACAGGACGGTGCGAACAAAGTTGAGACGCGCGAAGCCCCAGTTGTGGACCTTGCGCAGCTTGAGCTCGGTGATGAACCATTGGTACTGGGCATCACGGTCGTTGTACTCGGTGGTGCGCAGAGCATGGGTGACGCCCTCGAGCGAGTCGACAATGGGGCAGCAGAAGTCGTAGGTGGGGTACATCTTCCACTTGGAGCCGGTGCGGTGGTGGTCCTCGGGGTTGCAGCGGTAGATGACCGGGTCGCGCATGGCCTTGTTGGGGTTATCCACCGACATCTTCGCGCGGATGCACCAGCGCTTGCCCTCGTCGGTGCCCTGCTTCATCTCGTCGAACCTGGCCAGGGTTTCTTCGACGCTCATGTTGCGGCGCTCGCTGGCGATGCCGTCCATGCGCTCGGCGCGCATCTTCTCCTGGGCGGTGTCGTCGGCGTAGGCCAGGCCGTCCTTGATGGCCTGGACGGCCCTCTCGTAGAGCTGGTCGAACCAGTCGCTGGTGTACGAGACCTGGTCGGGCTTGATGCCGAGAAGCGCGCAGTCCTCGACGATGGAGTCCTGGAACTCCTCCTTCTCCTTGCTGGGGTTGGTGTCGTCGAAGCGCAGGATGAGCTTGCCCTTGTACTTTGTGTGGGCGAAGTAGTCGTTCAGCAGCGCGGCCTTTGCGTGGCCAATATGCAGGTAGCCTCTGTCCAGCGTCAGTCAGCGCGCGTCAGCGCGTGTAGGGGTGGGGAGCACGCACGAGGGCTCGGGCGGGAAGCGGGTGACGATGCCGGTGCCGTCGCCGACGTCCTGCAGGCCAATGTCGTAGTTGGCGTCGTCGTTGGCGCCCTCCTTCTTGCTCCGGCCGCCCTTGGTCGCGTCCTTGGGCCGCTCGGCCAGGACGACGGCCTGGGGGTAGGCCTCCTCGATGTAGCGGAACCAGCGACACAGGCTGGGCATCAGGTTCTGCTTGACAAAGGCGTGCGCCACGCGGTTCTCGCGCAGCGTCTTCCACACGGTCGAGTCGGCATCGGTGAGGGTGTAGCCAACAATGTGCGAGCGGAGCGTCAGGTGGGCGTCGAGCTCCTGGAGGCTGGGCTCAATGGCCTTGAGGTTGAGCGGCTTGAGCGCCTCGGCGCGCGTCTGCCACTCGGCGATTTGGGCGTCCATGGTGTGTGTCTTGCGTGTCTTGCGTGGGGTGGAAGCGTGAATGCTGGCGTGCAAAAGTTGGTGGGATGATGAGTGTTTGGCGGGGCTGTCATGCTTATCGATACGATGGGACTCACCTACGAAGTATAGTGGCACACGACCTTCACCATCTGCCAAGGACTCGACACTACTCAGCTTGGTGAGGTTGCACCCTTCATTCGTCGTATCTTACACTACACCAACCGAGAATGCAACACCAATCAAGAACACAACACCGGCTATGCAATGCTATCTCAACGCTCACCCAACGCCAAACCGTTCCAAACCACCATTACAACAGAAGCGGTACATGAACAAAAATGATCCAGAACCTGGGTCCCGGCAAGAAAGCATCTCCTCATGCAACCATTGACACGGCATTCAAGCTCGTCATTCCACTCAAGCGCACTCCCATTGCGCGAATACGCACCATCTCGCGCTCCGATCCGCCAGCACCAGTCCCCTCCACGTTCCCTTCTCCCCAATCTTGATCACTGTTTCCCATGCTGTTCCATCCGCATCATTCAGCACACTGACATGTTCGTTCTTCCTCGTCAATCTGATAATCTTGCCGGATGGCGTCTGAATCGCCAGTTTTGCCGGCTTTATCGCGCTGCTGCCGCTGGATCCTGACGACGTCTGGGACGGGTTGGTGTAGTTCGACCCAGTGGCCGAGATACTCTGCATGCTCATAGCTGAAGCAGGGCGTGCAAACGGGTTGGGTGATGCCCGCCCGGTGAGAGGTGTCGCAGGCTCCGTCCGGCTCGTCGACGAAGGGTGTTGGCGGACGCAAAAGACAAACGTGTTATTGAGCACGAGGTTCGAGCATTGAGGCTGTGCAACGTAGAGGTCGTGGCGCTGAGCGTGTGGGGTTGGGTGAAGTGTCAGGAACGAGTAGGGAGGGTTGCTGCCTGTGTGCGTTATGGGTAGGCCGATGGCCAGGGTGTGCGGGTTCTGCTTGTTCGAGTGCTAGAGCAAGGTCAGTGCTGTCATGGGTCGAATTTTGGGACATATCTTACCATGAGACCTCGAGGCCCGGCGAAGATCTTGAGCACACCGAGTCCTTCGTCTCCCGGCAGCAGCGCTTTGACAGTATAACGCTTTTGTCCTCCGATCCACTCTGCTTGCGCAAGTGCCGGTTTGCGAACGAAGTCGCCGCTCTCAAAGTAGTCACCATCCGCGTCCTGCGAGAACGCTCTGGCTTCTACTTCGGCTACGCACTCGACATCCTCAGGAACGTTAACATATACGTGCGCCATCTCTAGGTTGTCAAGATTCAGCATGCTAGTGTCGAAATCGACGACTTTCAGGCCATGCTTGAAGTACGTTGGCGTCGCACAAGGAAGGGCCATGAGAACATCATGAGGTTGAGGCGGGCAGATGTGTTGCTGTTCAGGAAGCAGAGCAACGTGCGAATAGCAAATCTCGAGCGGGCGAGCAAGAAAGTACCAGCTCTCGGCGACTTGAGACCCAGCACTGGAGAAGTGTACACGCTTAGGATTGGTTGGTCCTGCGAGCGAACAGTCCATCATTCGCCATTCGCCATCCACAATAACTGCGTTCCACGAATGGTTTGGTCGAGCAACGCTGTCGAGATCCAAACCTTCTCCAGGCGTCTTCAGGTACCCACGCACGACCTCAGCGTGAAGACCGACAGAGGCACACATCTCGGCAACCACCATGGCGATTTCTTGCGAGCACCCACGCTTGCTTTGGAGCACGTGTCGAGTGTCCATCTCGCCCTCGAAGTCTTCTTCCCAGGTGATGCGTTCGCTGACCCAGGTGAAGATAGCACGTAGACGCTGTACATCGCTTCTGAATGGTCTGCAGACGTAGCCCTGCGCAAGAGCAGCCGATGTTGTTCCTAGCGGGATGCTATTAATGAATCGAGTTCCCTTGTCCACATGAGCCAGGCTGCATGCTGCGAAGTCGATGGGCTCAGCAATCGGCAGACCGTCAAGTCCTTCATCGCCTTCGACAGAATCATTGAGAATGTCGACAGGATTGAGCGTAGGATAGTCCATCATCTGACAGCGCTCTGCCCGTTCGACACGCTCGTTGTTGCTCAGTGAGTTGGAACGATTGACGTCTCGACGCACTTGCACCCAGTCAGTCGTTCCAAGACCACCGTCTCTGCTGGGTGTTGGCTGATGAGCAGCCGAGCCACCAGCAAAGCCTGCTGGAGTGCCGGTTTCCACACGGTTCCCCGCCCTGCTAGCCGCACGACTGGCAGCACGACTAGCTGCGCGAGAGGCCGGCCTGCTGATTGTCTCCATGGTGCTGCGAGCGTTGGCTGCTTGAGTCTTGGCAGAATCGATCATCTTGCGGAAGAAACCACTTCGCCTGGCTTTCGGGTGAGTCAGACCACCGAGAGGATCGGGATTCTCCATTCCAGGCGTGCTGGGTTGTGTAGATTGTTGTTGTTGTTGTTGTTGATCGCTTGAGCCTGGTCGAGACTGAGAAGCATGGCTTGAGTGGTAGGTCACGCCAGTGAATGGTGTCTCTGGTCGTCCGTCGTCGAAACCAAAACCTTTGCCAGCTGAAGGCCGGTCTCCCATTGCGCTACGAGATCTATCGTTGGCATGTTTCTTACGGTAATAGCTGCCGGCACTGGTAGAGCTCATGGCTGTAGCCGAGTACCCCGACATCAAGCTGCGGTTCGTGCTTTCAGTCGTTGTGGTGGAGTTGGTCTTGCTGGTGAAGGTCCTTCCCAAGCTCTTTCCGAGGTCGTGGACCGACTTGCGATGGCGTAATGTCCTGGACTCCCTGCGTTCGACGTCTGCGACGTCTTTGATCGGTGAAGGTCCCGGCCTGTGGTACGGTGAATTCTTAGCCGGTACCGGGGGAGGTGTGCTCTTGCCGCCCATGAACAACTCGTCCTTCTTCTTCTTGTTGGCCTCCATCTGATGCATCCTCCGCAACCGGCTTTCCATACGCTTGACGTAGTCGTCTACATCTGGTGGTCCTTGAACAGGCTCATCTTCATCCTCATCGTCGGCGCGACTGCCGTTGCCGTTGCCAGTGCCAGTCTGTAGTCCAGCCATCCTGGCCGATGCCTGGTGCACTTGATCGAGAGCGTCTGGAGACCAAGGGTTCGAGGGCGTCTCTGCTTCTGGCGAAGCCATGTCCTGCAACGAAGACATGACGTCGTTCATAGCGTTTGTGAGGGGCGAGGGTGTGAACTTCTGGGGATTTGGAGATGGGGGCTCGGGCGTGGTGAAGCGGTCCTGGGGAGGCGGTGCGGGCGAGACAGCTCGATTGGGGTCATATGCAACGCGATGTGGGGGTGGTGGTGGTGGAGGGCCCTCGTCGTCTTCTTCTTCCTCCTCGCCATCGTATTGGTTTTGAAATTGGGGTGGCGCCGGCGACGGGCTCCGGCTCTCCAGCTGTTGTTGGTACGGCGAAGGTGACGGACCACGGTCGAATGCACGATACTGAAACGAGGGCGCTGGAGATGCTGCGCGTGAATGTTGGTGAAAAGAAGGAGCGGGTGACACTGCTCGCGAGTGTGGTCGTTCCTGGAACGATGGCGCAGGGGACACTGCACGCTGGTAGGGAGTCGGCGAGGGACCTCGATCGTAGGCGTGGTACTGCGATGGCGGCGCTGGAGAGACTGCCCTTTGTTGATACTGCCTCGGTGGCGCTGGCGACACTGCTCGGTGGTGGTGGTGGTGTTGCTGCGGCGGCGGTGCTGGCGACACTGCGCGTGGTTGATAATGGTACTGAGCAGGAGGGGCTGGAGAGTGACCTCTTGCGTAGGAGCCGTGTCTGGATGGCGCTGGGGAGATGGAGCGGGAGTGGGAGTGGGCGTGGGAGTGGGCGTGTGAGTGTGCGTGTGGCAACGGCGACGGTGACGGTCCTCTGTCGTAGGCACGGTACTGGGATGGAGGAGCGGGCGACACCGCGCGAGGCTGGTACTGTCTGGGCGGCGCGGGCGAGACGGCTCGGTGGTACTGCTGCTGGGGGGGCGGCGCGGGCGACACGGCTCTGGGTGGTGCTGGCGAAACGGCCCTCGGGGGCTGTTGGTAGGCGCGCGTGTGTGAGGACGACTGTCTCGAGGGCGGCGGTGCTGGCGACACGGCGCGCGAGGCGTGGGTCTGGTAGGGCTGCGGCTGGTGCGAGTTGGTGCGGGCGTGGGAGCCGTGCCGGTGGACGTTGGCGTTGGCAGGCGACGTTGCTGGTCTCTTGGTCGCTGGACGAGGCGAGACGGCGCGCAGGTTCGAGGGCGCACGCGACGCTGGTGCCGGCGACGCGCTCTCACGGCTCTCGGTCGAGTCTCGCTTCATCGACGAGAAGGGCTTCGTCGTCTTCACCGTCGGGGCCGAGCCGCCAGCGCGCAGTCTCTCGCGCGCTGCCGCCGCAGGGTTCGGGGCGCCTGCAGCTGCATACGCCGTGAAGGGCTTCCGGAACATGCTCTTCTGCTTCTGCGGCGCCGGCTTGGGCGGTGCCTGCGCCTGTGCCTGTGCCTGCGCCAGCGCGCTGTTCTGCCGCGACACCGTCTCCGAGCTGCCGTTGCGGCCGGCGTTCCATGGCTGGTAGTCTTCGCTGAGTAGCTCGACAAAGTTGCTGGGGAACAGGCCGACCATGCGTCTGTCGCGCTTCAGCCGCCCCATCCACCAGGAGCCGTCGCCGGCATTGAGCACCTCGATCAGGTCGCCTTCTATGAAGCCCAGGTCGCGTTTGGTCTGTGTGGGTAGCGTCGCCGTCAGTCATGCTCTGCTGCAGCACACACAAAGCCTCCCTCGCAGTCCGAACGTACCTCTCCACCCCACGAGTACACGGCCTTGCACCAGCACGGGAAACGCGTCGGCAGCGTCTGTCCCGCCATGTCTGCGGCTCTCTGCTGCAATCGTGCCCCAGCTACACTGCCCCAGGATGCGGTACGGACCGCGCTTCACCCGGCGAGCGACGGCGACATGCGTCTGTTTACGACGAGTGCGTGTGGGACGCGTTGCGGTTGCGTTGCGGCGAAAGTTCCAAAGTGAGCGGCAGGGTCGTCTGGAGAGTGTGCAGACGAGCCTCGGGAGTATCGATAGCGGGAGGTGATGTGCAGTGTGCAATATGCGATATGCGATATGCGATATACGATAGCAGAGGAAGCTAATCTGGGCCTGTACCTCCAACTGTGACGTTGGGCCGTGTTGATGTGTTGTTCACCGAGCAACAGCCGCACTTGGGCCCCACCGCCAATCCAACTCTCGACGCCGCATCCTGGACATCTTCATGGCCAGAATCCACTAACTTGTGCACGCATGCACTGCAGTGCCAGTATAACAAACCGCCGACATTCATGCGACGCTGAAGGACCTGAACGTTTGTCGAGTGCCACTCCGCTAGATGAAGAGTGCAGCATCAGCACCGACTTCTGCGAAAAATGACAGCTCGCAAATCCACTCCTCGCCTCCATCACACGTCACACAAGGCTCCTCCTTGCACCGCTCACACACTGTCCTGGCAGCATCGAGATGATAGCTCCTAGCATCACCAATTTGGTCTGCTTCACATCACAAAACACATCGGCCAAGTCAGTGCGCCCTTACCAACACGTCATTGCCAGCTACACGTCGACAGTCTCCACATGTTCGCAGCCCAACCTTGACTCACAGTGCCCATGCCTAGGACGAGCATCGGAACGAGACGAACGTGTAGGGATGCTGAAGTACCGTAGCGATTATTATCCAATGCTTGTCAAATGCCCGTGTAGCTGCACGACACGGACAACCTCCATCATTGGTGTCCAAACACGCTTTGAAGTACTTTGTAGTACTAGCTACCATCCCTTACTTCACATAGCCGGCTCGCGCTACAGGCGAACGACAGTAGGCAATCCTTACCCCACTTCAGTAGCCTGGTGAGCGATGGCAGGAAGAGCGAAGACCATTTCGAATACTAAAAGACTCGTGAACGCAGTAGAGAGGCACGGGTGCATCCTCGAGGACTACCGTTCCAGGTAGTTTCTACCTGGACAATGATTGTGCCGGGGCTGCTGAGTGTGAACTTCTCTTCCACAGATTTGTACTGTTGCATTCCTTCGAGCGACTGCGCATGCGTATTCCACCCAATCGCCAGTGAACCACAATCAAGTACGATTCTCTCTGCGAGCTCCATCTCCTATGTGATCTGCCTCGGCTGCCAGTAGGTATCATGGCAAAAAAGGGTCAAACGTGCGCTCGTACTGCACTTCCGACCAATCCCATTTGCAAAGAGTCGCAAACATGTCTGACTGTACGAAGATCAATCTTGGGCAACATCATTCACCTCAGGTACTACGAGGTAATTAAGTCGTTGGCCCAGTGGGACGAGCTTTCAGCCCAAAACAATGACAATTGACTTCCATAGCGGAGCGGTAAAGCCTTTTGACTCCGGCGGCCAGCATAGCGATGTTTGAATGCAGAGGACGATGGAGGACACTAAGGATAACATGCTAGATGACGTTTGGTTGTCCGCGGGGACGTGCCGCCTCCGCGTCCCAACCATCAGGTTCATCTTGTGCCCGAATCGCGAATCCGATCCGATCTTCCCGTACCGAGCAACAATGGGTCCAATCGTTTCTTGAAATCATCGCAATCACACAATCACATCCTGATCTGGAGACTTGCAGCCCCACCCGCGAAACTCATACGCTAACCATGACGTCGCATTGTATACAATATGGTGTGACGTATGTGGTTTAAGTACCATCTCCAAGCTGCAGAATCTCCAAGTCTTCACCCACTCGATCAATTGACTAGCAATGCCTTCATTAAACTCATCGGTGCGCACTACCTTACATCGAGGCTTTGAGCAGCTCGGTTCCCCAACGACGACCAACAATTGACGTTTACCCAGATTTTCCACGCCTACGCCTACGGCACAGCGTTCTGGTATGGCCTTCGTGGGGCATGTCGTGTTTACGACCCACTGATGGTCGTTGGCTGTACGTGCATGATGCGAGCACCCCTCATCGCTACAATGCCAGAACAAGTTGTGGCTAGCATGTACTAACAAGCTCAGGGTTCCGGCCTCCCTCCCAAGCTAACCTCGCCGCGAACGATCTCGAACTCTACAACGTTCGCAACGATGGCTGGTGCCTTATCACCCTCGCCCTAATCCTCTTCTCCTTCACCAACGCCGTTCCTTTGTCTCCAGCCCCGAAAGCGATACACAGTGCCGACGCACCCAAAGCGCTCAAGTCTAACAGGAGCAACGGGGCTCTGCCCTACGCAAAAGCGGTGGTGGCCGCGACTGTGTTCCATCATATTACAACTGGCATTGGTGCGTACCAGCACTACAAGCTCGAGAGCCACTACAACACCAGCATGGGCATTGGGGTTTGGGGCAATGTGTGGTTGACGTTGACTGGACTGTTTACGTTGCTCTTCCTACAGAGCGGCAAGGGGGACGAAGATGTTGAAGAGATTGTGAAAAAGGCCAAATAGGCTTAAGTTGCGTTCACTGCTTCTGCGGCCTGAACCTACAATAGAGAGACTTCCAGTAGCTTCCATGTTGGCAAGACATGTAAGATCTCGTACTTTACATGTTCTAATAATGCCGACTATCAAAAGAGAGTCTATCTAAGCCTTACGCACACAGCTTTACGTATACTATATGTAACAAATCCACTTTATACTATAATAATAGTTGTTGTATATGCCTTTAATTTTGAATCTATTCTTACAAGAGTATTAAACCTTAGAATCTACTTTTAATACTCGATTTCTAAGATTTTACTTATAAGTGTTAACTACTAGTAGAATATATAAAATATATAATTAGTAAAACGCCTTTCTATAAAACAATAAGATTGCTATAAACAGATAATTAAGCAGAACAAGATAGAATAAATAATAGATAGTATTTAAGAAATAAGAGAAATTTATAATAGATAAGTATTACAATTCTATATAGAAGAAGTAGTATAGTAATAAGTACTATCTAACTAAACCTCTAACTTCTTTCTAAAGAAATGACAAGTAGAGAAAGATAGAATATGTAGAGATATTACATAACTACTTATTAATAAGTGTAATATAATATACTTATCTATAAGCGCTTTTATGTATTTTATTAGACTAACTATAGATACTTATTAAAAAGTATTATATCTTCTAGGTATATAGATTATAGAAATATAAATCTTATAGTTTATATTTTACTTAATTAATTAACTTTATTAACTAGAGTATTTTAACTCTACTTAAAAAATAGATAGTCTACTCTATACTTTTTCTAATAAACTCTAGATACTATAGTCTTTAACTAGATAACTGCTCTATTAAGAATCTCTACACGTATTTAACTCTAAAATCTAATTAAATAATTAATTATAGACTTTGTCTAAAGAATGAACTTTGTATTCTAAATACTTCTAGAATAAGTACTATAGAATCTTATACTTTCTCTAGTAGATCTAGTATAGATATAGATATAGATTGAACTTTTTATATCTTAAGTATTATAAACGTTTATAAACTTAATTAATATTATAAAGAGTATAATAAGCTTAATAACTAGCTTATATAGTAGAATCTCCTTTTATCTCTTAGAGCAAAAAGGTTTTAACTAATAAATAAGTAGTACTTATTACTAGCTGTAGAAGCTAAGATAACTAGATAAGATAATCGGGGTGTAAAAGAGTTAATTAAGTTTCTTGTCTTATTATTTAAGCAAAAGAATTAGGTCTATATATCTTACTAGCTAAGCTCTAGTCTAGAAATAGAATTAAACTTCTAGACAAACTTAATTAATGTAATCTAATCTAGTATAGTCCGTGATTGCTTATATTAGCTTACATAACTACTATTCTTTACTATAACACACTCTCTAGAAATACTAGTATTTAATTAGTATTTCTGCTCTAGTAGGTTTATTATTGCGCTTTATTAACCTTACTATAAAAATTTTCTAATTGCTACGCACGCTGCGCCTTTATAATTAGAGTCTAGTAATTATTGTCTAATCTGCTCTATAAGCAAACGCGCTTACAATAATAATAAATAAAATAGCTTATAGCTACTCTTTTACTCTTATAATCTTTCTAATCTTATTTCTTATCTACTAACTAATTACTAAATACTATTTTTCTTAATATAAGTAGTCTAATCTTTATTTTCTAGTCTACTACTTACTCTAATATTAGATTCTTAATTACTACACCTTTAGTGTCTTTAAGACTAAGATATCTTTTAAAAGCTCTAAGAGCACTTCTAAACATAGTTAATCTACCTCTAAGCATTATATAAGCGCTCTAAGCATACTTAAGAGCACTTCTACTAAGAAGATTAAGTCTAAGCCTCTAATTATTTCTAAGCGCTAATCTACTTACTTTTCTGCTACTTAACCTATTGTAGTATCTAATAATAAGAATAAGCTAATTAATCTATAGGCTCTCTTTAAGAAGTTTTGTAAGCAGACATAGACCTCTTAGCAGCCTACAGTTAAGAATTAATCTAAGAGTAAGAATAATAATTCTTAGTTTAGTAATCTCTATAAGTACTTTTACTTTTGCTGTCTTAAGCGCTTCTTAGATAGTAAGAGAATAGATATCTACTATAACTATGTCTATAAGCCTAACGCCTGTAGCTAAGATAGTAATTACTATGTTAATTATACTACTTATTAGTATAGTTCTATATAAGTAATCTAATCTAGATTTTGTTATAATCTTCTAATGTTTTAATTAGCTTCTATACTCTTTGTAAGTCTGCTAAGGCTGCAATCTTTGCTATTTAGCAGAAGATTTTCTTAGTAAGTAGTTAATCTTAATCTTAATAATTATGTCTAATGTTTCTAGGTAATCTCTAACCCTCTCTACAACATCTTGTTTAAGGCTGTTATTAACATAGAGGGTTAACTAGAGACCTATATTTCTAACAAGAATGTAGTAAACAATTCTAACACTAATAACTTTAATTCTATTAAGAGTAGTTAATACGTTATAAGTAGTAGTAGTTAGGCTATAGATTAGATTTCTAAGGCTACTGCTTCTGCTCTCTGCTAGTCTGCTCTAGCTTCTACTTCTACTACTTGCTAGGCTGCTCTAGCTTCTACTCTGCTAGCTTCTGCTCTATTAACTTCTAGATTAGGCCGCAAGCCTCTAAGAAAGATACTTAATTAGATTAAGATCTAGAATTCTGTATACTCCTAGAGTTAGATTATTAGTTAAGGACGTTAGAAGTAGGCTTAGAGTAGTTCTTCTTATAATTAAGAAGTCTAGGCTTAGAATAGTTATTCTTAGAGTTCTGCCTTCTCTAGTAATTCTTATCTTAAAAATTGCCTCTTCTATCTAGCTACTTACTCTTATAACCTTTGTTATATTTATTATTAGTCTGTTTCTAAGGTCTTTATTTGTTAATCTATTTCTACAATCTACGCTAATCTTGTCTCTACTATCTAATCTGTTTGCGGCAATCTCTACAATATTAAGATATTAATCTTAGAGATTTTTAATTAATTAAGCATGTGCGAATTGTCTTGTCTCTTAGCACTCTTTAGCTTAATTAATTATAGAGATTAATTAGTCTTGTCTAGAAGTAGATTCTATCTAGTGTGTTAGTATATAGAATACTATAGTTTTAGATTAATCTACTTTATTAACTCTAACTTTCTTAATTATATTCTGTATGTTTTCTACCTTCTCTACCTTATATAGATTAATTAGTTACTTAAACTTATTAAACTACTAATAAGTAAGTAATTTAGTTAATCTATCTATAGGCATACTATTAGTTTCTAGATAGCTAATCTAGATTAATCTCTTAGTGTACTCTTGCCTAAGCTACATGTTTTAGATATCTATATATTAGAGGCAAGTAGTAATCTACTTATTTACTTCTACTACTAATCTAATTATTTAGAGATTATTATACTATATATTCTACATATCGCTTATCTTAAGATTAAGCTTGTTAAAGAACTATCTAATTGTAATTATCTCTTTTATAACATATTTAAGAGCTAGAAGCTCTACTTTAGTTGTAGACGTAGTTATAGTACTTTGTTATATAGCTTTCTACAGAATTAGTTCTCTAAAAAGTATAACTAGATATCTATAAGATAATTGTTAAGTTTCTGTATTATCTATAAAGAAGGTGTCTCTATAGATTATTAGTTCTACTCTATTATAGTTGCTATATTTAATACCTTCTAATCTTGTTTAGTAGAGATATATAATTACCCTATCTACAGCTTTCTAATACTAATTACTTAGATTAGTAAGAAAGTGTAATAATTTAGATACTATAGATACAATATCTAGTTAGAGCATAATTGCTATATAAAGCACTAATTCTACTTTCTCTTAATATGTTTTAATCTCTTTCTTTTCTGCCTCTCTAGTATTCTAAATTAGATCCTCTAATAGTAATAGCGTTAGTAGATAAGATTCTATGTTTAGATTAAACTTCTTTATAATCTTATTAACGTAAACTATTAGCGAGCTGGCTATATTAGTAAGCTGGCCACTTTTTCTTAGCATAACTAACACGTTAGTAACTTAATTATGTCTTAACTACACAACGCAATATTAAATAACTAAGAAGACAGAATTAAGCTTACTTTTAAGACCTATTCTATATACTAGTTTTAAAGCCTGCAACGCGCAGCTACTATTTTTAATGTTAATTACTAGCGTCTCTCTAATTAGCTCTATAGAATTACTCTACGCTCTAAAACTTATCTAAACTTCTATAAGCTTACTATAACTAAAGAGCAGATAATTGTGTAATATATTCTTAACCTTAATTTACAAGAATTTGCGCTCTAGCTGTGTAAAGTAGCAGATATAGCTAATAAGATACTAGGTGTACGTAGTAGAAAGCCTATTAGTAAGTGCTAGACTAAGCGCTTTGTAACACGCTTAGCTAAGCTTAAAATAGCCTTTAATTAAGCTAAGAATAGATAGAGAATACTATAGAAAGATTCTATAGTTATTAGCACGTAGTTTAAGCTAGTAGAGAAGACTAAAGCTAAGTACAGTGTCTATAATAACAATATACACAACTTTAACAAGACTAGCTTCTAGATAGGCGTAATTAGGTTTATAAAGATAATTATAGACATAAAGAGATATGCAAAGCCTAATCTAATCTAGCTAGATAATTATAAGTAGGTAATAGTTATCTAGAGCGTTTGCGCTAATAGGTATACAACTCTACTCTTTATTATCTATAAGAGGCGCGTCTATATCTCTATATAGTATAAGAAGATCTTAATACTACGTAATTAGAAGCTCTTAGTCTCTAAAAATAGCTAGATAAATAACGCGCTTAGTCTAGAGTAGTTAAAGCACTTTAACGCGCATATAAAGGCGCGTTAGATAGAAATATACAGACTACTTATTTTAGACAGCTATAAAAGCTATCTTAACTAGAATTTTAAGAACTACTATCTTAAAAATAAGATTCTAACTCTCTATATACTCTTCTATTTATTATATATTCTCTAGCTACTTAACGTAGTCTACTTTTTACTACTAAAGCGTAAGTACTTTTAGCGCGTTAGAAACTTAGCACGCTAACACGTCTTCTATATTAATAAGAAAGACTTTCTACTAGCCTTTAAAAACGCGTTTTTTAACGTGTTTATAGAGAATAACTGTTAAAAGGCCTTTAAGATAGTAGAGCTAGTCTCTCTAAACGCGTAGGAAGTGTTAGATTATTTTAAAGTGTAGCTATGTACTCTACTAGAACCTCTTCTTCTAGAGACACTATAGTAGTTAAAAACTCTAAGTAATACTTATAAGTTTAGATCTTAATTAAAGCGTATACACAAGTCTTTTACTTAGTTATCTATTACAGCCTAGGCTAGCTTCTCTTAGCTTATAAAAGGTAGTAAGCTTATACTACATAAAAATGCGCTTTAACATACTTATATCTATAAGCTTAAGAAGTAATTAGTAGTAATAATAAAGTAAAAATTGCGTAAAAAAAAGCGCCTCTAGATAGATAGTATCTTAAAGTATAGTTAGAGAGTGTTATAGGCGGTTCTAGCACTATTCTTAATAGTGTAGCGTTTAAAAAAGGCTTATAGTAGTAGTAATTAAAAACTAGCGCAACTAGCTATATAGTGCTGTAGTAACTATAGCAGAACTAGGCACAACACGTGAACGTGTAAGAAGAATACAGAGGCATCTTCTAAATTAGATACTAGCATAGTGTATATAGGCTTTTTGTTTAATAGTAATAGAATTAAAGATTTATAACATATGTTAGTTATACTAAGAAAAAGTAGCTAGCTTGCTAATATAGCTAGCTCGCTAATAGTTTACGTTAATAAAAGTATTGTATAGAAGTATAATTATTCTAAGCTTTCTGTTATAGATTACTCTAATCTCTAGAAACTATTTAATAGATCTCTAGTTCTAGATCTTGTATTTCTTTATAATTCTGCTCTAGAGGTGTTTTACTTCTTATTTATTAACCTTAGAGTAGATTAGAAGTATATTATCTATATAGAAGAGTATAATAATCTTTTTATTCTTATTATAGAAGAGATAGGGCTCTTTCTAGCTTACTTATAGACTAATTAATTAAAGAGTATTAGAGAACTCTTTATACTAGAGAAGTAGAGACTCTCTTAATCTATATAGTGCTTAGTTAAGCCTAACGTAGTATCTATTCTTTCTAAATTCTTCTAGTATCTAGCATAGTACTAGATTAGCTACTGTAATTATTGCGTTAAGAAACACTTCTACAATATTGTATTATATAACTTCTAGATTAAATTAGACTGTAATTGCTATTATAGCTCTAAACAACTTTGCTGCTAGCGTTTCTATATAGGTAGATTAAAGAGAGTTTATTTCTTGCAAATTCTCTCTAATAACAATCTAAGCCTTACACTTAATAAAGTAGCTATCTTAATTAAACTTATAGGTCTACATCTACTTTAGTAATAATAGTTAATCTTTAGTCTTAATCTTAGATACACGGATTTCTAACTAGATACTTTTTTTAATTATCTAATTAATCTTCTTGCTTAAGGCGTCTATAAATAAGACTTTTATAGAATAATTTAGAAGTTGTTCCTATATACCTAGTAGCAGTAGAAGATTATCTTAATAGAAGTGTAGATAATTAGGTTAGCTGTTTAGAGTAGCTGCTATAACTACTAAGTTTAGCGTTTTATAGCTAGATTGCTTATTCTAGAACTAGTTTATTTCTAGAAGATATGTGTATTTAAAGTTGTCTATTAGATTAGTTTTTTATAGATTTGTAATTAATATATTAACGCTTTCTTAACTCTTACTTTCTAGTTAATTATTACAATTCTTCTTTCTATAGAGTAGTAGATATATGTTTATTAGTTAATCTATTTTAGGCACTATACTTCTAATTCTTTAACTTGTTTTTTGTGTTAAAGTATCTCTTACTATATCTAGAGCAATAGAAGCAGTGCTAGCAGATCTTATATTAGAATTAGTTAGGCACTTCTGCCTTAACTTCTATAATTCTATCTAATTACTAGAATACAATAGGTTAGCTCTTATAGATGTGTTTATGTTCTATTAACTATCTATTTCTATATAATTATTCTAATTATGTGTGCCTAGAACTTCTATCTCTAGATTAGTTAGTCTAGAAGTTTATTCTAGAGTTACTAGTCTAATGTTTTTAGATTAATCTAAGCAGATTTCTAAGTAATTACTAGCTTTATAAATACTCTACTTAGTTTCTATATCTCTTATTTTCTAATTCTAAACTAGGCTAGTTTTTAAATTATTTAATAGAGTTACTTTACCTCTAAGTTGTTGCTTAGTAGTTAATCTAATTATATTAGATAGTGTTTAATCTCTAAGGTTTAGAATATTAATATTCTAACCTAGATTATCTAGTTCTTTTTTATAAAGAATATCTATAAGCTTAATTACTTAATCTTTAAATATTTTGTTGTTCTTTTTTTCTTTATAGAACAGGGATTTGTTAAACGTAACGTTTCTAGAAACAATTACTTAATTAATTACTAGAGTCTATATTTTGTAGATATTAGAGGCTATATAGCTAACTAGGTATCTAATATAATCTTATAGATTAACCTTATATCTACGTTAATCTTGCTCTACTGCTTAATTCTGCTCTAGAAGGTATGCTTAGTAGCTATAGACATATATGCTACTCTAGTCTAGTTGTAGATTAGCTAATTAGTGTCTAATCTAAGCAGGCTTGTACTATCTAAAGTACTACCTAAACTAGTTGTCTAGAACTTTGTTAGATAATCTAAAATAATAGATTATAGTAGAACTAATTCTATATAGGTAAGCTGTAGTATCTATAATCTTAGGCTATAGCTTAGGTAGAAGATTAGCGTCTATTCTTATCTTAATTAATTTTATAATTAGCTTCTTCTCTGCTCTTTCTGCTAATCTATTTAGTTTATAAGTATAAGAAGATAAAGTAATAATCTTAATTCTCTTTTCTTCTACCTAAACCTTATAGCGTAATTAACCTCTCTATAGCTTAGTGGCTGTATTGTTATTCTAGTAGATTTTAATAATATTTAGTTAATACTTTCTCTTAATCTATTCTTTAAATATTTCTATAATCCTTATAATATTGTCTAAGGATTTTAACTACACGTTGTAATTAAAGAACTTTTCTAAGTAATCTTCTTTAATAATTAAAGCCTATTCTTTATTAATCTAACCTATTAGCATATTAAACAGATTCTAAAATACTCTATAGAAAGGTCTTAGTAATTATTCTCTTAGTCTTCTAGATATAACCTATGTTAAGTAGATTATTGCGCAATCTTAGCAATCTATTCTTTTTATTCTATTTATCTAAACGTTCTAAGTAGCCTATACTAGTAATTAGAGTGCTCTTTGCCTAAGATGTTCTAATTTTCTATGCTATAGATTCTTACTATCTAATCTTACTATAGGTTTTGATAATTGTATTGTTATGTACACATTAGAAATAGAATAAAAGATATTCTTATATTTAATAAAGACTAGATTATAAGTAGTGTAAAGTTTTACTATAATTACGTTTTTTTTAATTATTCTATACCTAAGTGTGTTGTCTAATCTAAGGTACTAGATACCTGCCTATTTAAAACAAGCTTTAGATACAATGTTTATATAAAATCTCTTAACAATCTTAATATTTTTAAGTGTAAGATTCTTAGTCTTTAGTCTATTATTTCTATTTAGAATCTTTTTTAGTACTTAATTTTCTGTTTCTAAGACTAGAAGTAATTAAGTTTCTATATTAATCGTCTTATTAGAAGAGGATTGCTTAAATAAACTAGATATTAGAAAGAATTAATTATTAACTAAGTAGACAGCTTCTCTACTATCTAGAATTATACTTAAAGATAGAGAGTGTTTTAAGTTAATAGTAGAGTAGACTCTACTCTTATCTAATTAGAAATGTAATAGATTAATTACAGCTACTAAAATTAATCTAGAATATTTAGCTAAAGAAAATTTGTCTAAGAAAGATTTATCTATAGTAGATCTAGTCTTCTATCTAGTATTCTTAATCTATTCTCTAAGCTTAGTCTATTCTGTAGTATCTAGCCTCTCCTTAATCTTTAATTTATTAAGACTTAATAGAGATATCTTAGGTACTCTAGATAGAGTTAATTCTGTAATAGCAGCTTATAGTCTTTAGCAGTTAATTAGTTCTTAGATGTGTAATCTTCTTAGTTTATATAGGCAAATCTTCTAGTATAATTCTAAGCTATTCTTATTTTAATCTAATCTTTCTTCTAGAGTTACAAAGGCAGAGACTTCTTTTCTCTTAATTAAAATAGCTACTTGCTTCTAGAGCATAAGAGTAAAGACTTTAGAAAGATTGCTTATATCTATTAATTATTATCTAAAAGCTGCGTCTATAATAATTTATTACCTTATTAAGCAGAACTATTCTAGAGCAATTCTAGAAGTAATTGTGTTAAGAAAATTAGTAAAAGCAAGTTAACTCTTAATCTTAGTAATTCTAAATGCTTAAGCTTTTCTATAGAGTACTTACTACTTATTAAACTACTTATCTAGCAAGATCTAACCTAATTAGCTTTTTTTAAGGTAAGCATAATATTACTACCTAACTAGATGTATAGTGTTGCTGTTACTTAGTGCTAGATTATTCTTTAAAATTTAGATTAGCGCTTATAGAGTTAATTCTTAGGCGTTAAGCATCTTAATTAATACTAGAGCTATAAGATTAGCTAATACAGTTTTGTTAATCTAATCTTAGATATTACTAAGTTTTGTAGCTATTCTTATCTATTTTAAGATTGTAATCTTATCTTTCTATACCTCTTTAGAGTAATTCTTAATTGCTAGCTTGTATGCCTCTATTCTAAGAGTGTGCTGTTCTTAATTAGTAGCAGCGCTTAGCTTATCTTAGTTACTAATCTCTAAGATGCTTCTAGAGACTAGCCTTAGAGAAAGAGTTAGATATTCTAGTTCTTATTTATTAATTTATGTAACTATTACACTATCTAGATTAATCTAATTCTATACTATCTTATCTCTTGTATAAAGCTTAAGCTAAGTAAACTAGTAGAGCTAATCTAATCTAGTTTTAAGAAGAATTTAACTAGTTAAGAGTTAGAAGTCGCTTTCTATTATTTAGATGTTAAGAGAAGTAGATTAATAAAATTTGTAATTAATTATGTCTAGCTTCTTAGCTATACAAAGTACGTAGAGAGAATCTACTATATAGTTTTTATAACACTAGACTTATAACTGTAGAAGCTAAGATAACTAGATAAGATAATTAGAGTGTAAAAGAGTTAATTAAGTTTCTTGTCTTAATATTTAAGCAAAAGAATTAGGTCTATATATCTTACTAGCTACGCTCTAGTCTAGAAATAGAATTAAACTTCTAGATAGACTTAATTAATATAATCTAATTTAGTATAGTCTGTAATTGCTTATATTAGCTTACATAACTACTATTCTTTGTTACAACAAAAGCTTATTTAAACTCTATCTACTTAGTAATATATTCTAGACTACTATTCTATTAGATTTTCTATTAGAGAGTCTAGAGAGTAAGGTTTTATATAAACACTATTTTAAACTTATAGTTATTACTACTAACGTAAACTATTAGCAAGCCGGCTATATTAGCAAGCTAGCTACTTTTTCTTAGCACAACTAACACGTTAGTAACTTAATTATGTCTTAACTATATAACGCAATATTAAATAACTACAAAGATAGAATTAAGCTTGCTCTTAAGGCCTATTCTGCACGCTAGTTTTAAAGCCTACAACACGCAGCTGCTACCTTTAACGTTAATTACTAGTATCTCTCTAATTAGCTCTATAGAATTACTCTACGCTCTAAAACTTGTCTAAACTTCTATAAGCTTACTGCAACTAAAGAGTAGATAATTGTCTAATATATTCTTAATCTTAATTTATAAGAATTTGCGCTCTAGCTATACAAAGTAGCAGATATAGCTAACAAGATACTAGGTATACGTAGTAGAAAGTCTATTAGCAAGTGCTAGGCTAAGCGCTTTGTAACGCGCTTAGCTAAGCTTAAAATAGCCTTTAATTAAGCTAAGAATAGGCAGAGAATACTATAGAAAGATTCTACAGTTATTAGCGCGTAGTTTAAGCTAGTAGAGAAGACTAAAGCTAAGTACAGCGTCTATAATAATAATATATACAACTTTAATAAGACTAGCTTCTAGATAGGCATAATTAGGTCTATAAAGGTAGTTATAGACGTAGAGAGACACGTAAGACCTAATCTAATCTAGCTAGACAATTATAAGTAGGTAATAGTTATCTAGAGCGTCTATGCTAATAGGTATATAACTCTACTTTTTATTATCTATAAGAAGCACGTCTATATCTCTGTGTAGTATAAGAAGATCTTAATACTGCGTAATTAGAAGCTCTTAGTCTCTAAGAACAGCTAGATAAATAACGCGCTTAGTCTAGAGTAGTTAAAGCACTTTAACGCGCATATAAAGGCGCGTTAGGTAGAGGTATATAGACTACTTATTTTAGATAGCTATAAGAGCTATCTTAACTAGAATTTTAAAAACTACTGCTTTAAAAACAAGATTCTAATTTTCTATATATCTCTCTATTTATTATATATTCTCTAGCTACTTAACGTAGTCTGCTTTTTACTACTAAAGCGTAAGTACTTCTAGCGCGTTAGAGACTTAGCACGCTAACGCGTCTTCTACTTTAATAAGAAAGGCTTTCTACTAGCCTTTAAAAACGCGTTTTTTAACGTGTTTATAAAGAATAACTATTAAAAGGCCTTTAAGGCAGTAGAGCTAGTCCTCTTAAACGCGTAGATAGTGTTAGATTATCTTAAAGTATAGCTACGTACTCTACTAGAACCTCTTCTTCTAGAAACGCTATAGCAGTTAAAGACTCTAAGCAATACTTATAAGTTTAGATTTTAATTAAAGCTTATATATAAGTCTTTTACTTAGTTATCTATTATAGCCTAGGCTAGCTTCTCTTAGCTTATAAAAGGTAGTAAGCTTATACTACATAAGAATGCGCTTTAATATACTTGTATCTATAAGCTTAAGTGTAACAGAGCATTATAAAGTCTACTATAGTGTTGTAGTGTTTCTACGCTATTCTATTAAGAAATAGTGTTATACGCGGCTACGCTGCGTAAAATCTGCGCTAGACATAATCTTAAAAGAGAACAAGTATTATTCTTATAACAATCTATCTACTACTATCTCTCTACTATCTATTCTAGTGTAAAGCAAGTACTATTGCCTATAACTAGACCCTAATATAATAATACTTTGTTAACCTAATAGTCTAGAGATAGCACTCTTAATATAAACAAATAGTTAGAGAGTATCTACAAGAAGAACACAACAAGCCTTACTATAACTAACTTAGAAAAAGAAATTAAGCAGCGTATCTTTAGCTACTAATAAGCTAGTAACGCCTATAGTAAACACTTTCTTAACGCTAGATAAGCGCATCTAAGCTGCTAAATAACAACGTAATAAACTCTAAGAGTTATAGCGCCTACGCGCACTTAAGGCTAAGATTACACAACTAGAGAATACAGAGAAGGCTATAACTCTAAGTATAATAGAAACAATTAAGAAGGTCTTTAAGATTCTAGACTCTAGCGCATGTAAAAGAGGCGCGTCTATAACGCTTATACTGCATCTACTAAAGCGCGCGCTTAAATCTAAAGATCTAGCAGAATATAAGAGAAGAAATCTTAAAGAACATCGCAAATTCTTTCGCTTCTACAAAGTAGCATTTTAATTACTACTATAAGAATTTTAGTGTAATTTAGATAAGATTCTCTAGGCAATATAGTATTTGTTAGAAGACCTATAGAAACTATAGTACACGTACTATAAGCGCACGTTTAAACTAAGCAGAAAAATGCCTACCTAGAAATATTTTAAGAACTATATACTAGACTTACTCTCTAACTCTATTAACTGCACTCTAGAAGCAGCTACTGCGCACGCTTAGGCAATATAGCAAAAAAACTAGACAGTCTACGCCTTTACAATATATCTTAATATTCTAGAGAATTAACTTACCCTCTATACTAAATAACAAAGAGTTTAACATCTCTTCTCTAAGCTTAGACTAAAATTATAACAAGCAATTACTAATTACTACTAGGTACTAGCTATAAGAGAAGACCTAGTAGCGTTAGGCTCTACACTTAAGCATAACCTGCGCTACTTCTTACCTACTTATACTTTTTACACACGCTACAAATTAACTTAGAAACACAAGAAGCAAAAGCAAGAGAATAACATCTCTACTAATAAAGCTCTATATAATAAAAGCAGCATTACCTACTTTAAGTGCAATAAAACTAGCTACTATACTAACAAGTGCTAAAGTAGTAACTCTAATCTAAACTTTAATTAGATTTCTGTCTATATTAATTAAATAGAAAAAGGCTAAGCCTTATCTACAATCTAAGAATAGTAAGGCGCACTCTAATATACATCTTACTAGATATAAAGCGCACATACAGCGTATCTAAAGAGATAACACTAGAATAATAACTACAAGTTATTCTTAACCTCTAGGTAGATATAAGCTTAATTAGCTAAAGAACTGCTGTAGAAATAGATCTACTACCTATTAAGAAAGCAGAACTTCTATACCTAGAATAGATTAGAACGTAATAACAAAGCATATACACTACATATATGCTGTAGGTACATCTAACTAATAATATAGGTGTAGAATGTTATATATCTATAACTATATATAAAGTTAATAAGAAAGAAACTCTTTTGCTACTAGAAAACTCTTTTCTTTAATAGAAGTATATCTATCTAGATTGTAGATTATAATTCTAGCATTAGAGATACACTACAGCTAATATTTAGCTTATTACTTCTATAGAGTTAGAATAAGCTAACTCTACTCTACTTCTTCTAGATGTTCTGTAATCTATAGGCATTAACTTAGAATATAACGCCTACATCTATAAAGCGTATATAGCGCAGGTACCTTATATACTAAACGCTTTAGCAGAATACACTAATATCTTTAGTAAGAAAGCTACTACTACTTTACCTAACTTTAAGTTATTAGACTATGCAATTCTACTTATAGAAGAGAAGAAACCTCTATATAGACTACTCTACAACTTCTCTACACGTAAGCTAAAGCTGCTACGCAAGTACTTAGAATAAGCTCTAAGTAATAGTTAGATTAGATATAGCATAAGTTCTATAAAAGCATCTATACTATTTATCTCTAAGAAGAATAGAACGCTTTACCTCTATATAGATTATTAGAGTCTTAACACTATTACTATTAAAGATTATTACCTACTTCTACTTATTAGAGAGACACTAAATCGCCTATTAAGCGCATGTTACTATATAACTCTAAACCTCCGCAATGCCTACTACTAGCTAAGAATTAAGATAGAGAATAAGTAGAAAACTACCTTTAGAACTAGATATAGTTATTTTAAGTACTTAGTAATGCTATTTAGACTAACTAATGCTTCTGTAAGCTTCTAGACTTATATTAACAAAGCCTTAATTAAGCACTTAGACTATATATATGTAGTTTACCTAGATAATATTCTTATCTATATAAGCTTTAAGAATATTACGCTTTACTAGCGCGCTATACGCTCTATACTTTAGTTACTATATAAGATAGAACTATTTATTAACTTTTAGAAATATATATTTGTATTAGACATAGTATACTTTTTTAGCTTTATTATTAACACGCACGGTGTATGCGCTAATCTAGCTAGAGTAAGTACTATTACTAAATAGCTATAGTCTATAAATATTAAGAAGCTATAATTCTTCTTAGAATTTGCTAACTTCTATTAGCGCTTTATTAAAGAGTATACTAGAGAAACAGCTCCTCTTACAGAATTATTAAAGAAGAGCTAAGACTTTTAATAGAATAGAGCTGCTAATAGCTTATTTAAAAGGCTTAAAACCTGCTTTTCTAGTACGCCTATTCTATGCTATTTTAACGCTGCTCTGCCTATTTAAGTAGAGATAGATATATCTATCTTTGCTATATTAGGCATACTCTCCCAACTCTCTAAAGACAAGAAGTGGCATCTAGTTACCTTTACCTTAAGAAAGCTATAAGCTGCTAAGCTAAACTATAAGGTCTATAACCTAGAGCTTCTTGCTATAGTATATAGTTTTAAATAGTAGAGACATTATCTTAAAAGTACATAGCACACTATATAGGTACTTACTAATTATAATAACCTATGCGGTATACGCGCTGTATAAAAGCTAAACCTGCAGTAAGCTTATTAGGCTATATATCTAGAGGCTTTTAACTTTAAGATAAAACATTATTTAGGTAAAACAAACTCTGCAGATAGCCTCTCTAGAAAAGTAGATTACGCATAGAAGAACCTATTACTAATCTAATTATTATCTATTTTGCAGAACAAATTGTTAGCAATAGATATAGTTAGTAGAGCAAGTAGATCTATAAACAAGCTAAGCTTATTAGACACGTATAAAACGCACGTTGCTATAGTTTATAGAACTAGAAAGATCTCTACTACTAGCGCTATAGAATGCATGCTATGCGTGCTACGCTTACTAGCTAGAGTACTAGTTAGTAGTAAATCTATAATAGTAGAGTTTTAATTATTTATTAAAATCTTACACTAACTATAGTAGAGAGACGCCTTTGCCTAGAGTTAAATTGCAAGCTTAATAACTAAAAATAACACTTAAAACTATAGAAAAGCGTAGGTATAGCGCTTAGATAAAAAGAAAGTTCTAAAATACAATAGCAGAATATATATTCTAGAGAAACTAGCTATTAGATAAGAAATTTTATTCTAGTACTATAATATGCGCATAGTAGGCTATTTTAGCGCACGTAGAACGCTTAAGCTAATTAAAAGAGCCTACTACTAGCTAACTCTAAGCTAAGATATTTAGAACTATATAAAAACTTATGCTATTTGCTAAAAAAGCAAAGCTCTAAGGCATAGTAAATATAGAAAGCTATTACTATTACCTATGCCTAAGAATATCTTTAAGAAAGTTACACTAGACTTTATAACTAGTTTACTACTAGTACAGAATTCTTTAGATTACGCTTTTAATGCTATTCTTATAATTATATACTGCTTTTTAAAGATAGCACTCTATATTCCCGCTTTAAAGACATAGAATATAAAACAGTTTATAGAAGTATACTTTATATATATTATACTAAAGTTTAGAGTGTAGAAAGATATTATATTAGATAGAAAATCTGTCTTTACCTTCTTATTCTAGACAGAAATATGCTACTAACTATAGGTAAAGCGTAGGTTAAGCACTACTTTCTATCCGCAAATAGATAGGCAAATAAAACGCTAGAATTAGACACTTAAATAGTATTTTTAAATATTTATATTAATATTCTAGAAAGATTAGATTAAGCTGCTACTAACAGTACAGTTTGCTTACAACAACTTAATTTATAAGTCTACTAAGACAACACTATTCTACGCTGTATATAGCAAGCACTTACTACTTACTAAGGCTTCTAAGAATAGTAGGCCTAAGAGAGAGATACTAGATGCAATTAATAGAGTAAAGCGACTGCACAGCGTACGTGCAATACTAGTAGAGTATCTAGAGAAAGCACGCAAGTACTAATACTAATATTATAATAAAAAGCATAAGAACAAAACCTTCTATCTAGAAAATCTAGTGTTACTTAGCACTAAGAATATTAATCTAGTCTACTAACTAAGTAAGAAACTTTTAAGCAAATTTATTAGCTCTTTCTAAGTTTAGAAAGCAATTAGAATGTAGGCATACTACCTACTTCTACTACTTTTATACTAGATTTATAACGTCTTCTACATATTGTTATTAGAACAATAAAATTCTAGAGCTAAAAAGAAAGATAACACCTACCTACTAGAGATAACTCTAGAAGGTAAAGAAGTATAGAAAGTAGAAAAGATTCTAGAAAAACAAACTAAAAGAGGCTAACTACAGTATCTACTTTACTAAAAGAGCTATAATAAAACTTAGAATATATAAACTCTAGCATTAGACTTTAAGAATATAGATAATGCAATCTAGAAATATAAATTAGGCTAGAGATCTTTATAAATAAAGAGAATGTTAAGATTATCTTAAGCGCGCTATTATCGCACGTAGAGCATAATTTAATTTATTAGCCTTAGGCCTACTATAGTATAAAAGAGAAAAGAACTTTTTGTAACTATACACTACCTACGCTCTAACCTTGCGCTATTAGCGCCTAATTACTAAATAGTAAACTACTTAGCTATTAACTTATTACTATCTATATTATTACTACTACTACTAGCACTATTACCAGCACTATTACTACTAGCACTACTAGCACTATTACCACTATTACTACTACTACTATTACTACTAGCACTATCTCTACTATTACCACTATCACTAACCGCAGAATCATCGTTAGTATTATTATTATTATTACTACTACTACTACTACTCTAAGAAGAGATTAGTATGCGCTTTAAATATATTAAAGAAGTAAACTTACTATATAAGACACGTGCTCTACAAGCTACTTAAAAGTAGAGGTAATACAGCGCTGCTCTACTAGAATTAGACCTAGAAACTAGAGAGATGTTATAGGCACCTAGATAGCTATATCTATAGGCATACTAGTGTAGGCTGTAATATAGCAGCAGCTAGACAGCTCTAAGTTAAATTAGCGCTAGCAACACACAAGTTAAACGCCTTAGATAATTATATTAGCATTAGTGCAAGAGATAGCAGTAGTAGTAACAGCAGCATTGTAACGCTAGCGCAAAATATATAGACAATTTAAGCAACTATTAAGTGCGGGTATTATCTAGAAAGATTAGCTAGAGCGTATCTACAGCAAGCCTTAATTAACTTACATAAGTATAGTTATCTTAATTTCTCTTTATATAGTGCTTATAGCGCTAGTGCTTAGGCTTGTTATAATTCTTCTTCTAGTTAGCAATGTTCTATGCGCAGCGTAGATAGATATTAACTATAGCAATATAGTCCGCACGCTTATTATTATTGCTAAACATATAGAGAGCGGCGCCTTAAAGCTAGAACTTCTTAATATATCTAGAGTTAGAATAATAAACTATAATAAGAGTAAGAAGTGTACAAGAAACACGCGCTGTAGTGTTATTATTATAGTGTTAAGAACAAGTAAAGAGACTAGTTTTACTATCTAGTAACCTACTAAGGCAAAAACTAGGCAGCGGCGCAAACGCAGTTACTTTTACCTTAAAATTATAATAAAGGCGCAGCGCACCAGCAACCTTTATAATACGTAGGCATAGCGCACGGAATACACACATAGAAAGACTTAGCTATCTATCTATAGACGCTTTTTTTCTCTCTATAGAGTAAGGTTTTTATTAAGGCTATAGAGGTTGCTGCTAAAAATAGTAGCTAGAGGGGGAGGTTCTATAATAGAGCATTATAAAGTCTACTATAGTGTTGCAGTGTTCCCACGCTATTCTATTAAAAAATAGCGTTACACGCGGCTACGCTACGCAAAACCTACACTAGACATAATCTTAAAAGAAGACAAGTATTATTCTTATAACAATCTATCTACTACTATCTCTCTACTATCTATTCTAGTGTAAAGCAAGTACTATTGCCTATAACTAGACTCTAACATTAAAAAGCAATTAGTAGTAATAATAAAGTAAAAATTGTGTAAAAGAAAGCGCCTCTAGATAGATAGTATCTTAGAGTATAGTTAGAGAGCGTTGTAGGCAGTTCTAGCACTATTCTTAATAGTGTAGCGTTTAAAGAAGGCTTATAGTAGTAGTAATTAAGAACTAGCGCAACTAGCTGTATAGTGCTATAGTAACTATAGTAGAACTAGGCACAACACACAAACGTGTAAGAAGAATATAGAGGCATCTTCTAAATTAGATACTAGTATAGTGTATATAGACTTCTTGTTTAATAGTAATAAAATTAAAGATTTATAACATATGTTAGTTGTACTAAGAAAAAGTAGCTAGCTTGCTAATATAGCCGGCTTACTAATAGTTTACGTTATTCTTAAACTTTGCAAAGTTATAAAGTAGTAGAGACTTACACTTATTTAGCTTTATTAGAAAGATATTAATAGAATTATTAAACTTCTAGTTAAAATTAAAGTACTTATTATAGTTCTTATACTATATAAAGATAAAGTCTTAGACTAGTTACTTCTTCTCTATATAGAGGTTAGTCTAGATATAGATTAATCTCTTATTAATATATTATTAGATTAATTTATAGTGTATACTATAGTAGATAGTGTCTTTAATCTAGTAGGTATAGGTAATAGAGTCTTCTAGCACCTATATATACTAAAATGCTATGTCTATAATCTTAATTTACTAGTCTATCTACTAGGTTGTTAGAGGCTTATTGTCTATTCTAAGTCTTAGCTTAGATTAGACGTTATTAAGAACTTATATTATTCTACTAGCTTTATTAAAAGCTAGGTAGTAGCTACCTAGCGCCTGTCTAGCGTACGTCTATTATAGTATCTTAATAGCTCTATTAAATTAATATTACTAGATTTTAATTTTATATTTAGTTACACCTAATAGCTCTACCTTATTAAGCGCTTCTAGTAGTAATAGAATAGAAGCCTTATAAGGTTACTATCGGCAGACAATTAAGTAGAGCAAGATAGAACGAATAATAGGTAATACTTTAAGAGATAAGACAAATTCTTAATGGGTAAGTCTTAAGGCACGTGAATATTATATACGCGTGTGGCCGGTGGGTCTCCGGGCTTGGCCCGGGACCTGGCCGAGGTTTCTCCCGGCATGGGGAGAATACTCGTGACACAATCTTGGTTAAATAGATGCATCGCATGTTTGGCTAATTTTAAGACATTTTGGTGGTGTCGGTATACACAGTAGCTTCGATTAAGAACGTTGAGTAGTTGATTCATGCAATCTTATAGCTCACCTGGGCAGGCTGGTCTTTCGGATGTAAACGTTGGCACGTGATGATACCGTCATAGGTAATACAGAAGTGAGGGGTCACACCCGACTTCCAGACCACGACAGTCATTGTGCCAAAGTTATGATACTGCCTGGGTAACCTTGCCCAACCAAGTATGTACGGCGGCTAGTATGAGCGATTCTCTAGATACCTCATGCCTGCCTCTTGCTGCGTTAGACACTTCGAGATCTCCACCGGAAAACACAGCCACGAGGCTACCTGCACCATCGCAGCAGAAGTTTTGCGACTCCTGCAATGCATTTCTTCAAGGAGATAGAACAGAATACGCAGATCCTGATCATGCCGAAAATCTCCCCGAATATCCTCAATATATTCATCATCCTGATGCGATATCTTTCCAGGCGGCTCTTGAGCTCCCTTGTGACATCTGCATTCGAATGCATCAAGCTTTCCATCGAACCTATGGTACGCATAGCTTCATGAGTCTAGACTGTATCAGAGCTGACTTACTGTCAGAAATATTTACCCACGGCACTTATCTCATAGGGCCTACGCGCTACATGTTTTCATGTCGAGAGGTCTATCCCAATCGTAGAAGTACTCGATTCTCAAGCCACGCTCATCATGTATGGTCAGATCTAGTGCCATACAAATGTGAGAGATCCCATTATTTGATTCACTGTTCGTCTTCTTCTATGACTAATTTGAGATTACAGCAAGGCCTGACTTACATCATCAGCACATTACTAAAAACACAGGCGACACTAGAGCCCTATCGTTTTTTATTAAACAATATAACAGATGCCGGAAACAGCATTCAAAATGTCAATATCTCGCCCCTTTCAACAGTTTCATGCCAACAAGAGCTATCTATGTTGGATCTACAGAAGAAGACGTAGTGCGACTTTGTGAAAGAGTTGATATAACCACTAAGTCAACCTATAGCGTACTCTCACACTGCTGGGGAAAGCATCCACAGCAGGTTGTGCTGACGAAGTCTACGGTACAGATGCTCAAGGACGGAATTGCTTGGTCTTCTCTACCTAAAACCTTCCAGGACGCTATCGTCGTCACGCGAAAATTCCGGATTGAGTACATTTGGATCGATTCTCTGTAAGGACTGCAACCCTTACCCTGCGTTGCAATTTCTGACTATACAAGATGCATTTTTCAGGACGATATCCATGATTGGGCTGTGGAAGCAAGCCGAATGCGTGATGTCTACAGTAAAGCAGACATTTGCATCGCAGCCACTGCTGCCGAATCTGGAGATGTTGGACTTTTCTTTGACCGTGATGTTCAAGAGCTCACGCCTGTCGTTGTCGAGGTTAGATGGTTGAAGCCAGTCGTCTGCCTGTTTGGCTTCCATTCAATCCGTGAGGAGTTTATCGTTGGTGGCTCGCCCCTGAATCGAAGGGCATGGGTTGCTCAAGAACGTTTTCTTTCCCCTAGGATCTTGCACTTCACGCAAGCCTTACTCTTCTGGGAATGTCACACGTCGTCTACGAACGAAAACAAAACCAATGCAGACATCGATCCCATGTCGATCGAAGCAAAGTCTGATTGCACTGTTCTCAAAAGGCTAATCAATGATCTTCGATGGCCAGGATCTAGCATCAGATCCACGCTGGATCCTACACCTCATAGCATCAGCAACGGTACGAAGCTGACCACACCAAGAAGGATGTATCGATCATGGTGCGAGTTTTTGTCTGATTACACTACGTGCAATCTCACAAAAGAAGCAGATGTCTTGGTTGCACTGGTCGGTATAGCAGATGAGGTTGGACATGTTATGAGCGATTCGTTGATTGCTGGTCTTTGGAAAGCACACTTTATCGAAGAGATGTGTTGGCGACCCACTTGTAAGCCTCGGAGACCGAGCTCTTGGCGCGCACCAAGCTGGAGCTGGGCTAGCACGGAAGGCCGCATTCAAACTGCTGCAACCAAGGAGCTCGGACAATACTCGTCTCACTACGGTCTTCCGTCCGACATGGCAACGGTCAACGAACTTTACATTTCGACAAACCTTTCAGGACAAGTCGAGCAAGGTTCAGTACTCCTAGAATGCAGACCCGTTCCAGCCAGCCTACGCTATGCTGATACATCTTTTGGCGATGCCTGCTGTACCTTGGACAAAAGTATATGGCCGTCTTTGACAGAAGAGCTTAGCGATGGAGATCTGATTGGTGGATCGTATGGGTTGTTTGGAGTTACCCTTGACGATCCGGACGCCCTTTGTTATCACTCTCACAGAGTGATCGACGTTCAGCTGCTTGTGCTTTTGCGCTTTGATCCCACAGACTACCCGATGGTACTGGAGGGGATATGCGTAGTGTGCTCTGGCAATCAGGCTAACGCTTTTGAAAGAATTGGACATTTCTATCTCACTTTTGACGCTGCGAAGTTGGTACTAGCAGCATACGAACAATCCTGGGTTCAAACTATCTCGCTTTTATAATGTGTGTAGTAGAATTTAGAATTGTCAAAACCTTTTCAAAGTTTAGACGTGTTTTTAGAGATGTTATAAAAGATTCTACTCTTGGATCTATAAGCTATCCATTCACTCTATCTATAGTTACTGATTTAGAGAAATCTATAACAAAATACACTTAGTCTACAATTCTTGTAGCACAATGTCTCAAGCACCTCTTTAAGACCAAACACAGTATAGAGAGACTATAAATAATCGTAAAGAGACTAACTTATAGTCACACCTAGAGTTACGGTCATAGGGAAAACCGAAACATGTATTTAGTAATCATGTCTTAATTGTTGCCGTTCCACTATATCTATCCCATTGTAGTCCTGGCTGTTCTTGTAGCACTTGTTCTTAGCTTACTGTCAGTAACATTGTATCTGCTCTACAGAATAGCATCTTCGAAATAGAGAGCCTAAAAACCCTTCTCATTCCCAAGCTATCTTGGAATTCTTAGAGATGCAGGTTGTACATTAAATAAGTAAACGATAGTTTCGTGTACGCGGCACGTCTTTTGCTTCAGTGTAAAACAAAGTCTTTCCAATAACGTGTATACGGTAGTTTCGCACAGATTGAGCCTAGCTACTGTAGAGTGTAGATAACTAAGATATACGTTATGGAGATTCTGCGTAACAGTCTACTATCAGTAGTGAAATGGTTTTCATCAACTAACACCAAAGCCGTGCGGTCCAACAATCCTAAAACACCTTCCTTCCCTTGCGCAACTCCTTTCTCTTATCGACATCAGCCGCATCTCCATCTCGCAAGAGACTGTGAACGGTTCCCTTCCTCTGAGCCACGACGTCCTCCAACATGGCCCAAACTTCAGCAAACTGTTCTTCGAAGTCTTGCATAGCATCCTGCAGGCCATGTCCTTCTTGCAGTAGGTCCCTCAGATGAAGCTCACTCATCTCTTCTACCTTGGCTGACTTGAGCGGCTCAACGACAGCGGCTAAATGTGCGAGATAGGTGGAGAGCGTGGCGCCGCGGCGGTTGAGTGCGGAGACGCGGGGAAGCAGGTCGGTGGTTGAGAGCGAGGGGGAAGGGTACCGGATACGCTCGTATGTACGCATGCTGAAAGATGAAGGTGGCGCTGTGATGAGTCGCGTGTGCTGAATGTTTTCGAACGACGAGATCGGCGTGCTATCTGAGTCGTACATGTCCCAGGAGCTGCGTTGGTGACGACGGCGGCGGGTGAGGGTGGTATGAGAAGACAAGGGGTGGTTGAGGGGTAACCCGAACATTGTGGCGTTGAGAATCTGATGCGAGTGATGCGAGTGATGTGAGTTGGCTGAAATTCAATGTGAGAGTCATGAATACGCGGCTCTTATACTAATACTACACACGGCTAAGACGTTTGGTTTGTACTCGTGCTCGTGCGTGTCAAACGCGCCTTCTGCATTCTTGTCTGGGGGACGTTGTGTAGTAAGCCATCGTACACAAACGCCAAACGCTTGCCACGGCTATGCAAGCTGCGTTCGGCATTCGGGACAGACTGCAGAGGAAGCCTTGTGGACCGGCTTGGCAGTGTTTGCTTTTTAGAGGATAAACCCTGAAACCACGGGGTAGAGGGACAGCTCTCTGCGTCTCGGATATCATGATGGAGAATTATGACTTGTTATTATCCAGATCGCCATTCGTGACGTTGATCAGTCGTGCAAGAATTGAATACACGTCTGTACATCATCACCTCCTTTCATAGGCCGGCACCTGGCCCATTTCAAAGTTCACCGTGCCAGCACCATCACCCATCTTCTCCACCGCAAAGCCATCCCTCTCTGGCGGCGGGCTCCTCAACTCCTTGTCCCTGCCAAGTCCACTGATACCCTCGGGCCCATCGCCCCAGACCAGATATTGGACGGCGAGGCCTGCATCACAGGTGGCCTGGAAAACACCGCAGGCTTTGAAGGCCCAAGGCACCTCGCCAGCGGCAGAGGCGAAAAAGAACCACATTTTGAAGGTATCGCCGATGACCCAGTTGGCAATGACCGAGGGACGGAAGCCCCTGCAGCCTCGTCGCTGCCAATTGGCCAGCAGTTGTGGAATAGGCAGTGTGGCCTCGATGGCCAGGGCGATCATGCCGAGCAGGTCTGTATATGGGATGAACAGGCGCGTTGGGCTCAGCAGCAGGTGCAAGACCAGCAGGCCGCCGGTCAAGTAGGTGATGAAGGCCCAGTACGGACGCGTGCTACGCCATTGCCAGAAGTCGTACGGTCTGCGGCGTGGTGCTGGGGCGAGGGCGTGTTGGAAGGGCTCGTGAGAGTGTGCGGGCGGGGCGCGGTTGGTGAGGGCGACGTGCAGCAGCAGGATTTGGACCAAGACGGTGAGCAGGGCTTGGATGAGCAGCGAAGTGCTAAAGTGCGCGCCGAACCAGTAGAAGATCCTGGTGGGGGTTGTTAGCAGCAGCGTGGGACGAGGGCGCTGTGGCTGACAGACTTTAGGATGCTAGCGACCAGCATGATCAGCGGTATGTCGAGCGAGAAGCCGGCCGAGCTGCGCGTCTTGTGGATCGAGTAGATCTGGTCTGCATAGCTGGTGATGGGGCTCGTGGCGATGAACAACGGCGCAATGTTCTTGATGATGGCATTGAGGAAGAACATGCTGGCGATTGTCTTGTTGGAGACGACCGGAAAGAAGGCGAAAGCAAACCTGCGGGCTTGCAGACGGGACGTTGATGGCGCGCGTGCGCCGCGGGAGTGCCGGAGGTAAAAGACAAGAGGCAGTCTAGTCTGGATTGCTGTCGTAGACGACTGGCTGCTTAGCTGCTCGCTGGTTGGGAGGAGAGCACACGACCAACACTGTGGAAGTTGCACGGATCACAACAAGGGCGCAGGTGGTGTTGACGCGCAAAAAGGAGTAAATGCGTGCCCGCATTCCGTCAAATCTCATCTGAAGATCGGTCTAAGCATGGGTGGAGTGCATTAGCGTCCGCTGAGCTTAACCTTATCTCTCTTCTGCTCTTCTTCTCCTTCTAGGCACATCAGAAACACAACCACGCATCGCCCAACGCCTCCTCACTCCCTCACGCCACACACGCCACAAAGCTCCACCATGTCCCACACGGCTTTTTTCTACGGCACCCTCATGGCACCTCCGGTCCTGCACCGCGTCATCTGGGGCTCGCAAACACCTCCCACACCCGCACACGCCGCCCTTCTTTCCATCCGCCCTGCAAAACTCCACGCACATCAGCGCCGGAAAGTTAGACATGCAGATTATCCCGCCGTCGTACCTGCCGCACCAGAGAACGAGGTCCGCGGTACGCTGGTAGAGGGGCTGACAGACGGAGACATCTGGCGTTTGGACATCTTCGAGGGCAGCGAATACGAGCGGCAGAGCGTCAGAGTTAGGGTCCTCGAGGCTAAGGGGCGGGCTGGTGATGCCGAGCATAAAGACGTCGAGGGTGAAGAGGTCGATGCACAGACGTACATCTGGACAGCGGGGCTAAACAGACTGGAGACGGAGGAATGGGACTTTGATCACTTTGTCAAGGAGAAGATGGGCAGATGGGTGGGGAGAGAGGCCGCGGATGAGGGATTCCAGGGTAGGGCTTTCATCAATGGTACGCCCTGTTGGCGTACCGGAAATGCTTGCTAACAGTCCGTCTAGATGTTGATGATGCCGTCGCGGCACTGCAAGATCCAATCGGTGGCCGAGGCGCTCACGGTGCCATTACGAGGCAGCTTCAAAATGGGAACCTGGCCGACGAGGACATGCTCAAAGGTGCTGTCTGATCATCGTCTTACATCTGGTTGCTTTCATGGTAAGCCATGTTCTCGAAAATTCCACATCTCTGTATCGCCCCTTGGTATGCTTAGACTTTGCCGCCTTGGATGGCCGCATTGCATGGGTCCTTTGTGCTCGTGTTACGACTGCATGTTCGTTCATCCCATTCCAGGCATCGCGCTCTTCGACTAACGGTCATGATTGCCAAATCCAGTATCAATGCTTCTGTGACGCAAAGCACATCACCATGATAGCTTTCGTGCTTGCTGGCTGAACATTTCGCGTCTACCGAGTTGATGCAATAGAATGCGAAAAGGTAAATGAGAAAAAGTAAGTGGTCTGTTAAATCGGTGATATCTACTGATCAGGGAACAAGCAAGGTCCCAGGTGATGTGATGCGATATGATGATAGTGCATATGTATTCGTTCGATCTCAGCGATCGATATGTCCTCGCTCTGGTCGCGGCTTTTCTAAGCTAAAGACTATGCCTTTCCAAGATTTGTGCCGTTGCCATGCAATTGAAAGTAGCCGTTCGTTTGGAGGCGATGCAGAGAAGTGTGTGTCCAAGACGTCCGCGACCGTTCCATGTCCTCAGTCCCATGCCGCTTCCTGGACCACAGTCCTACCTTGATCAGACCGGCAGCGAGCCCCCGGCCTGCCAGTCCATCCCATCCTCAACCACACTCGGACTGCTCCTCTGCCGCTCCGGTGTTTCAGCGACCTCATGGTCCTTGTCTGAACCGTCCACATCTATGGCCTGCACCATGTGAGATGATCCCGAGTGCATGCCCGTTAGTTCGTCCGCAGCGTCCATCGAGCGATGAAGCAATTGTGGACGGCTTGTCGCATCTCGACCACGTCTCCTGCGCTCATCTTCGATCGAGAGCTTTTTTGCGCGCATCACATCGCGTCCTTCCTGCCATTCATAACCAACTCCTTCTTGCAACGAGTCATCGTGCTGAAGTGCTGGCTGCCGGGGCTTGCGTTGTGCAGGCGAGCTGTACTTGGTGGCCTTGGAACGGCGGTCAGCCATCATGTTGATGTCCCGCAGACGCTCAAGCTCCATAACGTCCGGTGAAGTATCTTTTGGTGAGTTTGGGACTTTGGGGCCAACAGCGTCTAGATCTTGCGAGTCATCGAATGTAATGGGATCGTCGTGACTGCCAGATCGAGCGCGCGTTGTGCGTTCCGATGAATTTTCTGGAGTCTTGTTTGAGATCGGTACACGGAGCTCTTCAATATTTCTACCGTGCAGCTCAGACCTTTGCAGAGGATTTGTTGTGCCAGTCGGTTGTTGCGCAACGCTCTGCGATCGACGAAAACTATATTCGTACCGTGTGTGAGATGACGGGTTGATGTGTGGCGATCTGACGGGTACACGAACCTCCGGGCTACCTCGCTGCTCTTGAAGTGTGTGCTTCGATTGAGCAGACGACGCTGCTGGAGATCTTGTGGGTGGTGGAGTCGTTGGCTCCAGGCCTACGTAGGATGTATCGTCATTTCCCAATCCCAAGGCAGCTTTTGAAATAGTTTGATCGCCCAGCGCCTCCGAAACGATTGAAGTTCTTGAGCAAGCTGCCACGGCTGGTGCTGTGTCGAGTTCCGCATTGGAGGTGATCGATGGCTGATCTTCCACTGTATTTGCTCGCATAATCACTTTAGGGTCAGCCCCAACGTTCCCGAATTGCGGCTTAGTGGGACTAATCGTCTTGGTTTCAGCTTTGGCCGGCGGCGGATGCGAGTCTTTGACCCTGGCAGTCTTTTTGGATTTATGGGCTTCCTTTTGATCCCCATAGAGTCGGAATATAAGGTTACGCACGTCGCTACGCATCTTTGATGGTTCCATGTCCGGCCAGTCTGTCTCTACAGACATCTGTCCAGTCAAAAGCTTCCTTTTGAAGTCTTCCGGATCTCTAAAAAACCGCTGTGCGTACCCGAGAACATACAACCCGCAATCGGACAGGTTGCTTTGCATCGGCACTTGCGTGGCTTTGGCATAGTAACCTTTGTTGTCAATTTCAACACTCATGCCACGCCTTTGCAAACCTTCGACTTGAAGCCATTCCCTCAAAGCACGCGTCGCATTACTGTGAGGTTGAGACAACGAATCGAGGACTATAATGACGGGCTTCGTTGGGTCTTTTTTGGGAGGCAGGGGCTTTCGTCTACCCTTCTTCTTCGACGCTTGTTTATGG
This sequence comes from Phoma sp. RAV-16-625, assembly GCA_004335185.1. NCBI lineage: Eukaryota > Fungi > Ascomycota > Dothideomycetes > Pleosporales > Didymellaceae > Phoma > Phoma sp. RAV-16-625. Next base: position 224,181 of record SAUA01000029.1, on the reverse strand, counting down.
TGATGAAACGGTAGTTTTGATGAGATGTCTTCGTCCTGCGCAGATGAGAGTGCCGCAACTGTGAGCTCCTGAGGCTGAGGCAGAGTGAACTGTTCCTGCTCGTGACTCAGCCGGCGTTGCGTGTCAACGCCTTCATCCTCTCGATCGATAAGATTGAGCTTCTTCTCTTCTTCGAACAGGTTTATATCCCCGTCATCCATAGGCTGTTTGGAGATGGGACTTCTGACAGTTGGTGCTGTGTCGCTGATCGCGCCTTGATGCTCTACGCTTGTAACGTTATCTCTTCCCTTAACCTTGTTGGTCTGGACATCGCATGCTACTTTCTCAAGATCTTGCGAGTCTTGCTCAAAATCATGTATGGCAAGTTTTCGCCCAATATTGGAGACGTTGCAGATGATCGCCAGATACCAATGCCAACTGTAAGAGTTAGTTCTGTTGTACGAGTGCGTCATGTCGCTCTTACTTCTCATTGATCGGAACGACGATATAATCATAACTGAAGATGTCGTCCTTCTTTGTCCAGGTCTTCACAGCATCGTAATTGATAGCATCGCGGCCCTTGGTATTTTTCGTGAGCGCCTCGAAGAAGTAGGTGTTGAAGAAGTAGACCTGATCCTTCGAAACCTGGAGACTATCATACAAATACCTATAAGTTGGTCAGCGGTGTTACAACTCTCTCTCGATCTGTACTTGCAGCATGTAGAAGTTCATCAAATTGTCATTGAGCATCTCTTCCTCATCCAACTTGGGAAGATCGTCGAAGGTCACAGTGCACCTTCGGCGTTTGAGAAACCCTTCATCGAGCTTGAACTCTAGTGGTCTGGAGTCTTGTTAGATTTTGCCACAAAGAAACCAAAAGGGAACTCACGTCTTCCAACGTTCACCCAGTCCGGGATTCTTGGAGAATCTGACGATTCTGCTGAATTCATGCGAAAAGTCACGGCCAGGAGCTGTCGCCCTTGTTGACCGAGTTGAGCGCGCAAGTGCTGCATTAGTCGTAGGGGGTTTTCTCAGGTCCTTACTGTTGGGCCTAGCCAGATCATAGTCCGTTTGCAAGCGCTCTTTCAGTGCAGAGACTAGGCCATGTTTGGTAGGTTTGGACTGTCCACTATGTGTGTGGCTAGTTGATTCATCTTCACACACCAGCAGAGCTGTGCCGCTCGTGTCTTTTCCCTTCAAAGGTTTTTTGAACATCACCTCCATCTTCTCCCTATAATCGTAAGCGACGGCTACTATAGCAGGCCAGTCCACTTACTTGGCGACACAAATCCGGTATTGGTCTGCGACTTCACGATATACGTGAGTTTCTAGAAAATTTTTGAATTCCTTGGACGCCGAAAAAGTCAAGTCGAACCAGTACCTCCTGTCATCGTTCTTGAGTGGACCTTCAAGCCTCATCATATGTGTGTCGTCTGACCAGACCTTATTCACGCTGGCAAGGTTGAGCATTTGCAGAGTCTTGAGATCGCCGTTGGGGTTTCGGCGAGCAATACGGAAGTTTTTCGGATTTGCAGTCGGTTCCATGATCAACTGTTCACAACCAGAATCGAAGTTGTATGTCCGAGCATAGTCCAGCTGATAGCTGTTGCTCACGGTACCTTGCCGGGTGACAGCGGCCTTACCCCCTTTTCCAGGTCTGTACGTATTCAGAGATCGTGGAGTGCTGGACTGATTGGGAAGTGGTTGTGCAAGCTCGTCCTCGCTGCTCTCGATAGGACTACTTCTTACCTCCACTTCACCTTCTCCGGCAGCTCGATAATCACGCAGATTCTTCATCGAGTGTGGCTCTCCACTGGCATTGCTGGAGTTATGATCGTGCAACTGTGCTGTAGATTCGTTGATGCGCATCTTGTTCAGAGCAAAGTGCTGCGATGTCACTCTCTCGGAGTTTTGCTGCGATAAGGCGTGACCGGTCGAGTTGTGGTGTACGTCTCGCTCGGTGGTTCCAGCAGCCGCGAGACGTGTAGGTACAAGGCTTTCGACTTCGTTGTCAATAAATTCAACAGACTGTCCCCGGGATAGCTCTTCAGCACTAAAGGACGAATCGTCCACTGGAAGACCACTACGACTGTCGTCAACACCAACTCCATTTTTTCGTCTGGGTTTTTTGGACCGTCGAGGCTGCAGAGCGTCGTGTGTGTCTCTGAACTCGCTTCTGGGCTGCGACGCAGGCTTGGCCTTTGTAGGAGATTGCCTGCTGGTCATGCTGTGCGGACTGCGTGGCGAACGTGCTCCGGGAGTGGATGGTGAGTGGGTGGACAGCGCTGCTGGCTGAGATTCGTCTTCGCTGCCATGGATTTCGACAAAGATACGGGATGGTTGCCGGTGGCTCGTGGTGGTGTACTCAGTCTTTCTACGTTTGGGAGGCGGAGGACGCGACAGGCTGCGGCTGTGAGAGGGTTGCGTTTGATGGCCAGGGTTGCGCCCGGCGAAAACTCGTTGTCCAGCGTATTGCTCGTGACCTATTGATTTGTGGGCGAGGGTATGAGTGTTACGGTCGGCCCTACCGTATGTTGTGTGCCTGGGTCGGCCATAGGCAGGGTTGTTGCGGTCGACAATGGCTTTGGCGCTGGCGTTAAGGTTGTCGATGGGTTGGAAGCCTCGGCCTGCGCCAGGCTGAGAACGATTAGCAAGCGTCTCCCTCGCGGCAGCTGCACGCGTGCTGTGGAGAGCGTACCTTGCCCATGGCCGGTGGGCCCTGGTATCCAAAGGCAGGGTCCGGTGCTCGTGTAGCGTCAGAAAGCTTCCTGGTCACGCATCAGTCCTTGCTCTTGCTCTGGCTCCCGCTCTCGCTCAGCCCATGTGCCGGGTAGCGCAACCGGTGGGCGGGCATGATGATGATCCTGACTGACCGTCGCTCGTTGTTCTTTCGCTGTGGCGCGAGACGCGCGTGACTGTAGGCTGACAAGATGTCGCTCTCGAAGATGGGGCGTGCGCTGTCGCGGGGGCTGCCGTTGCCGTCTACTGAGAGCTGTAGCGGGGGAGGGGAGGGCGCTGGTGAGGCGAGGGGATAGGGTCCGAGATCGTCTGGATCTGGCGACGGTGTGGGTATTGGTGCGTCTCTGGGCTGGTAAAACATGGTGTCAGTGGATGCAGAAGCACATGTACACGCAGACGCAGACGCAGACGCAGACGCAGACGCAGACGCCGGCAACATGGACACCAGGCCGCTTCTGCCCCACGTATGGGCCTCGTTTGCTGCTGTGGGGACGAGAGGTGGGTGCGTACTTGGTTTGTCTGCGCTTCTGCGGTGCCTTCTCTGGCTACGGCCTGCCAAAGTTGCGCGGCAGCATGGAAGAAGCCTGACATTGATCTCTGCTCGTGGGCTGCGTGTCGAGGGTCATAGTTCGCAGCAAGCAAGCACTGGCAATAGCAGCAGCAGCAGGAAGAGACAAAGAAGGCGGGGACGGAGCGTGTGCGCCTTGTCCTGTGAGCTGCGCGTTGGCAAAGTCAAGGTGAGGTTGATCTCTTTCACGGCACAGCACACGCGAACGTCAGAGCAGCGGAGATAGTGGGGTTAACCAGTCAATCCACACTCACGCACACTCACTTGCACTGCGCACTGTATGACAAGGCGCGACTTCACATTCCCACTTGCAACCATAGCGACCTGCAATCGTTGTAACCGGATCTTCCTGATGCTTCGTCGTCGTTTTTGACCTTTCATTCAGTCCTCCGCCGTGATTTCTGTCCTGCGCGTAGCTTTTCAGCCTAGCGCATGTCCACCAGAGGCGGTTCCAGGATGCTCATCAACACCCATGTAGAGTACAATACAATATGCAGAAGTTAAGAACCATCAGAATAACAATAATGCCACCCACAGCGCAAAGCGTATGCCCATCTGTCTCGGTACGCCGTGTCGCCCGCCGAACCTCCAAACCCTAAAAGATATCGCAGCCAACATAAAATGGCTGTGCAAAAAGTCAGTGCAATGCTCGTTCAAGTGTGCTGCGTCAATGCCTCGTCGCTGCTGTCTTGGTTGTCGCCAGCCGTGCTGCTCCTCTTCCACTGGACATGAAAGAACGAGGGTTGGCCTCACCAGCCATAGCGGCGGTGGTGCTCAGAGCCAGATACGACAGCCACGTTCTGTCTCGTCCGGTTCGGAGAGCGTGCCTGTGCAGACCGAGCATCCTTCCAGAAGAGACCTAGAGCTTTGCAATGGTTCAGATGACGCTGGGTGAGTGACCACCTCCTCATGTGCGGCATGACTGAGCGTATCTGGAGTCGTGTGCATCAACTCCCTTGCGGTTGCCAGCCACGCCTTGACCTTCGGCTCAAGGTCAGGGTGAAGCTTTTCCTGAAATCGCCTCACACTGGGGCGGACCGCTTCGTCCAACAGCATGCTACAGCAAGGTCAGCAACGCCAAAGCGACAACACGCGGAGACCAGGTTTAAGACCCAGCTGTGGATTTCTCCCGCTGCGACTCATCCGATGATGTCACTCTGCGCTTCTCGTGGCTGAGGTGGCTCTTTTCCTGACGCGCCTGGTCAATGGCAGTGCGTTGCGCAATGCTGTCGTCGTGACTACGCCAGATGATTTGTGTTCCTTCAGGGAGGCCAAGTACGCGCTTGACGGTTTCCCTGTGCACGCGGTCAGCAAATTTCCTTCTTATCCGTACTGATCAGGCACAAGAGCGTACCTAATCTTGATGTTGCGGCCGCCGTCATTCTTTGTCCAGATGCTGAAGACGTCCTCGCCGCTCCGCACGCTCAATACGAAGCCGCAGACCTCCTCTCCGGCCTCGTTGAATTGGTCGCCAATGCATGCCATGAGCAACTCCTCCCAGTAGCGGTCTGCAACTCCTTTTTTCAGGCGCATGATCCACTTGCCGCCGCGCTTGTTCTCCTCGTCCTCCCATACTGGCCGAATGCCTTCCTTGAAGACGTGATAGTCTGAAACAGTCGGTAGTGACGAGGGCCGCTTGAGATGCACAAAGACCTTCCAGAAGTCCTGGGCAGTGCTCATCCTACACAGCGCCTTCATCGACTTTTCATAGTCGTTGTTCTTAGGCGTGGGCGGGCGGAACCAGACGACCCATGTGTACTTGAGCGGCCAGGGCGCGCTAGGATCCAGCGGTTCTGACGACATGGGCGTGTTATCCTGTAGCGCAGGCGTAGAGACGGTCTCTTTGCGGGCGCTGTTGCCAGTCTTGCTCGGTGGCTTCCGCTCTGCCGGCGTCGTGGGTACTGCGGCGGGTGTTGCGGCCGTCTTGAAGTCAAAGGCGGTCCCGGGTGTCTTGGGCGTCTTGTTGACAGAGCCGAAAGACGCAAAAGCGCCTGAGCCGAGGCCAAAGGCGGAAGAGCCGCCGGTGGTGGGCGAAGCGAGCGCGCCTGTTGTCAATGGCGAGATGGCGTTGAAGGGATTGCGGCCGCCGTGTGACGAGGTGTCGCCGCCGAAGCGCTTTGCGGTAGCGGAGAATGTGCGTGTGGGAGCGTGGTCGGTGGGGGCGTCGGACTGGGCGGTGGACAGTGAGAGCTTGCTGGTGCTGCAGGGCGCCGTTAGTCGAGCGTCAGAGGACGTGCGAGGGTACGAGGGGGCGCCTACTTGGAGCGGCGGGTCCAGAGGTTCTCCCTGTTATCCATTGGTAGCTGGGTCGCGGTGAAGGAGGGCGGAAGGGAGGGAGGGAGGGAGGGAGGGAGAGGTGTTGGGTGCGGCGTGGCGTGGTGTGGTGTGTTGTGGCGTGGTGTGCTATGCTTTGCTAAGGGCAGGCGCTCTGTCTGGAGCTTGGTGGGACGAATGAGCGAACAAGCAGCAAAGCAGAGCTAGGCGAGGTGCAACGGGCCAATGCTGAATGTGCGTCGGTGGTGTGCGGGGATGTGCCGTATGGATGCTCTGGCTGGGACGGACGGCGTCGAGTATTGGATGTGCGGCGATTGCAACGGTGGATAGTCCTGAGATGCCGGGAGAGGGGTGATCGAGCTGTGGGCGGAATGGGCGGGCGGTCTTGGTCTGGTGGAGAGCAAATGCGAGGCTACTGGCCGTCTCGAGAAAACGTGTGAGAGGTTGGCCTCTGCTCAGCGTGGCTCTGTGGCTGTGGCTCACATGTGGCTCAGTCTTCGCAACCATGTCCGTGCGCGCCTGCCCAACTACAAATTTCTCGCGTGCACCGGCCGCACCGTCTCTCCTTCACGGCCTTCTACTCAAATCTGCGACAGCTCGAACTCTCCCACTCAGCTGCCGCCTCCGAAGCTGGCCCAGATTGAGCCATTCCTCTTTTAAAACCATCATCACGAGGGCCGCTTTTGCGGCTTCCATGATGCGGTGATGACCTACAAGCAGGGACATTTCTTTGTCACGCGCCCCCGTACGCGTCTCGAGGGCCGCGAGCCCGCTTTGTTGATGTATGTAGTATTCTGGCTTTTGTTGCAGCATTGTTAATCTTGGGATGACGGTCCCCTGGACCACTTCTGGTAGTCTGAGTCTCAGCCAGAGCTACACTATTGCGCTTCTGCAATCTCTTGGTTGGGCCTGAAGCTTCAAGGCAAAGTCTGAAGACAGCTGTTTGGACTCTACTCGTGCGCGTCTCTTGAGAACTTGTGCTAATCGCGGTGGGAAGATGATGCTAGGACCTGCCTGAACCTCTCACCTGCACATTTTACATGTTCCATGCAGTGCTCTCTCGTAACCTACGGCCTGACGCCGTCTTGCATAGCGGCTCTTCATGTGCTTGCTCATGACATGGAAAAGTCCAGGGCGAGCCACGGTGTGTATGCAGGCAGAGGAGGCCCTGTTGGCAATGTGATATACAACGCTCCGAACGTATTACGAAAAGGAATGTGACACCTGCCCAGATAGCATTCGTTAGCCTCAGTGGAGGATCTGGCACACATGCCACGCTCCATTACAACGACACAGGCCGGGATCTGAGACACGAAAAGACCAAAAGCATGCACTTGCATCTGGCTCAGCCGCAGCGCTGGGCTTGATTGGCTTGTAAAGCTGTCATTGTGATTTCTCGTCTTCGTCGTTGTCGTCGCCGCCATCGTCGCCGCCTACGAGGCAACCACAGTAGATCGACTACCTAGGCGGCAATGGAAACACGAGTGACTGAGTGCGGGGAATGCACGTGAAAAGCGCCGCAAGGCCGGTGTCGTGCATTAAGCAGATGCAGCAGCAGCGTGGAGCTTGAAGCGGCTAATCAGTCAGTACCTGCCGTTGTCGCGACGTCATCGCAGTAGCTTCCACACCCAGACAACGCTACTTGGTTACCCCACCAGCCAGCTCACCAGCAATTGCACCTGTTGACCACACCCGACTGCCTCCTCACACTACGCGCCCACATACACTACATCTCACCACACCGCACTACATCGCCTACCCCGCGCCGACCGAGCACCTTGCGCGCCTACGCACACCACCGCCTCGCGCCCCCACATTGTTGGTACTCACGTGCAAGGACACGCCGACTCAAAACACCCAGCCACCGCCCATTCCCACCACAACCATGACGGCGCACTCTCCCCTGCACTCGCCCTCATCGCATGGCGAGCGACCAAGAGGTAAGCTGTGGATCTGTGCGTATTCTGCCCGCTACTGACAAGATTCAAGGCATATTGAAGAACTCCAGCTCGTACCGCTCCAACTCTCGCAGCTCCCCCCCCAGCGAGGCCCAGCCCGCGGCCAGCCCTGTCGCCGAGCGCCCGCATCTTGGTCGCGAGAAATCAGAAAAGGAGATTGTTCTCGAGAACACGCTGCACAATGCTGGTCCTGGCCACCGTCGCTCGTCGTCCAACGCCCGTGCCTCCACGTCACGACGTCAGTCAGGCGCCAGTCCTCACCTCGACGACAACAGCCCCCAACTGAAGTGGGACGAGGCGAATCTGTACATCAACGAGCAGAACCGTGACAGCACGATGAAGATTGATGAGCCCAAAACGCCCTATGCCAAGCAGTACGACCCCGCCGAGGATGAGGAGGAGATTGAGATGCTGGATGCCAGGGACCTGAACGTCGATGAGCTCGACGCCAAGCCGAAACGCAAGAACAGGGTCGAGGAGATACCCGAGTTCGATCTTGGAGAGCCCGAGCTCCGAGCGCGTGCAGAGTCTCAGACGCCCGAAAGCGAGAAGCGAGTGCTGGTCGACCCCGAGGAGGACAAGGGCTATCACGGCGAGCTGCCACCCAATGCGACGCAAGAAGAGAGGGAGAAGCACCGCAAGTTTGAGGAGCTGCGGAAGAAGCACTACGAGATGAGGAACGTCAAGGACCTGCTTGGGTGTGTGCTGCCGAACTTGTATACCAGAGCTTAGCTGACTGTGCACTAGCCACACCGAAGAAGACGATGACGACGACCAGTCGGCACCACCGATGCCTAACGGCCAGCGCCCATCGTAGCAGGCAGGAGTTCGAGAGTGGATCCTCCCTGATGTTGATGCTGATTGATATGGATCACGATTACACGTATTTTGTTATTGACTTTTTTATGAACAGGTTGGCGGCATCACGGTGGAGTTTACTGGTGGGCTTTGCATGTGAGAAGATTTATTAATTCGCAGGAGTTGACTGTGAATCAGGTAGGAGTGAAGGGAGGATGTCAAGTAGCTTGGTCACCAATACAATAGCTCTGCATGAGTTCCAGAACAGTCCTGTCGGATCAGTATGCAACAAGCTGAAAGAATTGTAGCGTGGACGGTGCACGGTAGACAGACCGTCTCGGAATAGCGGTCTCGAATAGTAGTGTTATCAAAGGTGATCGTGATGGTCACGACTGTGGATCACATGCAAGCGCGAGGCAAGGTGGGTCTTCCTCCCCCAGATGGAGATCGAGGCAGCTCAGCCACACGACATCAGCCGCATCATTCCAACTCCAACCTCAGCCTCATTATCCAGACGTTTACATCAGCTTCCGTGCCCAGTTCCAACACATCAACATTCCAACACCACAAGTATTCTTCCACATTACTCTCCACCATTCGCCCGTCACTGCTATCATGACGAAGAACCACCCGTCTCTGCGCAAGGCGGCGTCCAACGCCGATCTGTACGCGGACCCGTCACCGCCGCATCAGCTGCGTCACGCGTACTCGACCCTCTCGCGCTCGCACACGACTGCGGGGGCGCTCCCCCGCCGCGCGCTGGTCGACTGGGAGCAGAAGCGACACCAGATGAGCGACAAGGGCCGCGCCCGCCACAGCGTCGCCACATCGTACCCAAACCTGATCGACGACGACGATGACTTCCGGCCCAACGGGCAGATGCAGAGGCAGAGCCCGCCGCCCGTGCCGCCGAAGATCCTGGAGGAAGCCCTGGACGAAGCCCCAACACCTGCGCCCATTCTCGAGTTCCGAGACGGACAGTACCGCCTACCAGCACCCAAGCTTGCCTCCAGGCCGGCGCCATCGCATCCATGGCTGCCTGCACAGCTACCTCCAGCCCCAGCCTCAGCTCCAGTCTCCGCCCCAGCGCCCGTGCGGCGCGAGAAGGAGGCGCCTGAGAAGTACACAAAGCCCTTCACCGACTTCATGACGGCCAATCCCACTGTCTTCCACGCCGTCGACGCCGTGGCCAAGGACCTCGAGCGTAACGGTTACAAGAAGCTGTCGGAGCGCGACACCTGGGAGCTGCAGGCAGGCGGCAAGTACTATGTTGATCGCAATGGCACCTCGCTCATCGCCTTCGCCATTGGAGACAAGTACGCTGCGGGCAACGGAGCAGCTATCGTCGCTGGCCACATTGACGCCCTCACGGCGAAGCTCAAGCCGATCCCGAAGTTGCGCAACAAGGCCGGCTACGTCCAGCTCGGCGTCGCGCCATATGCGGGTGCGCTCAGCGACACATGGTGGGACCGTGACCTGGGTGTCGGCGGTCGCGTGCTCGTCAAGGAGCACGGCAAGGTTGTCTCCAAGCTGGTCAAGCTGGACTGGCCCATTGCGAGGATCCCTACCCTTGCACCCCATTTCGGCGCGGCTGCCGTGGGCCCCTTCAACAAGGAAACCCAGATGGTTCCCATCATCGGCCTAGACAACAGTGACTTAGGCGCTCCATCGGCAGCCAACGCAGAGGCTGAGTGGAAGCCGAGCCCTCTTGGTGGTGAGGGCGCCTTTGCAGCCACCCAGCCAGAGAGGCTTGTCAAGGCCATTTCCTCTGAGCTGGGCATTACCGACTGTACGTTACCACCAAATCCCTTCATGAAATCCCTGGCCGTATGCTGACGTATACAGACTCCACCATCGTGAACTGGGAGCTTGAGCTCTTCGACGTCCAGCCTGCCACTACTGGTGGTCTGGACCGCGAGTTTATCTTCGCTGGCCGAATTGACGACAAGCTTTGCTCCTGGGCTGCCGTTCAAGCCCTTCTCAACTCCAACACCTCTCTCGCCAGCTCCTCACAAATCCGCATCGTCGCCCTTTTCGATGATGAAGAAGTCGGCTCGCTCCTCCGCCAGGGTGCACGTGGGAATTTCCTGCCCAGCATCATGGAGCGCATCGTTGAAGAGTTCGCTGAGACCAAGACGAAGAATGCACTAGCCCGCACATACGCAAACTCCTTCCTGGTGTCCAGCGATGTCATCCATGCTGTGAATCCCAACTTCCTCAATGCCTATCTCGAGAACCACTCGCCCCGCCTCAACATCGGCCCTGCCGTCTCTGCTGACTCAAATGCGCACATGACCACCGACGCCGTCAGCACCGCTATCCTTCAGCGCTGCGTCGACGCCGACATAGGCACGCGCAGGCAAGATCCCAAGCTGCAAGTCTTCCAGATCCGCAACGATAGTAGGAGTGGTGGCACCGTAGGCCCCATGCTGTCAGCCGCAACGGGCATCCGAGCCATTGACTGTGGCATCCCACAGTTGAGCATGCACTCCATCAGAGCCACTACTGGTAGCCAGGATCCTGGGCTTGGTGTGTTTGCCTTCCAGAGCTTCTTGGAGCGGTTTGAAGAAGTTGACAAAGAGTTCAAGTAGACCTTGAGACTGCATAGAAGTCGTGAGACACGAGGAAGGCAGACAGTGGGAAGCGTGCATGAGCTTGCGACCAAGTGGGAAACGATGACGGCGCGGTGCATGCAGTTCAGGGAGGGTGTGCTATCGTGATTTAGATGAGCTATTAAGCGAGCATCGCAATGAGATTCTGATATGACGTCTTTGAGCGTACTTGCGTTGTGTATTGATTCTGAACCATCCGCACTAGTGAAATCTTCTGACTGACATGTGTACATAGGTTCGACCAAAAGGGGCAAGGTATACAATCTTCTCTTCTACCCATCTCTTTCGTCTTCTCTGGCTGTGTGTTCTCGCTGCGAAGTAACTATCGAAAGTAAGGGAGTCTTATACCGGGACTTTACTCATGCACAACAATGTTCCGGCACTATTTCCAAACTGGCAAAACATGAGAGAAATGTGTCTTGGCCGTCTTGAACCCTCTCATGTTTTGGTACGACGAGATTAGGAACGAAAGTCCCTCCTAGGACAAAAATTATTCTGAAGCTAAATTCTTAGCTTTCTGTTAGGCGCTGCGGTTATGGAGGCCTAGGTTATGTTTCTAATAGTTCTGCTTGGAAATAAGCATAAGATCGTCTTGCATTATGATAACAAGTGCGCATAGTGGTCACTAAGGACGGGAAATAAAGGCTACGAGCAGTTCAGGTAGGGCATTGAGTGAGGATGCCATGTAGAACTTGACCTAATTCCACCGTTCTTTGTCAGGTCTGTCTTTACTATCCTGTACATCATGCACCTGCCTTTGTCGGCTTTTCACGGTAGCGTCCAGCCCGATATCCTGAGACATATGTCCCAAGGAAGTGTAAGAAAAGCCGCAGATTCGACAGCTCGGTAATTCTCTTCCAAAACTTCGTTCGTTCCGCCCTAATACATCTGGGATATACAGTTTTGCTCCATTGCCCACGCGTCCTCGTGCCAAAAATAAAGAAATGCCGTAGCCTTGATACCCTCGTGAAATGCAACCACGCATGTCTTCCTCCCATGCCTACACGTGTCATCCGTAGACAGCGGACCAACGACACCAAAGCTTGTAGTCTACAGGTTGAGGCTGTGACCCACATGAACCGACCTGCCTCCCTCCTCATCCCCTCGATGCAAAAAACAAGACCATCTCAAGACGAAGCGAACAGCAAAATGCATCGGCCGGGAATCGAACCCGGGGCTAGCCGAAACTGTCCTGTGAAGGATGGCAACGGCTAATTTTACCACTAAACCACCGATGCTGAAGTGAAGGTGTTCCACGTGATTTGATGATATTGTCTCCGCGAAATGGTTTATATATAGAGACTTATCGATTCGACGGTCGTCAACATCTGTCATCGGCTGAATTGAGCTTTACATAATTGTGATTTGGTTGTTTCAGAATGTAAAGCTTGTGGAATCGGTCAAGCTCGGCTTCGCTTAGTCCCACTCCTGTCAGACATTTGATGTCTGTCAACGTAGATCGCAGCGGTCTGTCTATTATCTGAAAAGCCTTGCTAAGTATCTACCTAGACTTAACATGACGCGTACGTGCACGTTGCGTTTGAACAGATTCGCTCCTCATGCAGGGCCTTAGTTGCACTTGTTACAGGATCCGAGTAACATAGTACGATCTTCCATCCATTCCTAAGTTACTTGCCGTCTAATGTCTAAGAGCGGGCTTCGGATATCTCTATTTTAGAATAAGCTACCACGCCATGGGTACTCTCGACCCAAAGACCTCCGGTGATGCAAAGTGCCGAATGCGACAGCTCTGCACACGACTTCATGGCGTACGAGTCTGTGATGTCCAATGCAGCGCTCCTTCTTATCATGGGCTCTCAACGCCTAGCTACCTGCCTTTACAGGCTAGAGATCATCACGCAAAGTGGGGTACCTAGTACCGTGAACCTGAATCAAAAGGCAAATTTATTCATCCAATGTTTTCTGTCCTCGTTTCTTTCTAAAGAAAGAGCTTGCATTGAACTTCACAGCTACGATGAGAGGGTTTAAGACAGTAGTAGCGATCAGCGCACTGTTCTCATTACCGACCACGACAGCACTCCCAAGCAAAAATCCAAGCTTCACATCCTCCGATCTACAATGGGAGCTCAAACCAACAAATAGCAGCCAACAGTTCCGGGGCCTCTCCCCCGTCTCAGAGCGCACCGTTTGGGTTTCAGGGACCGACGGAACCGTTCTACGCACAACAAACGGCGGCTCGTCTTGGTCCAACGTCTCCCCTTCCCTCTTCCCGGAGAACTCGACAGCGTTCCAATTTCGCGACATCGAGGCCTTTTCTGAGAGATCCGCCGTCATTTTGTCGATTGGCGAGGGGAATGCAAGCCGGGTCTACCAAACGCTCAACGGAGGCAAGTCGTGGAAAGCCACGTTTGTCAACACTGAGGCCACGGCGTTCTACGATTGTATGGCTTTCGAAAACACAAAGCATGGTCTTGCGATGAGCGATCCCGTGGCTGGCAAGTTCAGACTCATCGAAACATGGGATGGAGGTGCGACGTGGAAGATTGTGGACTCAGCGGGTATGCCTGCAGCCCTCACAGGAGAGTCTGGGTTCGCGGCAAGTGGGACGTGTATTGAAGCTGCTGCGGGACGATGGTACATCGCTTCTGGTGGTGCAAACCCAGGACGGGTCTTTCGTAGTGAAGACGGGCATCGTTGGAAAGTAAGCAACTCCTCGATTGCGGGCAGTGCAGCAGCCGGTGTGTTCTCGGCGAGGTTCAAAGACAAGAAGCACGGGATCGCTGTTGGCGGAGACTATGAGAAACCCGCAGGCAACTCCAACAACGCTGCGTGGTCCAAAGACGGTGGGAGATCATGGCAGAGTGCTGAGAATTTCCCTGCAGGCTACAGATCAGGCGTGTCTTGGGTGCCGTGGCGAGGCTACACTGCCGTGGCGGTGGGAACGTCAGGCTCAGATATCACCTACGATGGCGGGAAAAATTGGCAAGCGATCGGTAACGGTACGTTCGATGCTGTCGAATGCCCTAGTAAAACCACTTGCTGGGCGTCTGGCTCGCGTGGACGAGTGGCTCGCTTGACGCTGCGTTGAGCAGTGAACACCAACTTCTGATAGAGCGGACATGCAAATGAATTAAGCACTTCATTAGATTTGACTCTTCCCTATCTTCAATCCAAAAATTCTTCTCATCGTGTATATAGACATTAAACAATATGTACAGCTGAAAAGGCGTGTATACGCAGCGCGAGCCAACTACTGGCAAGCCTGCGCATTCTTCGCAACCTTCGTAGCAACAGACCACACGGTAGTCGTGCTCTTCGCGATAACAGTCTTGGTGCCTGCAGGCGCAGTCACTGTCCTCGTTGCTACACCAGCACCTTCCGTGATGGTCTGGAAGACGGTACGCGTGCTGGCAGGGAGAGTGGTCCGGACGGTGGAGGTAAAATCGGCGGACTTCGTGATGTGGACCGTCTGTTGAGCTGCAGTGATCACTCGAGTCGATGTGCGAGTCTGCAGACTGCTGATAGTGACCGCTTCGGGCGTGACGGTTTGCACGTGCTGCTGTGTGATGTAGCTAGTAGACAGAACAGTCGTTGTGGAAGCCTTTAGTGTCGTAGTTTTTCCGATCTTCTCGGTCGAAGTCACAGTGGTAAGATGCGTAGAACCCGGCTGAGCGATGGTGATGGTCTTGACGTAAGACGTCAAGTTGATGGTGCTGGTGACACCCGGCTGAGTGTATGTCTTGACCTTGGCGACCGAAATCTCAGTAACGAAGGAAGTAGAGCCAGATAACGTCGCTGTGACAGTCTTGACAAAGCTTGTGACGGCCGTGCTTACTGTGATTGTGGTAGTGCTGGCAGCTGCGCGAGGGATGACAGCGCCGCGACGGACCATGCGAGCAGGCCCAGTAGGAACGCAGGACTCGGTTGTGGTCGTCTTCTTTGTGACTGTTTTCAGCGACACTGTGCTGATTGTGACTGAGCTCTTGGCCTTGATAGTGGTAGTCTTGGTACTACTCGGTTCAATGGTCGTAGTTGTCTTGATAGTTGTAGAAGCGCCCTTGGGGGTGATAGTGCTCAAAACTGTGGCAATAGAGCCTTCGCTCTGTGTAATCGTAGTAGGCTTGGGGTTCACGGTTTGAGCGACTATGGTGGTAGTTGTGCCCTTCAAGGACACGGTAGGAACCTTGGCAGTAGTAGTGCTGTCGACCGTGGTCGTCGCCTTGACAACGCTATCCTTAGTAACGGCTGTCGGTGTGATCGTGAGGCCATCATCTTCGGTCACAATGAAAGTAGACGTGGAAGTGATGTCAGGTGAGGTGATTGAAAGGGTCGCAGTACTCTTCTCCACTTCGGTCTTGACTACATCCGCCCCAGTGAGAAATACTGTCGAAGTGATTTTGACAACAGTGGTTGAAGTTGCATCAGGCTGTATGGATGTGGTGCTAGCCGTAAGCTTGACAACAGCTGTCGCAGTGGTATAGACTGTAACAACAGGCACAGATGATGAAGATGAAAAAACACTGGAGCTCAAAAAGCTACTTGAAGACAGTGCTAGCGATGGCGAAATGGTACCGGAGCTTGAGAGAGTGCTGGACGCCAGGACTGAAGACGATGTAGCAGTAGCACAAATCTGAGCAGAGCCAATGCCGATTGTGAACGGTTGCGTATCGACATGGGAAAAGTCGATGAACTTGGTCGAGGCGAAGAAGTTACCCAGCTGAAACTGAACAACATCTGCGTCCGAAAGCTGCTGCGAGAAGGATGCACGGTTACAGATGTTTGAGCCTGGCCCGTAGTTGTGGTACTCTCCGAAGACGACGCCATCAGTTTGAGGCGAGGATTTACTCCATTGATTCCATCCGGCCCCACTGATCATAGAGTCGAGATAGCAGTCGATGAATGCCACACGCGCATTGTTGTTCCAGGGTCTCCCAAGACCAATGTTCTTGAAGGGACCAGTACCAGGTGCGGGTTTGAGAGTACACTGATCAAAGACTAGGCCTCCAGCAGTAGAGTTGGTGGTACGTTTGTCTGCAGTGATGCTGATACCGTCCTCGTTGGGCGAGATTGTCGAGTTGAGGAAGTATGCCGCCCCGTTTCCGAAAATAAAGTCTACGTTTCCCTATTTTGCCGTTAGCAGATGTGCGAACAGAAACTCAGTCTCGCATTGGCAGGCGATAGAGTTTTCTTACTTCGATATATGTCTTGAAAGTGAAGAGATTTCCCGAAATGTCAAGCGTGTCCTGATTACCATAGATCTGGCAGCCATACAATGCAGCAAACTTGCTACTCTTCACCGCAAACCCGAGGGAAGCAATGTTTTGCGTGGTACCAGCCGTATTGCGGAAGTTGATGTTATAGGCGTAGAAGTAGTTGCCTGTAGCATATACAGTTGCGCCATCAGTATCGCTCCCATCGGTGCCTTGGGTATCAATTCCGTGATTGAACTCGATGGAAACCTGATTGGCGGAGTAATCATCCGTAACATTGCTGTAGCCCATGAAGATAGTAGTGCCGGACTTGTTGACGATGAGCTGCTCGTTGTACACACCAGGGTAGATGAAAATAGTAGCATTCGTCTTGCTGGTGGTGGGTGCAGCGTTCAGTGCATCCTGGATAGTTTGGTAGGTTGTGATACCAGTGATAGGGCTCTTGGAAACCACGAGAGCGCCGATAGGTGGGGTTGTGCCATCGAAGGTAGAGTTCCCGCCTACTGTGGTGTTTGTGGGACCAGCGGGAGCAGCTATCGCGGGGAGAGGCGTCGTGATAGAGTTCCAGTAGGTCATGTCGATCCACTCGGTGGAGTCCATGACGGACGACAGCGAGTATGTGTCGGAAGTAAGAAGGGTGGCAAAGCCGAATGCCTGACGAGCGGCGGCGTTGTTCTCCCAGTTTGAGGGTCCGCTATTGTTGAACTCTGCAAAGGTGATGTGGTCCGTTCGTGGGTCGGTAGCACTCCAAATTTTCCAGCCTGCAGGAGCTATAGCGGAGTCAATGTAGCTGTTCTTAACCACAACAAGGGCATACGCAGAGTACGGGCGGCCGAGGTAAACCTTGTTCGTAAGGTCATCTGTAGCGCCAGGAGCAACTGTAAAGAGGCAACTGTCAAAGATGTACCCTCCAATGGCAGAAGACGAGGCTCTGCTGTGGGCAGTAATTGCAGAGGATTTGCGTTTCGCGCCGATCGTGCATCCCTTGAAGTACGCCTTTGAATAACCCCAAATAAAGTCAATCGCGCTGTACCATACTGTCAGCATGCATAATAACGAAAAGGACTTGCGGATTGGGTGAGGAACAGAAGGAAGCGAACTCATGCCAAACGCAGGCAGAAATCAAGGAAAACAAGCACGTGTACTTACCCACCAATGTAACAAGACTCATAATACTGGTAGCCAGTGGTAGCTCCGGTGAGAAGAGTGTCCTGCCATCCATCGAACGAACAGCCGTAGAAAGCAACGTCATTACCATAGATGGAAGCTGCAAGAGTTACATAAGAAGCCTCGGCGCCATCAAGGTTATCCGTGTTGATCATGGCGATGTTGTAAAAACTAATACGGCTAGACGCTGTCTGTACAGTGGCGGTTTCTGCATCAGAGTGGCCGGCAGGAAGGGGCGAGACAGACAGGCCACGAGAGAACGTAAGGGTTACAGTGTTGTCCTTGTACGATTGTCCAGGACTGCCAGTGGTGTAACCGATTATCCTTACAGGTCCAGGTCGATTGATGGATGGCACCTGCTCGTTATAGCTACCTGGGTATAGGAATATTGTCTGGTTTGTGGCATCCTTGGGCAGAGAAGCGAGCGCTGCTGTGAGGTTCGTGAACGCGGCATTGTGACTTCCATCAATAGATACAATGACAGCAGCAGCTGGCGGGAATGTACCACTATCAGGATGTGCGTTGATAGTCGACGTGGTGGAGTTGCCAGGGGTGTTCGTGGTGTTAGCCGATGAAGACGAGGTGCTTGACAAGCTGTAAGAAGGGACATAGTTGTAGGCGGTCTGGTCGAGCCAGGCTGTGTCGCCAATCCAAGCAGCAAGCTCATACTGCGCAGCTTGAGTAGCCGTCAGGTTTGTGGCAAAGCTGGCACGCTGTGTAGAGGCCTGCCAAGAGCCAGGACCCGTGTTCGCAAACTCGCCAAACATGACATTGGAGGTCTGAGGAGCACTGGTTGACCACACAGACCACCCAGCAGCGGAGATGTGCTTGTCAATGAACGAGTTTGTGTAAACTGCGATGGAGTTCTCCGAGTAGGGCCGTCCAAGATAACTTAAGCCGAATGAGCTGCCGTAGTTTGAACTGAAAGTGATAACGGAACGGTCGAAGACATAACCGCCGGTAGTGCTGGCAGTGGATCGAGCCTGAGCAGCAATGCAGCTGCCAGGAGTGTTGGTGACGATCATGCATTGATGAAAGAAAGCGGTGGAGTAGCCCCAGATGAAGTCTACTGAACCCTCGATGTAGCAGTTTGAGAATACCTGAGTGCCTTTGTTGGCAAGCAAGGTGTCCTGAAAGCCAGTGAACGAACATCCGTACGCGGCAATGTTGGCCCCGTAGAAGTCAGCCGCCAACGCAGCGGTGTTCTTCGTCTGTGGGAAGACATTGGCAAAATTGATGTTATACAGAGCCAGACCGGAGTTGTCGTTAGTTTTTTTGGCATTGATGACAGGCGTGATTTCGTCCTGGCCGGCGCTAGTCAATACCCCATTGGAGGTTTGAATGGTAACCTGATTCTGAGTATAATCACGGGTGCTGTTTGTAGCTCCAATCAGTGTGACCTTGCCCTTGCGAGTTATGGAGATCTGCTCATTATAGACTCCGGCCCCAATCTGAATGGTGTATGCTTTCGCGTCGTTCGGCAGCGCAGCAATGGCGGCAGTCACGTTGCTGTAGTCGCACGCGCCAGGGTTCTTAGATACCACGAGGGTGGCAGAGGGTGTGCACGAAGAAGCAGTCGACGTGGCACTTGCAGTCGCTGAGACAGTAGAGTTTGACGTGCTTGAAGGCACGATGGAAGCAGTCGCTGAGGCAGTCGTTGACGAAGACAATGCAAGGGCTAGCTGCGCAGCATCCGAGTCTGTAATAGATGACAGCACAGCTGAGTCGATCCATGATGTCGAAGAGCTGCCAAAAGGATAGAAGGCAGCTGCGAAGACCTTTTCGACACTGTATTGTGACACTTGGTCGGCAGTAAGCAGGACGTCGTAGGCAGGACGAGTGGCCGCATTCTTAGCATATGAACCAGCATCAGTCGTTGCGAACTCGCCGTAAAACGAAGAAACGGTGGCCGCTGAAGGGTGTATGCCCATGTTAGAGATGAGGCCGCCCATGGCGACGTTGCGGTAGATGACGGTCGCGCCTACCCCGTTTGGTGCCGCCAAGAAAACCCCAGTGTTGCTGTAGCCAGGCTTCTGTTCAATCGAGCCCGAGTCAAACACAACAGTCGAATTGTAAAATACGCCGTTCTGGGTTGCACCTTTCGAGTACACAATGCTGGCCCCTGAAGAAAGCGGTACAATGGTCGACTTGTAAACATACATTGACGGAACGTTGTAGAAAATCTTGTCTGATCCCTCGATTCTTGAGTTCGCGAAGACTGTTAGTCCATATGATGCCGAGATTGCAGTGGCTCCTGGAGAGACGATGGAGCATCCATAAAATGCTATGTTACTCCCCCTGAGGGCAAGCACAACGGCATTGACGGATGGGCCCGAAGAGGCGGAATTGACGAAGTTGACATTCCTCAGTGTCACGCCCTTTGCGCTGCTCGATCCAACGGTAAGCGCTGCGGCAACGTTGGAAATGACGACTTGGTTCTGAGACCAGTCTGCAGCTGATGTAGCTGTAGCTCCGACGATGGTGACTGTGGCCGTGCCAACGATCGTAACCGCTTCTGAGTAGGTTCCTAGCAACATTAAGTCTTTGCATGCAACACAAGCATAGTTTAGTGTCTACCTGGTAGGACTGTGACGGTTGGAATTCCACTGTTCTGCGCCGCACTCACAGCAGCGTTGATAGCAGTGTATTGACCTGAGCCATCGAGAGCTACTGTGATGGCAGAGTCCCTACTGCTGGTCGTTGCGGACGATGATGGCGTTGGAGACGTATAAGACGCGCTAGATAACAACGAGGTACTGCTGATCGTCGAATTTGACTGAGCAAATGCAAGCCCAGCGAGGGCAGCAAAGAGGACGGACCGCATAGCGAGTAACGATCCCCGTGAAGAAGGTAGTGAACAACGTATAGAGGGCGAGGAAAGGCGACTTGATGAACTGTTGAATTGCAGTGATCTGCCCAGGGATACGCACCTCCTGACAATTAGAGTAGCCTAGACGTCGTGACGTGCCTTATTCAAGAACCGATATGTCGGCAGATCCCTCAGTTGAGCTCAAGGACCAGGGGTATAACGGGATCGATGTGCGCAAGCGAGCGCTACTCGTGGATTTCCCGTTTACCGCGGACGCAAACAATGATGCGGCAGAACATGACAGCCACCGTTTACTAGCATCGAGAAGCTCGAATATATAGCATACCAGTAGGCAGTACCCCAGAGCCATGTAGCGAAGTCATAACCGACTCGTATACGGTTAATAGAGTTTGTGACCATGTTGACAGCTCTACGCAGCAGGTCGCGAACTATACCCAATGTCGCGGTGGCAGGTACCGGCCGCAAGGCTCAGCGACAACGAGACTAATTGCGGGTGAGACGTCTGTAAAAGCCTAGGTTGTCCGCCCGCATTTTAGCGTTATTGATTTTGCGATATCGCTTCCCGTAGTCAAGGGGTGTTGCGCCCTCGGAGCGCGAGCTTGGTCGCACACGACATCTGGGAACGCGACGTGATGAAGCCTCGACGGCAGCTTAGAGACGCACTGGAGTCCACTGGTCGACGGCATCTGATGTCAACAATGAATGTCGATACATCTGATATTGCAGGGCTGAGGGCGGCATCGAACAATCTCCCGGTAAGCTAGAACACTCGACCAAAAACGGCGAGGCCGAGTGACTCCACCACGTGGAGGTTGCGCTACGAGTCGAGGCAGCTGAAGATTACATGGATGGGTCGGCGACTCAGCGACCACGAGCAGATATGGACTGTGTGCAACTGCAACATGGTGCCACGATAAGCACTAGGTAGGGACGATGAAAGGACGTAGTGAGTGGAGGGGAACAGGTGCGCATCGTGATCACCATAGCATCCAGGGTGTCGGGTAACAGGATCTGCATCGTGTAGGCGATTTGCCTATAACTGATGCGTGCCTATTGAGGTCAAGCCTTCTGATGGAGGGTAAAAAGTGGCGTTGAAAAGCTTGTCCGGCATGCTTGTTACTGACTCCACTATGCAGGAACGGCGCTCTCTCCAGGGTTAGTGGCCTGGTTGTCGGATCTTATTCGTGGATCATTTCTTCTTCACGCCGCATCGCTGTGGGCCAGATTTCAGGTGCATGCGCCAGAAATAGGTAGAGCAGAACTGATGCGGTTCATAGACGATGCCAAACTCCATGTCCGCGGCGACATGCGCAGTCGTGTTCTTTATCGCTCTGCTTCTGGACTGGAAGATCTGGAAGATGCAGTGGCGAGATACCGGCACGATCGGCCCTCCACTCTTTTTGCGAACAATATCGGTAGTTGGCCCCTGATGTTGTCACTCGAGAAAGTCAGTCGAGAATACATGGCGGCCGCAGTAGCTCGGCTTGACTGTCCAGATGGCTTTTGACCGCTAACATGTTGCTGGCAAAGTGAAGCGCTGAGAGCATCGCCCAGCTTGCGTAGTTGTATATTCTTTCCTTCAACTTGCGATCTAACATTTTGGCTGTTGAGGCTCCGAGCGTGCTATGACCACTGCACGCGTCCACTCTGTAGTCGAAATGGACAATGCCTCTGAAATAATTTCTGACTTGTTAGGAACAACCTGGAGGATAAGCAGTGTGCTGTCAAATCATGAGGTCCTATCTTTCGATATGCCAAGACATCGGCCCTTCGGCACTATTGTGTTCCCGACCACCGATGCTTACCTACATTGGGCCAAACACTCTGGTCCGCGTACAACGACACGGAACGGACCAGCGCGCTTCTCTTTGCGGGCCCTTTGGAAGACCGGCCACCACAGTGATCGTTCAGTTGCGCCGACGTTTGCCTTGCGCAGTCGGACCGTCTCTTAGATGTCCAGGGCATCTTTATCAGCACCAAGTCAATGATGACGTGGAATATCGCCAGCTCACATTGCGCAATGCCAAAATGCCGCGCGAGTCTGCGGGCGAGGGTACGGACCTCCTCAGATTGTGAGGCTATGTCTGCTGAGCACAGGCATCGCGTTTACCTCGCTCACCAAAGCTCCCTGTCTCGATCTGATGGTAACATGCAGCGCTGCAGAACGCGTCGCGCGGCCGTTGCAGCTTGCATAGGGTGGATACTCTTTTGACAGAGATCGGTGCTCGGTGCTTTGTAGCGGACGGGCTGACTAGTGTGAAGCGGAAGCCAAGGAACGTTCTCCTTGAAAACTGCACTCAGACCCGCCTAACCGTGTCTGAACTGGCCAGAAGCCCATCGAAAGGGTCTGTACACGGAGGCCGGACTCCAAGGACTCCACGGCAGCTCCCGGCATGTCCTACCCAATCTTCTGAGGATTAGGTCCTATGTCATAACGGTGTTTCATCCAATAGCAACGGTGCGATTGGGCTCAAAGCTCATTACAATGGGGTTTCGTACCACGATGTCCACGCACTAATCTGACTCTTTGACATTCTGGTTAGATCGCTCCTCAACGTCCGAAGATTATTAACATACATTCGTCCTTGCACAGTCAACAACAGGAGAACGTTCAAGGGTCAATTATACAAGCGGTCTGTCACTGTCCATAATTAACATCAGTCTCAATTCTCTTTCTGTCACTTCTCTCGAAACACCACCTTCCATTTCGAATGCCGTTGCAAACATCATAATTTTTAAAACATCCGCCATGGACGGCAGAAGACGAAGCATATCCGTCATGAACGTCAGCCTACCCGAAGGAGCCGGCGATGATCTATTCCGTCGCCTCTCGAGGACTTTCTCCGGCAAGTCCCAGCAACAAGAACAACCCGAGGAGCACGGCATAGAGCGCTGGACTTCAAGGCCCAGTAAGGGAAAGGAAGAGGATGATTCATCAGATAGGACCAGGGTCAACGAATGGCGACTCGATGCACAGGTAAAGGATATCCAAGCCCATGATCCAGCCGAGGGTCGAAGCCTGGGCGTTACGTGGAAGGACTTGACAGTCAGGGTTGTACCCTCCGATTCGATGCTGCAGGAAAACGTCCTCAGCCAGTTCAACATAATTCAGCAGACCAAGGAAGCACGCAGTAAACCGTCTCTCAGAACGATTCTTGACAGGAGTTCCGGAAATGTGAAGCCAGGAGAGATGCTTCTGGTCCTCGGAAGACCCGGATCTGGTTGTACAACTCTCCTGAAGATGCTCGCGAACAAAAGAAAAGGGTATGTTGACAAGCTTGCATTGACGATTGCGACCACACGCTGACCGACCATACAAACAGGTATGCCGAGGTCGAAGGTGACGTCCACTTCGGTACCATGACCGCGAAGGAAGCCGCACAGTATCGCGGTTCCATCGTCATCAACACTGAGGAAGAGCTGTTCTACCCGTCTCTCACTGTTGGAAAAACTATGGATTTCGCTACCAGGCTTAACATTCCGGATACACTCCCGGACAACGCAGACAGCCGAGAAGACTACCGTGTCAAGTTCAAGGACTTCCTTCTTGACTCTATGGGCATCTCGCATACTGAAGATACCAAGGTCGGCAATGCATTCGTCCGAGGTGTGTCCGGTGGTGAACGCAAACGAGTATCCATCATCGAAACACTGTGCACAAGGGGTAGTGTCATGTGCTGGGACAACTCAACCCGCGGTCTAGATGCCTCTACGGCCCTGGAGTACACTCGTGCCCTCCGCTCAATGACCGACACCATGGGCATTGCAACCATCGTCACGTTGTATCAGGCTGGCAACGGTATCTACGACTTGTTCGATAAAGTACTTGTGCTTGACGAAGGCAAACAAGTATACTACGGCCCACTCGAACAAGCCCGTCCGTTCATGGAATCCCAAGGCTTCGTCTGCGGCGACGGCGCCAACGTCGCAGATTTCCTTACAGGTGTCACCGTTCCAAGCGAGCGACGAATCAAGCCCGAATTCGAATCACGTTTTCCCCGCAATAACGTGGAGTTGGAGAAAGTGTACCGCGAATCATCCATCAAGGCTAACATGGACCGCGAACTGGACTACCCCAATACCCAAGAGGCGAAACTCAACACTGAGACTTTCTGCCGTGCTATCTCACTTGACAAGTCCAAACGCTTATCCAAGAAGTCGCCCATGACTGTGTCGTTCCTGGCACAGGTCAGGGCATGTGTCACTCGTCAATACCAGATCATCTGGGGTGACAAAGCAACCTTTTTCATCAAGCAAGGCTCAACCATCGTGCAGGCCTTGATATCCGGATCTCTCTTCTACAACGCTCCTGACAACTCCGCCGGTCTCTTCATCAAAGGTGGAGCTCTCTTCCTGGCGCTGCTATTCAACGCTCTAGTCGCTATGTCCGAAGTCACAGACTCCTACGCCGGCCGTCCCATTCTCGCTAAACATAAGAACTTCGCTTTCTACAACCCGGCTGCCTTTTGTATAGGTCAGATTGCCGCTGACGTGCCCATTCTTTTCTTCCAGGTCACCTCGTTCATCCTCATTCTATACTGGATGACCGCTCTCAAGGCTACAGCAGCTGCATTCTTCACGTGCTGGTTCGTTGTTTACTTGACCACCTTTGTCATGACCGCCTTCTTCCGCATGCTTGGTGCTGCTTTTACCAACTTCGACGCCGCATCTAAGGTCTCCGGTTTTTCTGTCACTGCCCTCATCTTGTACATTGGGTACCAGATTCCTAAGCCGGAGATGCACCCGTGGTTTGTTTGGATTTACTGGATCAATCCTCTGTCCTACGGCTTTGAGTCCCTTTTGGCAAACGAGTTCAAGGGAACTACCATTCCTTGCGTCTACAGCAATTTGGTTCCCAACTATCTGCCGCAGTACGAGGACCCTGCTCACCAGTCTTGCGCCGGAATTTCAGGTGCAGCTCCTGGTGCTGTATCTCTGACTGGCGAAGAATATCTCCAAAGTTTGTCATACTCACCGTCGCACATCTGGCGCAATGTTGGCATCTTGTTCGCATGGTGGTTCCTCTTCATCGGCCTCACCATATATTTTACTCTTCGCTGGGATGACGCCGCTGGCTCTACTGGCGCCCTACTGATCCCTCGCGAGAATGTCAAGAAGGTTCCTCAAGCTATCGTACCTGGTGACGAGGAGGCGCAGGCGACCGAGAAAGCCCCCCGCGCCCGGACTGATGATCAAAACGATTCCAACAACCAACCTGGCGCCAATTTGATGCGCAATACTTCAGTCTTTACCTGGCGCAACCTCTCTTATGTTGTTCAGACACCATCCGGACCTCGCACTCTGCTCGACAAAGTAAACGGCTATGTCAAGCCAGGAATGCTCGGCGCCCTCATGGGTTCATCTGGTGCAGGAAAAACTACACTTCTTGATGTTCTGGCCCAGCGCAAAACGGACGGGCAGATTCATGGGGAAGTACTAGTCGACGGTCGTCCACTACCTGTTTCTTTCCAGCGATCTGCTGGATACTGCGAGCAGCTAGATGTCCATGAGCCCTTCTGCACCGTCCGGGAAGCTCTCGAGTTTTCTGCTCTTCTTCGTCAAAGTCGTGAAACCTCTCGTGAGGACAAGCTTGCTTATGTCGACACTATTATCGACCTTCTCGAACTGCACGATCTCGAACACACACTTATTGGCCGTGTCGGTGCAGGTCTGTCAGTAGAACAGCGTAAACGAGTCACTATTGGTGTTGAGCTTGTTTCCAAGCCTTCAATCCTGATCTTCTTGGACGAACCGACTTCTGGTCTTGACGGACAGGCTGCTTTTAATACGGTCCGCTTCCTTAGGAAGCTTGCCGACGTCGGACAAGCCGTGTTGGTTACCATTCATCAACCTTCTGCTCAGCTGTTTGCCCAATTCGATACACTGCTGCTGCTTGCCAAGGGTGGTAAAACAGTCTACTTTGGAGATATTGGCGACAACGGAGACACCATCAAGGCATACTTCGACCGCAATGGTGTACCTTGCCCTCAGGGCGCTAATCCTGCAGAGTTTATGATCGATGTCGTGACTGGTGCCCACTCGGCTGAGAAGGATTGGCACCAGGTCTGGCTTGACTCGCCTGAACAAGCTCAGATGCAACAAGACCTCGAGCACATCATCACAGACGCTGCTGGGAAAGAGGCTGGTACTAGTGACGACGGACACGAGTTTGCGACCGACCTGTGGACACAGACAAAATTAGTCACTCAGCGCATGAATGTCAGCTTGTACCGCAACATCGACTACGTCAACAACAAATTCGCCCTCCACGTCGGTGTTGCTCTATTTATTGGCTTCTCGTTCTGGCAGATCGGCGACTCTGTTGCAGAGCAGCAACTCGTTATGTTCTCCCTTTTCAACTACATCTTCGTCGCTCCTGGTGTCATCGCCCAGCTCCAGCCGCTCTTCATCGATCGTCGGGATATCTACGAGACACGCGAGAAGAAATCGAAGATGTATCACTGGATCCCCTTTGTTACTGGTTTGATTGTGTCCGAGATGCCTTATCTCATCATCTGTGGTATTCTTTACTTCCTCTGCTTCTACTACACTGCCGGTCTCCCAGTGTCATCCGACAAAGCAGGAGCGGTCTTCTTTGTCATGCTCGTCTACCAGTAAGTCATCGCTTTACCGAGATTGGCATCTATCAATACTAACTTTACACCAGGTTCTTCTACACGGGCCTCGGTCAGTTCGTTGCTGCTTACGCACCCAACGCCGTCTTCGCCTCTCTGGTCAACCCCCTGATCATTGGTATCCTCGTATCATTCTGCGGTGTCCTCGTCCCCTACGCCCAAATTCAAGCTTTCTGGCGCTACTGGCTATACTATCTCAACCCTTTCAACTACCTCATGGGTGCGCTCCTTGTGTTCGCCGATTTCGATTGGGAAGTCAACTGCAAGGAGTCTGAGTTCGCCATCTTCGATCCTCCTTCCGGCCAAACCTGTGCTCAGTACCTTGAGGGATGGCTTGCTGGCCCCGGGTCCCGCAACAACCTCGTCAACGGTGATGCGACAGCTGACTGCAGAGTCTGCCAGTACCGCCGTGGTAGCGACTACCTTTACACTGTCAACTTGAACGACTACAACTACGGATGGAGGGATGCAGCCATCTGTGTTTTGTTTGCATGCTCAAGTTACGCGTTGGTCTATCTGCTCATGAAGCTCAGGACCAAGGCTAGCAAGAAGGCCGAGTAAGTTCGGTCTTCACATATTCTTCTTTACTTGCATAGCGCTGGGTCAGGCCTAATCGAGGACTTTCCTCTCGCCCCTAATTCCTGTAGTCGTACTTTTCCTGTCAACACACCACAAAGAGTGCACTTGATACCTTAGATTTCTCTTTTGCATCCTTGCTCAGTAGACTGTTAGAACTGCCATAAGTTATTCTTGTTCAAATTTGTGTCTACGTGCATGAAAAATGGCCGCACTATAGCCGGGCTTGCTCTTGAGGACGACTAGCATCATTAATCTCAAGTGAGCACTTCACTAACTGAAGGATGGGTTTAGGGACAAAAGTCTCCTGCACAAATTTATGGGAAGTAGAGAGGGTATTTGACCCTGGTCTCTGGGTCGAACGATGCTTCATGTGTAACGAGACTGGCCATAGTTGTCGTACAAAGATGTCGCAGTGCCACTCAAAATGTATGTGAACAACGTAGTGTAAATGAAACCTCCTAGCTCACATCCAAGACCGAGTACTGTCAGTATAGTAACATTTCGTCGTATACGAGCCCACAATGCTATTTCATCCTCCCTCTCATCTCTCCAGTACCTGCACTTATCGACCGTCGGTATACCCCAACCAGCACGGTGGCACGGGAGCATTGATAGAATACAAAAACCCGTCGCCAGTGCACCGTGTCTGCCATCCGTAACGAGGCGGCTGAGTTCTTCGCTCTCGCGTGGACGGCGTTTCGCGTACCGACTGAACCAAGTATTTCACCTTGGACTCGGTGGGCAGTGTTGACATAACCGGCGACCATGTCCCCCCTATACTTACTTCGTGTGAATCTGACAGGTTGAGGACTTGCAGATTTGGACAGTTGTTCAATAGATCCTGGAACTGTGGTACGCGCCATGTTTGTAGATGGTAACCTACTACCATTTCAAGGCTCTCGAGGTGTGGGGATACCGTGCGATATATGATGGGCAGGAGGTCTGCATATAAGCCACTTTCACAATCAACATCCAGATGGGTTAGGTAAGGTACAAATCCCAAGAACTCCTGCAATACGGCCGGACTGCGAATTCTGACCTTCAGAGTCCGTAGTTGAGGTGTCGCCGAGGTTAGACACTGTAGCATTTCTTCACAACCATCGAGACGCAGGTCAAGAATGCGCAAGGCACCCCAGTCTTGATACTTTCTCCAAGCCTCGCACGCAATCGTCCGATTATGAGCTTCGTTCCATTCGAACATGTCTCGCACGACTAGCTCTTCGAGTGCGGGGAGCATGTCTTGGTCCTCGAACTTGAAGGTGACTGGATCGCAGATAGCCGGACCATGACCTTCGAACAAGGCCCGGGCTGTTTTGGATCCATGTTTGATCTTCTCAAACTGCAGGCGCAGAATCTTCAGATTACCGCCTTTCATTAGCAGTGACTTGAGCTGATCAAGCTCCGATTTACCCATCGGATTACGAAAATTCTTGTTGTAGAGCACACTAATCTTGATATCTAACGTGTGCAATTGCGGCGATGAGATCAGGGGTTTGTCCAGGGGAAGACTGTTGCGTTCACGGGCCGCAACTCTTAAATACGCGGACGGATGTACTTCCTTGAGACATTCGAGGATTTGGGTTGAGACCGGTATCCAGGTGCACCACGTAAAGGACTCCAAAGTTCTGACGTTGCGAAGCGCCCGCAAGAGTGCCTTCTCTGACAGGTTTTCTGTACTCGCGGTGTACCCCACCGAGATCTGCTGCACGCTGTACACAATGCCGTCATTGGGGTCTTGAAGTCTATCCAATATACGCTGCGATATACGTAGGTAGCGTTTCCTTCGATCTGACAGGGTGATATTGCGGAATATGAAGGGCTCGCATTTGGCGCGATGTGCATGCGAGACTCGGCTCAAGTTGGCTATTTGGTCGTTTGCCAACTGGGGTGGTTGTGAGTGAAGACGTGTCTAGAGCTGTTGAGATGTATTACCTTTTTGATGATTGCTTGGAACAGTTCAGTAGGCAGATCGGAGATATCCATATTGGATAATTCTTAGTGTCAACAAAGAGGCCGGCAGGGTAATGGAAAGCGCGCAGCGCCTGCGAGATGGTTATGAGATTGACAATTAATTGTATGGTGCATTCTCACCTGACGACCGATTGTGCTTAAATGCGAACGATTCCGTGAGTCACCAGCGCTGGCAGTACGAAATTGGTATTGTGGCTGACACTGTTCAGGCAGGTGTTAACCCCTTTCGGTAAAGTCAGCCGAGGGAGCAGATCCATTATATACAATCCTTAACAAGTACTTAGCACTCTGTCTTGCAGTACTAGGTATATTCCGCTCGAGACAAGTCATATACAATACAAGCCATTTTCTAGATCTCGAATCGCATATGACAGATCCTGAGAAGAAACACAACCGTTTCCAGCTGCTTGCAATGTGAACCGTGTCCAAATGAGGTTTCAACTTATGAGGGGACTAGCATCATCGCAATTGATACCATTCAGGATGATCAGCTACCACAGCACTGACGAGAAGTACCGTCACCTTCCCTGCTCACCCAACCACTTAACCAAAACCCTAGAGAACACCTGATGCACCCTCGTCGTCAGATGCCCTGAGTTATACCACAGATAAGTATCAAGTCCTTTCCCACACCCGTACTTTCCCGGGTTGGAGTTGATATCCGGTTGGTTATACCCCGGACAGAAGTTTGTCGTGTTGGTGAAACCGTATTCCGCTGCGTCGTCGAAAACCTGGTTGAGCACGGTATTAACGTCGAACTGTAAGATCACTGCGTCTTTGTGAGCGTCTTGGAATTCACTTGCGTGCGAGGCGAGGATGGCGTTGTAAGTGCTGACGAGAGACGCGTTGACGGAAGGTGAAGGGCCGCGGTCGAGAGGCGGGAGGTTCAGCAGGAGCAGGTTTTTGTATCCCAGATTGTATACACGCTCCCATAGTCCGGATTGTGCGGAGACGACTTGTTCGTAGAGCGGCGCAAAAGTCGTGTTCTTTCCCCTCAGTTTCACGAGGTCGTTGATATCGTTGATGCCGATCCAGAACGCGACCAGCGCCTCTTTCCGCTTGAGCACTTTCTGCAACGCCGGGTCACCGTATTTTTCAAACTGCAGGATCTGCTTCTCGAGAGATACGGTGTGGTTCCAATGCAGCGGCGTGAGCGCCGTGTTTGTATTTGATCCTGCGTACGCAAAGTCCCAGAGCTGCCTGTCGCATTTCCTCGGGTCTGTCAGGCCAGCTTTCACACCGCAGTTTGTGATGAATTCAGTCCATACTGGCCCGCCCGAGGCTGTCGAGGTCTGGTTCTGCACGATCCGGTTGGAGAATAACTCGGATGGGGTGAAGGAGATGTCGAAGTTGTCACCAATGTATGTGTAGTTTGGGTGGCCCTGAAGGCCTTGGACGTAGGTGTACGAGTCGCCGAAGGCGATGAGTGATTTTGTCTGTTTCCAGCTGAACGATGGCTTCTTTTTGTTAGATGTTGGAGCTGCAGCAGCGGTCGCGGCCAGGCCGGCGCAGATGAGCGATTCGAACTTCATGCTTGGACGATGGATGCGCTGAAATTCGTTCAAAAACCATGTGGGCGGTTCGCTGGGATGATTATATGGTCATGTCGATCGCGTGCGCGGATGCGGTTGACGATGCTGCGTAACGGAAGAATTACGACCGAGGACTTGGCTTCGGGATATTTGACACTCTCGAATTCTGTGGCCGTTGGCCCATTCTATGCGGGGTACCCCATAGATCCGATCAGAACGGGTCAAGCACGATGCGGGGAATTTTGGTCGTCCGGCTTGACTAGAAGAAGCTTGATCGAACAGCGGCAAGATGCTGCGTAGAGGTATCTATGGTAGGCTAAACAACAATATGTTACAAGTATTCCGTACAGACTAGGACCTCTAAAACCAGTCGCCCCAGTCCGAATCACCTCCGCCACCTTCACCACCCTGGTTTTCACCGCCCCAGAAGTCCTGCTCCTGATTTTGGCCGCGTTGGTCAGCCCAAGGATCGCCACTCTGTCCCCAGATATCCGCGTCGCCCTGATCAGTACCTTGTTGCTGACCTGTGGGCGCCTGGTAAGGATCATTCGCCTGCGGCGACATGTCGTCGGCTTGCTGCGACCCTCTGCCTCTTTGCATAGCCTCATAACCTGCCATGGTCGCGGCACCAGTCGCGGCACCCTCAGCAGCGCCGAGACCCCGAGCACCGGCAGCAGCTTCGCCCAGTACACCAGATTCACCGGCTGCTCCGACAGCGGTGCCGGCGCCTGCAGCTCCCGCTTCACCTGCTGCAGCACCGCCCGCTGCAGCACCACCAGCGGCTTCTCCGCCGCCGCCAACCCATGGCATCCACATGGGCCACATCATGCCTCCGGACCCACTGTGCCGGCTGAAGTAGTCAAAGTCGATGCTCACTGCAGTTGCAAGCATTACAGCGCGCTGATCGAGCGTCATGCCTGGCCCCTGATCTGCGTGCCCGGTCTGCGAAACAAGATGTGAGGGTTCCTGAGTAAGACCAGCAGCATCCATTCTCAGCGCATACACGCCTGTGTCTGTGAAGATTTCTCTTGCAAAGCCGCCAAAGTTGCGATTCACGGATCCTAGCAGACGGCCGTCTTCGGACATCAAGCTGAAGTCCCAGGACAAGAAGCGCTCGTCTACACGGGCAAACTGAAGCATGCCAACCTCCCTGTTGTCGCCTTCTGCGACAGTCATGGCTTTCGAGTCGGAGAGAGGGAGGTCGCCAGGGGCGATCTGCGGTGTGCCGAGCGCGGCGTCTTGGAGGTTGCGTGCGAGGAACATGTTGTACTTGCGTCTCAGTGGCGCCCATTCCTGCTCGGTGGCGCCAACGATGCGCATATCGGCCAGACCCAAGCTCGAGACATTTGCGCTCGTTTGATTCACGATGCTGGCTGTGCTTGTGCCCTGCAACTGCGTGGAGCTCGTGTATGCGCCACCAGACTCGCCAAGCGCGTCGTATACTCTTATGCGCGAGTTGATCCAGCTGAAGGGCCTGTGGAACCTCAGGACTTCCTTCTCGTCCCTGTCGAAGACGTGCGTTGTGAAGCTTCGATGCGTCTTGAACATCTGCCGAGCCATCGCACTGCCAAAGCCGTGGTCGCGCTCGGCGAGATAGCCTATGTGGTTGCCATGTGGATCCATGATGACGTAGCGATTGGCTTGTTCAAAACCCATGAGGACGTTCATCACCTCGAGCTGGCGCTGGATGACAATGGCCGAGTTGTCGAGGAGGCGCATGGCGGGGTGCGTCTGCTTGAGGACTGCGTGGGGGTCCTCGGGCATGTAGACGGGCGTGACGAGCGGGTTGTCCGAGTCGGGCGTCGTTGCGAGGGCGTTGGACACTGCTTCGACTTTCGAGGGCTCGTTTGCGCCTGTCTTTGCTGCATCGTGAGGTGGACCGACATTCGAGGCATCTTTGCGTGTTTCGTTGTGCTGGTCTGCCGGCTGTTCGCTGCCGTGCTGTCCTGAGGGTCGTGCCGGCTCCCTCCTTTGCGGCGGTGTATGTTTGGGAATGCGACCGCGGGGACCAGGTGGTGGAGGCGTGCCACGCGTTGCAAATGCGCGCAGGTGCTGGCGCGGAAGCCGCAACGACCATCGTGCTGCCGGTAGCATTGTCTACAGATGGGTAGCCAGCTTCGGTTCTTGCTTGTTCGTGAGTCGCGGTAGTTAGTGAGGTACAGCTCGATCTTGATATTATGGATGCCTGTTGCGGCGTGGCGCGGCACCGAGGT
Source organism: Phoma sp. RAV-16-625 (assembly GCA_004335185.1). Taxonomy (NCBI): domain Eukaryota; kingdom Fungi; phylum Ascomycota; class Dothideomycetes; order Pleosporales; family Didymellaceae; genus Phoma; species Phoma sp. RAV-16-625. Next base: position 191,155 of record SAUA01000029.1, on the reverse strand, counting down.
TGGATGAAGAAGCATCATATTGTTCGCATTGCTGTGTAATGTTCGAACTGTCTTGATTACGTCACCGCATGTCTACACTTGTTGCGCTCCCCCTGCCGCCAGGATCTTGCAGCATCCAGACCGCTGGCTCTTTGAAAAGCATGCGAGTTGTTTGCGAGGCTTCTTGGTGACATATAGTCATCACAGCGTTTGTGAGGGCACGATACGGCGGTGGTCTCTTCTGACCAATCAGCGGCTAGCAACCCCGCGGGCCGACCACCTCCGGGTTTAAAACCTTTTGGCTCTCGCGAAAACTTCACGCCTTTCAACCGCCTCGAACACCGGCCAGCACATTGCCGGCGCGAGGCTTCATCAAACCGTAAGTCACCTTTCTATCGCACGCACTCCCAACCCCCTTCTATGATGACAACTTCAAATCATATCAGCGGCACAGCGTGAACATTCACTTGCTAGCGCACGTGCTCTATGCTGTCTTCCGTTACAAAATAGACTACAACGGTATCTGATTCAATTACAAACTCGCGCATTTTTTGCACAAACAGCCATGGATCCTCTTCTGACTCCCAACAGATAGTCGCAACTGCACGCTCAAGCACTATGACGACTGAGAACAAGTCGTCGGAGCCACCTGTGACTCAGGTCGAACAGCCAAAGGTCGAGGCTGTTGCGCCTGATGGCCAGAAGCCCACAAGTAGCGGACCTAGGAAGCCTCGCCCAAAGCGACCAAATTACAATGAAATTCACGCCAAGCCACTTCCGCTTGACGTTCACCCATTGCCCGCCTTCATCCCACATAACCCCTTATCCATCGTGAGGATTGCTATCACTCTTCTTTCACATTCGTTGCGAAAACCCAGCTCGCACAAGGTTATCCACAACGCCTACTATTCTGAAGACACCCAGTCCATTCATGTCACAGACCCTGCATCTATCCGTGCGCTTTGGGAGCAAGGCTTCTGGGGCAAGGGGTCGCTCAGTCGCAGTGAACCCCAGTGGCTACTTGCCGAAAGGCGCAGGCGAGGCATTGAGGCATCCACAGCAAGCACACAGATCACCCAAGCACGACGAGAAGAGCGCAGACAATTCAAGCTTGAGCGTGCCAAGGCGCAACGAGAAGCCATCGAGCAACAACTACGCCAGGAAGGCAAGCTGGACGCAGACGGTACCATCAACGATTTGGTGGATGATGGTGTTATCTCCGAGTCACCAAGAGGAACCGTATACACGCCCGAAGCTGGTAATGTTGTGGGTTCAACTGGCGACTCCATCGTCTCAGAGATCGACAAGAGCTTTGCAGGCGAGGCTCCTGCCTGGGGTGAGGATGCGTCTGCTACCAAGGACGACGAAGAAATCAAGGACATTGAGCATCTGCAACTCACGCCAGAGGAGGCATTCTTCCTTACCTACGTTCTAGGTGCCCTCAACATTGTCGAAGGCAACATTGTCGACGGCAACGCAGCGCTTCCTACATGGTATCTTTTCCGCCTCTACAGCGCCTACGCATCATCACCCGTCGATGACACCGCAGTTATTGGCCTGAAGAAAGCCTACGAATACCGCGAGCGCTTGTCAAAGAAAACCGCGGCTCTGCCTACGACACAGCAGATTGCTCCCGATAACTCATTTATCCTCAAATATGTCGTCTACCACCACTTCCGTTCACTAGGCTGGGTCGTCCGCCCCGGCATTAAATTTGCTGTCGACTACTTGCTCTACCTCCGCGGTCCCGCCTTTCACCATGCCGAATTTGGCGTGCAGATCATCCCTTCGTACTCGCATTCTTACTGGTCCGAGACGCCGGAGCGTGTCGCGCATCACAAAGAGAAGGAGAGCAGGGATTGGTGGTGGTTCCACCGAGTAAACCGTGTGCAGACAGCAGTTATGAAAACACTGGTGTTGGTGTATGTTGAGGTGCCGCCGCCATGGGATGAAGAAACCAAACAGGATGCATTCGGTGTTGATATCGGCAAGGCTCTGAAGAGCTACAAGGTCAGGGAGGTTGTATTCAAGAGATGGAGTCCTAGCCGGAATCGCGATTAAAATCGCAACATCTGTTGGCAAATGTGAAGCATGTTCTATAGGACCTACTACTGCATCCACTGTTGAACAGTATACGTTCTAGGCTCCTTTGGGAAGCACCCTAGTTATTTCAACAGGACAACGCTTTGTAAGAGACTTTGTAGGAACAAAAATATAGCTCTTCTCTAGAAGAGTAAGACTGTATCTTTTTTAACTTGCTTTTAGAGGGACTGAGCTTACAAAACGTTATACAAACAGCCTTCAAGCCCCAGTTTTGATGTTCGGGCGGCAGAAAGAGCTGATTTGGCCTTGCCATAGCCAATCAATCGTCGTCACCGCCTCCCAGAGTAGCCTAAAACGTATACTGTTCAACAGTGGATGCGGTAAAGGCTTCATAGCGCGCAGTCAAGAAAAGTGGCTGATTCAGCACTGACGTAATACCCCCCGCAACCCACCTTAGCACTGCAGCTAACTAAGTACAGTCGGCTGTCGTTTAAACCAAATATCTCGACAATCTACATCACATTACACATTGTTCACGTCACAAGCTTCGAGCTGGTGTGTTGAGCGCTTGAGTCAACAAGATGAACCGCCTGCCTCCTTAAGGCCTTTCTGTCGAATGGATCCAATTGCGATTCAATAAAAGAAAATGCACCCCGGACGTGGACATGTCGTTGCCGTTCTTTCGAATTTCCTTGACAGACGATGTTGAAACATTTCCTCGCTGCGGCAGCTCTTACAGCCTATACCCACCCGAGTCTTGCGGTTAAGACGTTCACCTCAACTGAGCAGCTTGCCGTAACAGATTATGACTTTGTTGTCGTTGGTGGTGGAACAGCTTGGCTTGTTGTAGCAGCACGATTGTCTGAACATCCCAATACCACGGTCTTAGTGATCGAAGCAGGTGGGGATGATCGTGACTATCCCGATGCCCAAGTACCTTTCCTAGCCTCAGAACTGCAGCACACGAGTGCCGACTGGAACTACACCACAACACCACAAGCAGGCTACAACAACCGGTCCATCAATTTCGAGCGCGGCCACGTGCTTGGCGGCAGCAGCACAGTCAACTACATGGCTTACAACCGTGCCTCAAATGATGTTTATGATCGCTGGGCGAACACAACTGGCGACATGGGCTGGTCCTGGTCGGCTCACAAGCCGTACTACCTCAAGAACTCGCGTCTTGTGGCACCCGCTGATGAGCGCGACTACTGGGACGAAGTTATCAAGTCCGCACACGGGAACGGCCCGGTAGAGGTCAGCGCCCCTGGAAATCCATACCCGCTGGATCGGAAAGCCATTGAAGCCAGCAAGAATCTCGGAGGGCGATATGCATTTAACCAAGATCTCAACGCTGGAGATTTCGTGGGCTTCTCATGGTCACAGGGTTCGATTGCGAGTTGGAAGCGAAGCAGTGCTGCTACCGCATATCTGCATCCGTTGATCGATGGCTGCCAGGGCAACCAGAGTCCGTGTCGAGACAATTTGGTGATCCTGCTCAATACTCAAGTCACAAGGCTACTATCACATAGTGGCGATGCAAAGGGTTGCTCCAACTTTGTCGCCGCTGAGATTGCACAATTGTCCACGTCAAAACACGTCCGCGTGACAGCCCGCAAAGAGATTGTCCTATCCGCTGGCGTGATCGGCACAACTAAGATCCTTTTGCAGTCTGGCATCGGCCCTGTGTCAACTCTGTCGGCTTTCAACATTTCTGCTTTTGTCAATCTACCATCAGTCGGGCAGAATCTGACAGACCACCCTCTCAACGCTCTCTATTTCACTGTCAATGCGAACACCACTGTCGATCCACTCCTTCGATCACCCACTGTCATGGAGCAAGCCCTTCAAATCTGGAACGACACACATCGTGGCCCACTCACCAACTCAGCAGCTAATGTCATTGCGATGCTACGCGTGCCGCAAAACGCTACTATATTCGATACCGTGCCGGATCCCGCAGCCGGCCCTCGATCTGGTAATGAAGAACTACTGTTTGCTGAAGGCTTCGTGCCCTTGGCCAACATTCCCATGCCATCGACAGGGAACTATATTAGCGTGCTCTCAATCGTCACTTCGCCCTCTTCAAGAGGTGAAGTCACAATGAATTCGTCAGAACCGTTCGCGCCTCCAGTCATCAACCCAAACTACCTGACAACTGATTTCGATCAATACGCTGCTGTACAAGCCATGAAAGATGCCTTCACCGTTGTCGGTAACAAAGCATTCGAGGGTTATATCGGTGCGCCCTATGGTCCTCTTGCAAATCTCACTTCCGACGAAGACTATCTGCATTACATCAGGCAACACGCTGTGACCATCAATCACGGCACGGGCACGGCGAAGATGGCGCCGTACGACGCGGATTGGGGGGTGGTAGATCCTGATCTGAGACTCAAGGGAGCGTCGGGACTGCGGATCGTCGATGCGAGTGTATTTCCTGAAATTCCGGAGTGTCATACCATGGCGCCTGTGTATATTGTTGCAGAGCGTGCTGCAGCGATCATTCAGGAGGCGTATGGTCTTGGGATTTAATGAGGTTGGATGAGAAGAAAGGTGAAATTTTCGTTATATACAGTACGATTGCACTCGACTATCTTCCGGAACTCGACATAATGTTGCTGGCGTGAACTGGTTGTCTAGATCTAAACCTTCTCTGCCTCATCGACACTTTTTGCTTCATCGCCTGCCGATTTTGCTCCCTTCATGCCCTTGATGCTCTTCCATTCCATCATAGCCACTCCTGCAATGGTACAAGCACTGAGAATAGCAGCCAAAAAAAAGACACGTGTGATGGCAAAATTGTAAGCCTCCACGACCGCATCGATCTCCCCGCTCGGGACCATTGTGCGAATGTCTGTTGCGCCGGTATCGACAATCTTCTGCGCGTCCAGACCCGCGACACCAGAGAGGCGGTCTACCAACTTTGTCGCAAATATGTTTTGGCAGACTGACAAGAACACTGCACCGCCAAGCTGTTGCATGAGGAAGCCCAACGCCAGTCCCAGCGGCACATCGTTCTTCGGCAAGACACTCTGGCTTGCAAGACTCGCCTGCTGCGCACCACACCCGAGACCAAAACCGAACAGGACTTGGTACCCGATCCAGTAGCTGTGGTCCGAGTATCGCGTCATGGTCGATAACATGCCTGCTCCCACAGCGCTGAGGAGCGAACAGGCGATCAGACCGGGGATGTAGTAACCCAAGAACTGCGTGATCTTGGCAGATATGACGCTCGAGACGACCATGGCTATGACCATTGGAATCGTATTGATGCCCGCATGCGTGGCCGTCTCGCCCTTGGCAGCTTGGAACCAAATCGCCAGGTAGTACGCGATGGCCATGACGGAGCCGTAGTTGAGGAAGGTGAAGATCATGCTGCCCGCGACTGACCGGTTGAGCACGACTCGAGTTGGAGCCATGGCCGTTTCTGGCGTGAGGGTTTCGACGATGCCGAAGATGATGAGGAGTACACCAAAGGCCACGAGCAGACCGATTATCTTTGAGTCAGACCACACGTATGTCGTCCCGCCCCATTGCATCGCAAGGATCAAACACACAATGCTGGGTACGAAGAAGAAGATGCCCACTGGATCGAGACGCTGGATCTGCTGCATAACACTGAGGTCATCGCGCTTCGGCGGGTCCATGTGGAAGAAAAAGAAGATGCTCAGCAAGGTAAAAGCGCCAATTGGAAGGTTAAGATAGAAGCACCATCGCCAAGTCCTGTCCTCATCAGCCACAAGATCACAACGGGGGGGAGAGAGGGGAAACCTTACACATGATCCGTAAGGCTACCGCCCACAACAGGCCCTAACACGGCACTGACACCAAACGCCATACCGAACACGGCCGTGAACATCGGTCGCTTGACTAACGGCACCATCCCCACAATAACCATCATGCCGCCCTGGAAGATCCCCGCGCTGCCCAGCCCCGCGACCGCCCGGCCCACAATGAAAGCTGCAGAGGTAGGTGCAGCGCCGCAGACAGCACTGCCGATTTCGAAGATGAGGATGGAGATCAGGAAAACCCATTTCGTCGAGTAGAGTTGGTAGATGCGGCCGAAGATTGGGTTGAAGCAGGCGGCGGTGAGCATGTATGCGCTACCGTACCAGCCAATGTCGTTGATGGAGTGGAATTCGTTGGTCATGGCGGGGATGGCAACGGCGATGATTGTTCGGTCCTGCGTCGTGTTAGCCGGTTGAAATTAGGTTGACAAGTCTCATTGGATTGTGCAAGCCTATTGATTGATGGTATGGAATACCGGTGTGCTTCAAAGGATGGATCTGAGTTGAACGTACCAAGGCGACGAGGAAGACAGACATGTACATGCCGAGCATGATAGTCATGAACTTGATCGAGCGGGGATTGAATGTTGTATCATCGGCATCCTTGTGATCATGCTCCGTTGGCTTGATGGGCGCTTCATCAGCCGATTTGGTGGAAGACATGTTCGATATATCTGCAGAGAAGCGTTTGAATAGAACCTTGGGAATGCTTGTAATTCTTGGTACTCATATTGGCACGCGCAGCCCATGCGCTTTATACAAGACTCATTCGGGCCCGACATTTGCTGCGTCTACACAAGATCGGAGATATGGAGTACTGGCAGTGTGTGATTGGTCACAAAGCCGAACTACGCTAGGGACCACCGAGCGACGCTAACGGGGACTTCGTAAACCCGAGAATGCGGACATTGAGACCGATCGTTGCGATGTCTTTCACGACACGTTCAACAAAATGACTGAATACCTCCTATCTTTCCCTTCTTGAACTGTTTGTCTCTCCAGCTAGCATTGGCTCTATTTCGATCATGTCGTCACGACAAAGCACCCCCTCCGGTTCAGCTTATCGCCCGCCAAAACCGCAGCGCATCCTCGCGTGCGTGCTTTGCCAGCAGCGCAAAGTGAAATGCGACCGAAAGTTTCCTTGCAACCATTGCGTGAAAGCAAAAGTCCAATGTGTGCCGGCCCAACAGATGCCGAGGCGGCGGCGGCGGCCGACCGAGCAGGAGTTGGTGGAGAGGGTCAGAAAGTACGAGGACTTGTTGAGACGAAATAACATCCCCGTTGTGGCTACTACAGACGACATAGACGCTGAAGAGGCGTCTGGATATGCCGACAGTCAGAGCTCGAAGTCCACGGGGCAGGCGTATCTGCACGCCATAACAGACGTGAGTGATGGACAGCCGGTGGGGCCTGAGAACATCAAGACCGAAGATGAGACCTTGACTGAGGTCAAGGACTTCTGGAACGCGATGCATCAGAGACCCCCAGGTGATAATCAAGGCGACACAGAGAGAGCCAACGTCGACAACAATTTCGGCAATCCTACATTCGATGACCTCTCCGAGCCGGTCATCGTCAAAGTCTGGGGCCGTGTGTACGAAGGCGATCATGACCACCTGTTCGGGCCCTTCAACATCGATGGACCTCTTTCCTCGTTGCATCCTTCGCACGTTCACATCTTTAGGCTTTGGCAGATCTACTCGGATAACATCAACCCGCTGTTGAAAATCACGCACGCGCCGACACTCCAAGCACGTATCCTCGACGCGGCCGTCGATGTGACAGGCATCAGCCGTGAGCTCGAAGCGCTGATGTTCAGTATATATTGTGCAGCGATTATCAGCATCGACGAAGAAGGATGCCGCAATACCTTTGGCGAGCCGAAAGCAAAGCTTCTCAAGAAATATCAAGACGCTTGTCGCCAGGCTCTCATCAATTGTGGGTTCCTCAGGTCTCGCGAGCGAGAGTGCTTGACTGCATTCTTTCTTTACTTGGTACGTCATCTGAAAATACTGCTGATGGCGTACGACTGACTCTTAGAAGGTCTCCCTCAGACCTGACACGCATCCACATACGCTGTCACCGATGTTTGCCATCGCCTTCCGCATCGCCTATCGCATGAACATTGCCAACGAGGCTGCCAATGCTAAGCACGGATTTTTTGAGGCTGAGATGCGTCGTCGGCTGTGGTGGGCGCTGATCTTGTACGACAGTCGTATATCCGAGATGACCGACTACAAGACTACTCAACTGATTCCAACTTGGGACTGCAAAATACCCGTTAACGTCAACGATTTCGATCTGAGGCCGGAGATGAGTACGCGGCCGTCAGACCAAGAGGCACCCACCGAAGCTCTTTTTGCGGTTGTGCGTGGTGCTATAGGAGATTTTATACGGCATAATGTTCTACATTTGGACTTTATCAATCCGATGCTAAAGCACGTCGCCAAAGCGACTCAACATCTCTTCGACCCCTACGATGATGATCTGCATGGACTGGAGAACATCATCGAAAACAGACACCTCAAGCACTGCACGCTCGAGAATCCGCTGCACTACATTACAACATGGTGGGCGCGCAACTACCTCGCCAAGTACCGCTTCTTCCTCCACTGTTCCCAGCACTCACAATCACCCGGTCACCAAACGACCGAACAGCGCGACGCGATCCTCTCATACGCTCTTCGCATGCTGGAGTGCGATACCGCCCTCATGTCCTCGCCTCTTACAAAAGGCTACCGTTGGCTTATCCAGTTCCACTTCCCGTTCCCGGCCTATGTGCGCATCGTGCAAGACCTCCGACTCCGTCCTGTAGGAGCTCATGCCGACAAAGCATGGGAGTTGATGAACGCGAACTACGCTGTCCGCTTTATAGACATGGAACCCAGTGCGAACATCTTATTCAAAATGTTTGCATCGACTGTGTTGCAAGCCTGGGCCGCAAGACATGCGGCCATGTTTGGAGAGGGATTGGGAGAAGGACCGGAGCGGATGATAGGGGACATTAGGAAGAAGCTAGGGCAGCCTTCGCCTCCAGTGCCAACTGCAGATCATGCTGTGTCTGCCATACAAAGCCATATGGTCATGCTTCCACCTTCAGACACAGTTATCCCTGTCGTGACTGGCCTCGATTCAGGCAGCTATTTTCAAGACTCGAGTCTGGCTGAGCTAAACACTGATTTGTTCGACATGGACTGGAGTAACATCGATTGGACCATGATGTCTGGGCTGGGCTAAAGCGGATGATACACAGCGACTCTGGTGGTCTCCAGGCTCTGGGCCAGAATTGTATCAAGAGTGCTGCTCGCTGCCTCGACCCAATATTTTTGTTCCAGAGTAGCAGCTAAATGTTTGATCCCTTTCTCCGGCGAGGATGGACAATTTCTCACCGAGTCTAGACTCCTGGAGACAAGCGTGAAAGACCATTTACATTCTGATAGATTATCTAGAACACGGCTGTTTGTTTGCTTGAGAACTCAGGGAGAAGGTGGGGAAATCAGCGGCCGACAGAAGGAAAACTCTCAACTGAGTGCGACGAGGCCACAGCCGACTGATAGGATACCGAGATCAGGTACAATACAGACAGAAGTACCAGCAGCATAGACAGCCACTGTGCACCACGGGTAGATCAGGGTGTATGCGGGGAACGATGAGCCACAGGGGTACCGCGGACGCTTGTGCTCCACTTGTGGGCTGTGCTGTGAGATAAACCATCGCCTTTTTTTCTTCTCAACTTGAACACCAAGATTATGGCCCTATTAAGGGGGCAGTGAGAGTTCTGGCCCTCTTGGTCTCTTTCAGCCCTCGTTGCCGGTCTGCTTCATCGACACCGTCTACATCATCAACAGCCACACCTGTAGACAGCTCCTTGGTTGTTGTCGACTCATCCATTTCTGTCACTCTCGGTGCCAGTCTGAGTAGTGTTTCCGGCACAAGCTCCCCAACAGAGGTATCGAGCTCCACCTCTTCTTCCACGACAAGTTTGGCGGCTTCCGCGTTGTCGAATGACTTCTGTTTGAAAGTCATCACTCCCAATGTCTACACTACTGGTTCCTACATCTCCAATGTTGGGGTCGGCGCAAATCTTGCCTTGAGAGGTGTTAGCGCTTCACGGTCCATTATAAGACTCAGACTCGAAGCATCTGGGCGTCTCGTTACAACCTCAGGCAACCTCATCGTCGTTCTCGGAACACCAAGTACTATTACTGCGTTACGGCCGTATGCCCCTGCGACAGTCAACGCGAACCCAGCAAACTATTCCACTAATACCTGCATGCTAGCTGCAGATGACACATTGCACTGCACTGTTTCATAAGGACATTTCACGTGGACTGCGTTCGCCTCTTCGGGCAATTCTCAGGTCCTGTATGTATCAACAGTACCTGTGGCTTCTTTGTATGCGATCTTGCAGTTACAAGCTGTTTCTGGCGCACAACGTCTAGCATCTGCATAACAGCGCCAAACCTCCATTTGAGATTGCAATCTTCGCATTCGTAGTCTTATATACCATCCAATAGTAATATCATGCTGAATCACAACAATCCACAAGGCTTCTCATCGTTTTTCTTACACTTTCGTTAGCTTACAATCTTTGCCTTATAGTAGGAAATGTATGACAGTTAAAATTTGAGCCGTGGACATGGTTCAGTACCGAGGACGTAGAGATGAGTATTACAACACCTCTCGAAGTAGTGGAAGACTTTGGCAAAGTATCATGGAAATAGCTTTCTCATGGTAAGTACATCTCTTGGACTCTCAACACATCGTTGAACTACACTGTGCCCAATTTGTGCAGATTGTGTCTATCATCTAAGCTACGTCCTGCCTCACCATGATCTTAGCATTAAGTCAAGTGTTGGATTTCATCCAAATGTTCACTCCATCCACAACACATTCTTGGTTGGCCTTAACCTACTCTAAGTTTGCAAGGTTTTTGTCTCACAATATACATTTACAGGGTTTGACAACATGTTATTGGCTTATGAGAAGCTGTCTGACCGGATAATCGAATCATGATGAGTTAATGCAGGGCTAACTGTTGAGAATCCTGCTCAAACAGACGGCACAATCTTCCTACTCTTTGCCTCTTGAAAGTTCGAAAATTGAACGGGGAGTGAAGATGGCACTCTCGATGTAGCTGGCGGCGAGATGTTTCCATCCGCCCGTGTCACATGTAGTAGAAGCGTTTCAAGAGCGGCCAAATGAAGCGGTATGGTGACTCGGACCTCGTACCTCTTGTTGAGAACGTGTCTCAGAAGTGTACGCGCATCGGTATCATTGATCGTGATGGCAGGTGAGCCGTCACAGCGTTGACAGGAATCAAAGTGAGCCGTGCAGCACAATTAGAAAGAAAACAGTAGCAAGACCAGCTGCCTGATTCAAAATTGCATCATCAAACGCTAGCATAACAGACATGGGAGCGAAGATGTTACCCACTTGGCTTGCTCTTTCTTGATTGGTCTAACTTTTAATTACGTCCTAGAACACTAGAGGTTCGAATCCACGTCCGTTGGCAGCCCGTGTCCACCCTCATTGATTGGTTTGTGGTTCGGGTTGTCATAGCCCCAGTACTCGTAGTATTGGTCCGCAGCCGGTAGTTGTTTGATCCCTGGCTTTTCACCCTCTGGCATCTTCATGACGTCAACATACTTGTCCATATCAATAGTATGCTCCTTCCGCCATTCAGTCAGCCCGTCGAAGTTGATACACTTCTTGTTGATAGACATGTCCGGGAAGGGATATTCTTGTGTTTCCACCCAGTGCAACGGAATAAGGTCCAGGTTAGGGTTACACTGGATGCCCTGCAAGAGAATGTCGATGCAGTGGTTGATATGGATCTCACGCTGCTTGACAGTATGCGCGCGTGCCTGACTTTTGTTGTAGTACTCGCCGTACGCGATGTGACGAAGCGAGTTGAGGCAGTGCACGTGGTGGTAAACGTCGAAGATTGCTGCATAGGCATCATCGCCTAGGCCCCAAGTTGAGTCTTCAAGTTTGGCGACGGTGGAAGGATCAACGTCCATCTTAATGAGCTCGGATCGAGATACGGGATAGACGCGTGTCAGCTCCCACTCATCCCATATGGCGTCAGCCGATGGGTTTGGTTGCTGACGGGCGACGGACACATCGCCTTTGTGATTGTAGAAAGAGCCGTTGATCCTTTTCAGGGTGGGAGAAAGGTCGAATCGATCCATTACGGGACTGTAGGCAGACGTGCGGCGATAGTTTGCGTTGTTCAACAAGTGGTAATTGAAGTACCAGATGCCGAAAAGTGTGCACGAAATGATGAAAGCCATTGCATTCACGATGGATAGAAGTACCAGCCATCTCGGTGCAAATGAAACTCGGATGTCGTCATCTCTTCTCTTGTCGATGAATCCTTTTGTCTCTTCATCGTCAGAACTCAGAGACCCGTTGCTGCTATTGTTCGGTGTTAAGAGGCTATACAAAGACCTGGAAAAGTATTTCATCTTGAAACGTTGTGTTGAAGAGGAGTAGATCGGGTGGCCGTCAGATTTCATCCTCTCTGTGATGTCCACTATGTCGTGTTCCCGCTACCAGGTAACTCACAGGATTAGTGCTGCATCACTTTGCCTCGATAAGAAGGTGGAACTGACTGGTGCTGACCGTTTTGTCATGATCCATTGGGAATCGAACCACCTAGGCCTTATCATCCGAGGTACTTGGGCACGCAGCCATTTGGAGGACGGACTACAGAGTGATCGGCATTGCTAAGATAGGTATTTCGACGACAGGCACCTGACCTCCCTGGAAGTGCAGATAAGCGTGGTTAAGCATTGGTGCGTTCGCTTGCAAGCAAAGCTTAGCTGCAGTCTAAGAAGATGTGTCCTGCCTTTTTGAGTGTTAGGTGTTCGTGTTTAGACTCTTCAGGCCAGCAGTTGTGGGGTAGTAAGACCAATGAGAACCGGTCGCTCGGACGCCTAAGGCCGATAAGCGCATGTTGCGGATGAGGTCAAACACGGTAGAAGCACGCAAAGAGATGCTCTTTTGATGATGAAGTACGCATATATAATACATCAGCTCATACACACAGGGAGCAGTATACCATATCAAACACCTTCTCAGTTCTTTCCACACCACGAACCATCAACATGCGTTTCACTAGCATTACCTTTGGCATCACAGCCCTCCTCGCTGCCTTTGTCGCTGCTGTACCCACCCCTAACGGCGATATTGCTAAGCGTATGCCTACTCCTGAGGAGTTCGATGCCCTGAGCACTGTGCAGAAGCGTGAGGTATACAGGGCATGGTACCGCGCAACAAACATCATCGCTGCCAGCGACGATGACTAGATGCATTGCTTCGTCAGTGATCATAAACCATCTACTAAAGTAGTGCGCTGACTCAAATCTAGCCGTCACATCTCCGGTCATCACTTCTCTCTTCCGCCACCAGATCAGCCACTCATGAGACGAGATGCGAGTGCAGGGAGTTGGGATTGGTGAATTGAGAAAGCTAAACGGTTACGACGAAATGCATGAATGAACATAAAGTTACGAATTCCTACATCTAACGGGTATTGTGAAGTATTGTACTTGATGCTAGCGCCATGCGTTTCACTGTGAGACCTTCACCCAGATTCTGTTGAAATCACCTTGAATACTTTTGCTGTGAGACGTCTTCAGATCTCCGTTCTATTATAGCGTGCTCTTGGCAAACTCATTTCATCATTCTTCACAGTCGTTCAGATTGTACAGCTGCAGCTCAACTGTATCATACCAGTGTTCTTCACCTTCAAGACTGCCCAAGTCACTGACATTGGACTTCACCGACAATAGAAATATGGCTCTCAAGCCAAAAAAATCCCATTCGAACTGTGAAGTCTCCACTAGCATCTGAACGAGTACGATTTGTCTCCGATGAGCAATAGATCAAGCCGCCTCAGATCAGCGTCTCAGTTTCGGTAAACTCGCGGAAATCCGAGTTTTGCTTATCTAGCTCCTTCATGACAGAATCACTGGGAACAAGCATGGTGGATTCCTCAGTATCAAAGTACTTTCAAAGAAAGTTTCACTAAAATGTTACGAGCTCACAAGTTTCCAGCTAACGACAAGTGTTCTTACCTATGTAATAGTCATATGTTGGAAAAGCCGGTAGACGTAGTTAATTGAATGAAACCAGCACAGTGGTATTCTGTTCCTTTATAGACAATATGTAGCAGCCTTCCAGATGATATGAATCGCTATTCCTCGTAACTCGCTCTATGACCTGTTGTGCTGTTGAGCAGAGCTATGAGCTTATTTTTACGTTTCGCTTGTACAAAAGTAGTCTATGGTGCAAAATTGAAAATATTTCCAGGAATGTCTACTACTCTCAAAATTCTACACGTGGTAACTCTGAATAGGATGTTGGCCGAACGAAAGCATCTCAGAGCTCGTGGATCATTCTTGTTTGCGCGATGTTGAACGATTGCTTTGTTTGTAGTTCTGTAGGCCATGAAATAAGAATCTCGTCTTTATACATCGGGTCTAACTTCATTTTGAATTAAGGAATAATGCTTATCACGACCCACTGAAATCCCTTCATACTCTACGAAATTCGAGTTGCATTGTAACATTACAAATTTCTGCCGCCTGTTCTAAGCACAGAAATCCTGAATCGCCGCTACAAGTACATCGGTCACTTCCCGAATACTCGAAGCACTGACCCATTCTTCTTTCGCGTGCAGACCTTCACCCTTCGGTCCGTATACGATGGAAGGTATCCCGGCTTGGTTCAAAAGTCCAGCATCGCACCAGAATCCTCTCCCTACAGGGGACGGTGCATTGCCCAGTGTCTTCGACACAGACGAGGTGAAAGACTTCAAGAACGGGTTGTCGTCCGCCAGCCCAGATGGAGGCCGCGAGAAGGTAATGCGGGGTTTGTTGTACTTGAACTGAGGAACTTCGCTCGCGATCTTACTCAGTAACTTTTCGAGGTCGGCCGCGATCGATTCGGGCGATTGAGATGGTACCGTGCGGAACTCGATGGTCAGTGTGCACGAGGCAGGATAGCTGGATGGTTCTTCGCCGCCGACAATGCGTCCACCGTGTAGCGAGGCTTGTCCCAGTCGCGGCTCCGAGGGCATCGTTTTTGCATATTCCAAGAGCGCTGTTTGCAAGTATCCAGACAGCAAAATTGCGTCTACGCCTGCCTCTGGCAGAGAACCGTGCCCTGCGACTCCAATTACATCAATCTCGAACCAAACGAAGCCTTTGTGACTTGTCACGATGTCTTGTGACGTTGGCTCTCCGACAATGGCACCATCCGCTCTCCATCCTGCTTCCAGTACAGCTTCTGTACCCTTAGAAAGATTCTCTTCATCAGAAACGGCAGCGAGAATCACGTCGCCCTTTGGTAAGGTTTGGGAGCCCGCAAGCTTGGCCATTGCTGCCATACTAGCAGCAACGCCTGCCTTCATGTCCAGACAACCACGGCCATAAACACGATCTCCTTCCAGGTTCCCACCCAATGGGTTGCCGGAAGTGTACGTGGATAAACTCACGGTGTCTATGTGTCCGTTCAACATCAGGTTCTTTCCGCCCCCAGAACCACGGAGAACGCCAACGATGGAAGGTCTTCCGGGCTGAGCTTCAACCCAGTGTGCCTCCATGCCTCGATGTTGAAGCCATGCACTGATGAAGTTGGCTATCGAAGTTTCTCCTGCACCAGCAGCTTCAGACAGATCGGGGTTCGACGAATCGATAGTCGTCAGAATTTGAGTAAGCTCGACAGGATCATCGCTGGAAACGTCCAATGGCGTTTCGTACTCGCGCATGCCTTCGGTGCTGAGGATGACTACCACGGTGTCTTCTGTGAGCCACGCTGGTCGATGAGAAGATGTTGCGAGCCGCCACAACGCTGCGAGGGCTGCTCCGCCACATGGACCGCTCTCGACTGATCTTTCTGCAAGGTATTGCATAGCTTGATGCGATTCGAAGTCTGAGATGGTGGCGCTCGCGTCGATGCCGGTCTGCAAGTCCTCAAAAACGGTTGATGAAAGTGTGCCGCAGTTCATACCCTCCATTGTTGTCTTCGTGGTGGTCGCTGGGGTTGGTTGGCCGGCTACCAAGCTCTTATACAGACATGCCGCAGTGTCGGGCTCGACGGACATGACAGCGCATTGCCGATTGTTGGACTTGCAATGACGCGCGACGGCGTGAGCCAAAGATCCAACACCCACAGGAGTGACAACAAGACCAGCCTTGAGACCTTGCTCATTCAACTGTTCTTCGGTCTCTGACAACAAAGTCGAGTAACCTTCGACAATCCATTTCGGAATATCTTCATAATCTTCAAAGGCAGTGTCTTGGACGAAAAGCCCGCCGTGAGTTGCGATCGCCTCATTCCATGCTTCTCCCATAGCACCGTCGTAGTCTTTCTTTGAGACAGTGACTTTTGCTCCCTCTGACGAGATGAGACGAATCGCCTCTGCATTGACTGTGCGGGGGACGTAAATACGAGCTTGAATGCCCAGGATCCTTGCCATAGCAGCTAGGGCTCGGCCGTGGTTACCTGCACTGGCAGTAAAGAGAGTAATGCCTTCTTTCTGTGCCGCCTGTGCAATCGTCTCGAGGGGAGAATCGGTAGGAATGCCGGTTTTGGCTATGATGGCACGACACGATCCCCATGACGCTCCGAGAATCTTAAATGCTGGAAGTCCAAGGCGGCTGCTCTCATCTTTGACAAAGACATATTTGACTTTCAACACCTTTGCTACTTCCTCCAGCGAGACGAGTGGTGTCCGTTCATAGTTGGGAAGCTGTTGGTGGAACTGGCGTACGACGGAAAGATCGGCGTCAATCTGAATCGATCCAGTTTTTTCGTTGAAATGAAGTGGCCTTCGTGCTTGAGACATAATAAAATGCTGTGTGTTGCTCGAAGCTTTGGAGTCTGAATGCGATCGATCTTAAATTAGTTTCCCAAAAGCCTAAATTAAGCCCTTGCGGTTTCTCCGTCGGGGACTTTGACGACTATTGGAACACAAAATGTAGAACACTTCAGGAAATACAGGAACGTACTCGCGTGTACAAAGTAGTACGTAAAAAGCGCACAAGACACATGCGATAGACTGAAGAGTGGGGATCATGAGGGCAGCGCCATACGCCCTGCGCCCTGCGCCCTGCGCCTTGCCCCACGCTATACTAGCGTAAAAGTTACAATGATGTTCCTGAATTGACTTCAATGGTCAAATCGCGCCTGAAAGCTGTAGCAATACACTTAGGTCTTACATTGACCAAGGTAAACAGCCACGTGTGTCGCACAAAACGTCCTCTCTTCACACAGGTTTGCCAAACTTGCCGTGGAGAGACAGTTGTTGAAGTTTCGCAGCAATGGCGCGAGAGTGGGGCAGACCCGAGATATTTCCATGAAAGACAGCCTTATTCCGCATGCGGTATCGGTACAAGTTGCGAGTCTGGACGTTGGGTTAGTGCACATTGAGTCGGACGTGTATTAGACTGCTCAAATACACTTTTCCAGCATCATCTGGAGATTGAAGTTCTTGTGTGTGTAGCGAATAGAACTTGAACTGCGTTTCGACCTCTAGCAAATCGTCCTCCAATCCCGGCCCCATCCTACGACTCTTGCTACCAAAAAAATGGCAAATGCTGCTAGATAGAGGCCACCAGCGAATATGATCAAGCCCGTGTAATCGCCCCCGCAGCCCTCAAGAACGGCGCCTGCAGCAGGAATACCGATCAAAGCAGCGAAACTGGCAATGGAGAACGTGGTGCCATTCCTCTTTCCGTAATCCTCAATCTTACAGACTGCGCCAACGCAGACAGGTGTCAGACTGATGCCGGTTCCAGACCAGAATCCAAAGACAATGGCGAATGCAGTGATCGCTGCCTCGTTCCGTGCAGCAGTCAGCCACAAAGCGAAGATCAGAGTGGCGCAAGTCAAAGATGTGGCGAGCATGGTGTTGAAGACACCAAAGCGGTCGGCAACGTATCCGGGGAGAGCGCGTCCAGGGATAGCGCCGACATTGAGGAGGGCGCTGATGAGGTACGCCCTCTGTCGTTCGACTCCGGCATAGATGGCATACAACGAGATGAAGGAGTATGGGACAAAGACGGCAAACTCGACCAAGAAGACAGCGAGAGTGGTGAGCGCGTACTTTGTGTCCTTGAGTGCTTTCAGATCGATAGACGCGCCGGCATGCTTGTTGTTTGGAAGCCGCTTCTTCAACAGCAGGCAAGCAACGACGCACATGATGAGGCAGACGAAGCCGACAATACGTATCGTCCAGGGGAAGCCGACAATAGGGGCAAGGTAGAGAATCAAGAGAGGGAATATGACTCCTCCAACACCTCCAGCCGTGCATGCGATACCGATGGCCAGAGCTCGACGCTTGCTAAACCAGTGACCTACAGCAGACACGGCAGGTGTGAATAGTAGGCAAGCTGACGAACCTCCAAGCACACCGAATGATAAGAGCAGCTGATAGTATTCTAGGGTTGGTCAGCTGCGATATCTTTTTTCAATTGGGCCCAATTGCCACATACCGGTGGAAACGCTCATGCACATAATGGCAGTGACAATGCCAATACTACCAGGAATGATCAAGTACCTGATATCGTGGGCGTCGAAGATGGGACCTTGAACAGTACATTAGCATCGTCGAAAGAAGACCACGCACAACACGTATCGATACACCTACCAACTTGTGCGCCCCCAATATACAGGAAAAACGCATATGCACTGAAAATCCAGCCAATGTTCGATTCAGAATAGCCATGCAACTGGTTTTCAGATACCCAGGCCTGGAGGACACCAACGGTGTTCAGCAAGCCCATGGATGGTATCATGGCACACCATGCGCCCAGCACAACCAGCCAGGCCGTGGCGCCTCCCTCGGGATACTCCTCTTCATCACCATCGTACTGAAGAGACTCTAGCTGGTTGTTACGTGCATAGTTCGACCCAGTGTCAGACTTTGTTTCCACGTGGATGGGAGTTATCGCTTGGGACGAAACGACGTCTGTTGGCGGCGGCATTGAAAGGGACATATTGCGCTAGATTCTGGAATGGGAGCGTCTCCGTCGAAGATAACTCAAGTTCAGACACAATGCACTTTGACAGATGCTGTCCAATGCGAATATGCGACGCGAGATGACGAAGGGAGTTGCAAAACAGCCTCGCCAGCAAACCCGCTCTCAGCGTTTGTTTTCTTCAATGGCGGCATTGCTGAGTCCGGGGTTTTCATCTGGGTCCATGCGTCGAGTCATGTAGATGTGGGTACTCGCTACAACGCGGACTTCCCCGACGGAAGATCACTTTGTCCAATGGCGGCCGTGTTTGCCTATAGGCATTGTGCCAAGACGTGCAATGCTCCCTCTGAGCTCCCCTTGATTACGTTTCTTCACGAGCTTTTCTGACACGACAGGCTGGGGTCTTCGGGCCACCAAACGTAGCACAGGGACTATGGTCTGATTGAGCAGGAGCGAAGACTTGTCCGCCGGAAGCCGTGCTGCGTGTTGGCGTCCGTCTCGAACACAATTTTCTGCCGATGAGCGGAGTTGTCATTTCGCCTACGATTGGTTGTTGTGACGCCACACGCTAGTTGAGCCACACCTCATGCTATCGAACTAACCGCTCTGCTCACGGCCGATTCAGCAGTATTTGCAACGGTTTGTCTTCCAAGAAGGAGCTCACGATCAGGCCGATTAGTAAGCGCCGAAGACCATTTGTATCCTTGAGTGGATTCGCGGTGTAAGAAATACAGTGTTGATATCCGCTCACGCGGGATCGAGATATGGAGACGGCTTGTTGTCACTGAAATGGAGAATCTCGTAAGGACGTCGCATTGCCAATAGCGGCAAATCAAGGTAAGGGAACATGGCGTCAGAAAGCATTGCGATCCTACAACAACGTCAATGTTGCGCGCAGTGTTCCTCAGTCCTCCTACAATTCGAAAGCGCACATATCACACTTGTTCATACCTGTTGATGGCGAGCGAACGTGGCCACGGGCAACATGTTGTTGCTAGTGTTTGTCAGTTCTATCTCGATAATGCAATCATGGCTGGAGGGTCTGCTTTCTCGTCCAGCACCCCTGCTTTCCTCAAAATGTTCACTGTCTTATCAACAACCTTCTGGTCCACGCCTCTTACGTCCTTGGCGAACTGAACCGTTTTCAGCCATTCGCGTGCGTCTTCTTCCGAGTAATCCAGCTTTGTGCTGATGTACTGCACAGCCTCCTCCTGGTTCTCCTCGAAGTGCTTCACGCCCTTGTTGATTTTCTCCAGCGCGTCTTCCAGCTCTTCCTTGAGTGGCGGCGAACTGGCGTTGGCGCCGTGACTCCAATTGTCCGGGTTCAGCAGCGCGTTGGCCGCGACGATCTTCCAGCTCGACCATGGTGTGTAGATCTCGCCAACGCGCTTGATCGATCCGTTATCGTAGTACCGCTTAGACGTAAAGTGCTCCCACATGAAGAAATCTGCCGTTTTGTCGTTGACGCCGTCCCTCAGGTTGGAGAAGGTATTTAGCACTTCGACCGGAAATGGTGTTTCGCCTGTCTGAAGCCACCCTTGCTGGTCTGCCAGAACGAAGCTCATGACGTAGCTTCCACTACCAATTCTACTCACTCCCACTCTTTTGCCCTTCAGGTCTTCTATGCCCTTCACGTCGTCCCTCGAGGTACCGCTGGAAATGGCCCAGCACAACGGTGTCTCAACGTATGTGCCCACAATCCTGAAGCCGGCATCTTTCTTTGCAGCCTGCCCTTTGCCCAAGGCGGCGATCCATCCCTCCGTTAGACCAACACCAACATCGATCTCATTGTTTTGCAACGCGGTGACCATGTGCCCTGTTCCAGAGGGAAAGGGCAGGAGCTGCGAGTCGAGGCCATAGTGCTTCTTAGCGAACTCAAGTGGTGTTGAGAAGTGCTCTGGAACGAAGCCTATGCGCAACGGTGCCATTGCTGCGGTATGCGTGGAAAAGGCGCGCGTGTGGAGGGTTGGTGGTGGGAAGCGCACGGTGCGCAGTGTGCGGAGCATTGGGGTAGATATTGACAGAAGTGAAATGCACACGTGTGAAAGACCAGCTCTCAGTTGTTTCGGTGGTGTTTGGAGTACGTCGAATGAAGCTCACAGTCGAGACGCGCCGGTGACGTCGGGCCTGTACTTTCCTCAATAAGTAAAAAGCTTTGACCAATCCCCGCTCGTTCCAAAGGCCTGTTCCGATCCATGCCGACCATCGCTCACTCATGCCACTTCCCTTGGCACTGACGATGTTTCTTTCGAATCTTTGTTGATTTATCTGCTTCTACTTTCGTTGTCCATATTCCCATGATACCCTAGACTATTCCTTCGTTGCATGTTATCACTATCCCATCCATCGCCACCGTCATGGGAGATATTGAAACTCCGTCATCGAGCATGTTGTCATTACGAGCGAAGAGCATAGCCGTAATAGGCGCAGGTCCATCCGGACTGGCAGCAGCGAAGTGTGTGCTCAGGTAGACTTCTCAAGAATTGACTGACCGGGTCAGGTATCTGCGTGCTGAAAAGGCCTTTTCGAACATTGTCTTATTCGAGCAGCGCACAAGAGGTGGCGGCATCTGGAACTACACTTCTGAAGAAAGAGACGAGGATTTGTTCACAGTGCCCCAGACAAATCCATCTGGGAAGAATCAAGAGCCTATCTGGAAGCACGCCTTGGCTAACGGCTCCACGGATCATGAATCTAACCATGTGAAAGGAGTGTCGAAGGACCCAGTGTTCGTATCTCCCATGTACGAGAGACTTGAGACGAACATACCGCGAGGTCTGATGGGGTTCAAAAACCTTGACTGGCCCCAAGACAGTCAGCTCTTTCCAAAGCACCAGACTGTACTCAAATATATCGAAGACTATGGCAGGGACATTCAAGATACGGTTCGCTACAGCACGCAGATAACAGACGTTACCCCAATCTGCGACGATCCTACCAGCTCATGGTCCGTAACATCCCGCAATCTGAGAACCTCTGTCACGACGACCGAGACATACGACGCCGTGATAGTGGCTAACGGTCATTTCATCACGCCCTACATTCCGGAAATCAGCAAAATCGCGGACTGGAACAAGGCCCACCCGGGTCTGATTTCGCATTCCAAGTACTACCGCCGACCAGAGGAGTTTGCTAGAAAGAGAGTCATTGTAGTAGGCAATTCGGCATCGGGCGCAGACATCTCGAACCAGATCGCCGACCACTGCACCCTCCCGCTTCTCTGGTCTAGCAAGTCCACAAATCTTTTCGTGAGCGCTACGCCCACCAACCCACGGCGTCGCGAGCTACCACCCATCAAATCTTTCCACCCCTCTACACGGGGCGTAGAGTTCGAAGATGGAACAGCCGAAACCGACATCGACGCCATTGTCTTCGCAACAGGCTACTTCTACAGCCTGCCCTTCCTAGACGCAGTCAAACCGCAGCTGATCACCGACGGAAGCCACGTCAACCACACATACAAGCACCTCTTCTACGCCCCGAAACCAACACTCTCCTTCCTCGCGCTGCCGCAACGCGTCATCCCCTTCCCCGTCGCCGAAGCCCAAGCCTCGGTGCTAGCCCGCGTATACGCTGGCCGCCTGCCCCTCCCACCTTATTCAGAGATGGAGAAATGGGAAACAGAAGCCAAAGCCGAGTCAGGCGACGGGCGAGCCTTCCACCTGCTCCCCTTCCCCAAAGACGGGCAGTACATCAACGAGCTGGCCGATTGGGCTATGAGTGCGCCTGATAAGGATGGACTGGACAACGAAGGCCAGGGTAGGCTGCCGCCGCGGTGGGGCGAATGGGAATTCTGGTGCCGAGAGAACTTCCCGGCTATTAGACAGGCGTTTGGGAAGTTGGGAGAGAAGCGGTTCGAGACGAGGACGCTGGAAGAAGTTGGGTTTAGCTTTGAGGAGTATAAGAGGAAGGAGGCGGAGGAAGATGGGAAATTGATCTAGAAGGGGTCAGGTCGCCAAAACGATACCACTTGTTTCGGTTGGTCAAGCCGAGGAGAATCTCGAGCAAATCACTACACTGACATGTACCCATGACGCTCAGTTCTACGCCAGTCTCGCAGTTCTACTCTCCATCCACACGAGCACAGATGAGCGGTGTGTCTCCCTCCTTTTCTCCACCAGTTGGCCGTTACTCGTCTATGTTTGTGAAAAGTGCTGTTAGAGGTGCTATGGAAGAAAACAGAAAGCACAGCCAAGTCCGCGCCGCCATAGCAGCCAGTACAAAATATAGAGAACGCGTGGGTAAACGTATCGTGCCATCTCGATGGACCCGACACTTCGTGGTTGCCGAGTAGCTGGCACTGTTGCGTTGATAGTGCTCAGCGACTTTGCATGCGCAGATAAGTACAACGAGATGGTAAAGAAGTTGGAGTTGTTAGAAAAGAGATACACCGTCGGATTTTATGTAGTATTACATGATGATAGCTACGGCTGCTTGAAGCTTTATCAGCCAACACATCTTATACCTAGATCGCTTGACTTAATATGTTGATCATGCTCAGTGAAGCAGTAATTGCAGTTAGGTTTAAAACAGCTAAGAAAAATTGAGGTCTTTCAGTGAAAAACATGATGTCGAGTTTTGTGTAGTATTACTTAATAATGGCTACAATCACTTGAAGTACCAACTCATTGTATCACGACTCCAATCGCAGGAACTAATGTGTCAGCCGTGTTCAGAAATCTGGAATTGCAGGCAGATCCATCACTGTGGAAGCCCTTCAGCAAGAGACAGGACGTCGAAATCTGTGTGATTTCGCTCGAAAAAAATTACAGTCATTTGGACCATTACGACCTAACCGTCGATACGTAACGAGCCGAGCAGCCAATGTATCTGCGCTGTATCGAAGTGCACTTGTCACTTTTTGAAGAGCGAGTCCCCAACAGAAAGTGTGTACGACACGGCTGTGCAAATTCTTCCGAATAGTGGTGACTATCCTCTAGTCTTGTAAGACGCTGATGAGTCTTATTGCGGTTGAAGACCAGACTCCAGAGGCTGTATAAGCTGTCCATCTGCGCGACGACGGCCTCCACTTGGTTCTTGAAGACCACGCCCCGGATCTTCTGGCCACTCGACGATCGACGGTCAGTACAAGGTGGTACGAGTTATCGACATCATCGGAAGTGTCTTTGACATAGACACCGGTGCCAAAAAGCGCCGGGGCGGCATCGGGCAGATTGAATTGCTGGTGGGGGTTCCCGACGATCCTGGAAGCCGTAGAGGCAACACTGATGGTTGCATTTTGGTCATCTTGGAGAAGATGTTTGGAATTGCCTGGCTGATGCACCACAAACCATGCCACCTAGGTCCTGATGTTGAGGGCCTCTGCATGCCGTGCCATGGTTCTTCCAATGGTTTTGGGGAACATTCCCTCCGGTTGGTTGTTGAACACAGCCAACGTGATGTCTCGCGAAATGACAAGTCGAGCAGTTTTCTGGGTCTGTAGGTGTTGCTCGCCTAGCCAATCTGTGTTTACCGTCACTCGTTACTTCGCAATTCGCCATGTGTGGCAACCTAATCTGCCAGTCAATCACCATCACCTTTCGACGAAAAAACACACACAACTTACCCGTTCATCTTTCAATACCAAGACTCTACCGACCAAGACTCGTGTCTCGCAAACTCTGCCCTATGCCGGTGTCCTCCCAAGTCCTGCAGTGTCGAAAAAAACCCGGTCTCGTGGGCCAACCTTTGCTTCTCAAGCTTCGACCGATACAGCGTGACCTGCTGCCCGATCGCTGCAGCCATCGCCTGTCCAGCCATCGTCAGCACAGAACGGCATGCAAGTATCCATCACACCACTGCGCCGTGTGCCGCGTGTGGCCGAATGTGCCCGTGCCGTGTCGTGTCGTGTCATGTCGTGCACTTGGTGCTAAGATGCACAAGACAGTGCGTACAATAACGAGACATCATCCCGTGGGTCGAGGAGAGGTGAGGTGACGGGGTGTACCAAGGTAGGAGAAGGAGTGTGGGAGTGCGAATGTAAGTGAAGTACAGACGGCCAGAGAAAAGGTGAAGTCGCCTGTATGTGGACGCAGCTACGGCTCGCCCGAAAGGTGAGCGCGTTTCCAACCACGTGCGAAGACATTTACGGCGATACTGTTCTTGACGTAGGTGAACGGCAATGTAAGTGAGTGATGGCGTAGCATATGGGTATCTCATTCGTTCGTTTACTTCTCCTTCTTCTCCACCAATGACTAATGAGGGTGATGTTACATACTCAAACACCACCAGTCCAGTCGGCATTCTCGAAATCGACCCGCGCAACCTAAACGCCGCGGCTATGCATGGAAAAGCAGAATCCAAGGGCTCGCCTCTCGTCTCGTCTCTTTTCGCACAAGACAAAAGCGTGTACGTGTCGGGAGTAGGTCTAGCGCCTGCCTCGCCCGGCTTGCGGCGCGCCGCCGCCCATGCCCATGCCCTTCATCATGTTCATCATGGCGCCCTGGGAGTCTGTTAGCATCGTTCTGTAAGCGCATGGAGAGGGACGCTTGCCATGTCCGGCATCGCGCCTCCAGCGCCGCCCATCCCGCCCATTCCGCCCATCATGTTTTGGAGCGCGCTCTGTATCTTATCAGCTAGGATCGTAAGTAGACAGGGGTTGGAAACGGACCATGTCTGGCATCGCTCCCCCTGCACCTCCGAGCATCTTCATCATCGCACTCTGCATGTCATTAGCGAAGGACGTATTTAACGAGTCCGAAGAGCAATTTACCATATCCGGCATCCCACCTGCCCCGGCTCCACGACCGGCGCCGCCCATGGACTGCATTCGCTTCTGCATGGCAGCCATTTGCTGTTTCTGGTTCATTCCGCCCATGGCGCCCTGAGCCTTCTGCATACCCTTGTGCATGCCGCCCATCTTCTTCGCCATGCCGGCCATCATCTTGTGCTGGGTGAGCAGCTCCTCGACCTCTCGCACGCTCGTACCAGATCCACGTGCAATGCGCGTCATGCGTGTGGGCTGGTCGATGAACACCTTGCCGTCGCTCTCGAGCTCCTTCTCTGTCATGCTGTCGCAGATGTAAATCATGCGCTTGAGCTTCGTGCTGCCCTCTTCATCGTCCATCCCGCCCATCATGTTGCTCAGGCCAGGAATCATGCCGGCCATCTTGCTGAGGGGGCCCATCTTCATGATGTTGGAGAGTTGGTCGCGGAGGTCCTTGATGGAGAACTTTCCTTCGACAATGTGCTTCATTGTGTCCTTTTGGTCGAGCTTGAGGGACTGGACGTGTTCGACGAGACCCGCAACGTCTCCCATGCCGAGCAGCTTGGAGACGAATGGCTGCGGGCTGAAGCGCTCGAGGTCGAGCATGTGCTCTCCGTTTCCGAGGAACACAATTGGCGTGTGTGTCGCGGCGACAGCGGAGATGGCACCACCACCGGCGGCGGCACCGTCGGTCTTGGTGATGATGATGGCTCCGAAGTCTGCTGCGTCCTTGAAGGCGCGCGCCTGGGCTTCGGCCTGCTGACCGATTGTGGCGTCGAGAACCATGATAGTCTGGTCGGGCTGAACGGCGTTCTGGATCTGCACCATCTCGTCGAAGAGGTCCTGCTCTTGGCTGTGTCGTCCAGAGGTGTCCACGATGATGATCTCAAAGCGCTCCTTCTTGAACTTCTCCACACCTTCTGCAGCGACGACGACGGGGTCTGTTTCTGTGTGGCTTCCGTAGTAGGGGATCTTGGCCTTTGTTGCGTTCTGCTTCAGCTGGTCGAAGGCACCAGCACGGAAGGTATCCGCGCAAACCAAACACGCCTTGAACCCACGCGCCTGGTACCATCTCGCGAGCTTGGTACACGATGTTGTCTTACCGGAACCCTGCAGACCAACGAACATGATGACGTTCTGCTTGCCCTTCTTCGGCTTGAAGGGCTCGGCGTGGGGGTCGACGAGCTTGACAAGCTCATCGTAGACGGTCTTCTGGATGAGGCGCTTCTTGTTGACGGCGGGGGCGAGGTTCTTGAAGTCGATGGTGCGCTTGACGGACTGGCGCAGGTTCATGACCAGCTTGATGTTGACGTCGGCCTCGACGAGGGCGTTTGAGATCTCCTTGAGCATGGCCTCGAACGCCTTCTCGTCGAGGTTGGGCGACCGCGTGAGGTCGGAGACGGCGGCATTGATGCGCCGCCCGAGGTCTTGGAGCACCATGGCGGGGTGTAATGTGGGTGATGTGGTGAGGTGGTTGCGTGGGCGGGGTGAAGGTGGAGCTGGAGCGTACGTGTGGGTTGAGTAGGGATGCGGCGATGTTGATATCCAGACCAGTCCAGTGGGGGCTCGCTGGAGTGCGGGGTGGGGCCCTTGGCGTCGGTGAAATGCGCCCTGACCACCGATGCGCTGGAAAAAAGTTCAGGTGCGCAATCTCGACACCTTCACAACCACCAAAAGTTACCACACAGCCACAATGGTTAACACATCGCTGAAGCGCAGGCGGACGGAGGCGGAGATGCGCAAGGGGCAGCCGAAGAAGGAGAAAAAGAAGGTCAAGCGCCAGAAGTACTACCACAGTTCCGACGACGAGTCTGGCAATGAGAATGCTGCCACCGATGCGCCGAAGAACTACAAGGCGCCGCGGGAGGACGAGGTGGAGGAGCCGTTCGAACCATCCGGTGCCAACGCCGTAGAACCTAAGGCTAAGCCGCTGAAGTCAGCACTCAAGCCGCAACCCAAGCACAAGGCGACCATTGCCGCCAAGATTGCGCCCGTCGACCCAGCACATGATGCCTCGCCGAGCGAGGACGACCTGGCTGCGGACGATGACGAAGAGGAGGAAGAGGAGGAAGGGGAAGATTCTGAGCTCGAAGTAGAGGCCGACGAGTTCGACATTGAAGACTCAGACTCGGACGTCTCCGAAACATCGACAACAGCTGCACGCAAAGTGAAGAAGCGCAACGACCCAGACGCATTCGCGACATCCATCTCACGCATCCTCAACACCAAGCTGACGACGACCAAACGGTCCGAGCCCATCCTCGCCCGCTCCAAGGACGCCCAGACAGCCAACAAGGAGCTAGCAGACAGCAAGCTGAACGAGAAGGCGCGACGACAAATTCTCGCCGAGAAGCGCGCAGCACGCGAAAAGGGCCGCGTCAAGGACGTACTAGGCCTGCACGACACCAACATCAGCACGGCCGAGGTGACAGCCAAGGAGAAGGAGCTCAGGCGGACGGCGCAGAAGGGTGTCATCAAGCTGTTCAACGCGGTGCGTGCGGCGCAGGTCAAGGGTGAGATGGCGGAGCAGCAGGCCAAGGAGCAGAACGTAGTGGGTATGGCGAAGCGCGAGGAGAAGGTCAAGGAGATGAGTAAGCAGGGATTCTTGGATATGATCACGGGCGCGCCGAAAGCGAAGGAGGGGTCCGTTGAGGCGTAGCGGTGAAGAACTGAAGGCGGATGTCGAAGCATAACAGGATGAAAAGGCGTAAGTGACGTTGCATTTGATACCAATACAAGTCGAAGATTCTATGCGTACATACCAACATTACATGCCTACATTTTTCGTGACGCCGTGTCGTATAGTACAATGATGATGCTTGATTCTCTCAACATAGTCCAGATGGCAATCCCCCACTCTCCAACCCAACGCTCCAATCGAGTGATAATCAATCAAGACGTAAGTGAAGATGTTCACTTAAAATCACTCGCCTGCAAATTCCGCGTCATGCTCGGCAGCCTAACCACCAACCCATCCAGCTCCTTCGTCATCTTAACCTGGCACCCCAACCGCGACGTCTCGGTAAGCCCAAACGCCAGATCCAACATATCGTTTTCGTCGTCATCAGGCTCCTCCATGGCGTCGTACTTGGCCTCGTCGTCGACGATAACGTGGCACGTCGAGCATGCGCAGGAACCGCCGCAGGCACCCTCCATCTCTAGGTCGTTGGCTTGCGCGATGTCGAGGAGGTTGTCGCCGGCGGAGACTTCGAAGGTGTGGGATTGGTTGTCTTTGTCGATGAAGGTGACGTGCAGTCTGGTGGAGGGGGTTAGCGGTGTGTGTGTAGATGGATAGTGGGAGATGTACTCTTCACCGGCGTTGGGCTTGTCGAGGTGCCCGTGAAAGGACGCTGGAGTGGAGGAGAAGGCTCGCCGCGATGCTGGCGCCGCGCATACCAGACGGGATATTTGCTGTGGCCGCAGTGTCTTGCTTTGTGTGCTGCTCTTCATCGCCCAACGGCTTGTCTGGCTCGCGAAGCATCTTGCGCTCGACGCCGGCCCGGCCTTGTCAACCCACCGCAGCGCGTTTCCCAGGACTCTCTTGGACGCCATTATGCAATGCAGATTACGGAGCTGCGAGGGAAAGGGGCGAGAGAAGTGAAGAACAAGTCTCGGGCGGGCGCACGAGAATGACAGCGGTAAATCCGAGGCGCTGTGATACGCCCATGACGCACAGACAAGATCGGCAGAAAACTAACAGACGACAGGCGCATCATCATCACCACCGACGACTGCACGCCCTCGACAACCTCAACCCCACCATGGCCGACGCGCTGCCCATATCGCGCGATGCCCCGAATCCCCTGCGGCCGTACTACATCCCGCCCTCCATAGGCCTGCCGCCCGAGCTGCCCCCGCAGACCAGCAATGCATCGTCGAGCGGCCCGCCGCCGTACCGCGCGCCCACCTCATCCGCACCCAGCAGCCTGTCCAAGCCCTCGCTGGGCAGCCAGGCACGTGACATGCTGTCCGACCTCGACTACGACAGCTACTTCCCCGGCTCGTCGCCCACCGTCGCCGAGCACGCTAAGAAGCTGCTCGACCAGGCGCTGTGGAACTACACGAGCGTCCTGCTGGCTCAGCCCTTCGAGGTCGCCAAGACGCTGTTGCAGGTCCACGAGGCGCGAGGGCAGCTGCCACCTGGTCTGCGTGTGAATGGCGATGAGTGGAGAGGAAGTGAGAGCGGGCGACCAGACAGCTTTGCGAGTGGGAAGTTTGGCGAGTTCCCCTCAGACGAGGAAGACTCAGACGACGACGCTCCCAGCTACTTCACCTCGACCGCGCCCTCGTCCCACGGCATCCACGGCCACCGCTCGCCGTCTGGGTCGCGCTCACGCTCGCCCAGGAAGAGGCTCCAGCGCAACGTCCGCAGCCGCTCGCGCTCCGAGACGCCTACACGGCCCCCGCAGACGCCTGCCCGCAAGCTCGACCTCAAGCGCCCAGACTCGCTCCTCGAGGTCATCGCCCAGCTGTGGCAGAAGGAGTCGGCCTGGGGCGTGTGGAAGGGCACCAACTGCACCTTCATCTACAACTTCCTGCTCAAGACCACCGAGAGCTGGTTCCGCAGCGCCATCTCCGCTCTGCTCAACATCCCGGACCCGGGAACCATGGGCGCGTCAGCCAGCGGCATCGGCGGCCTCGACATCATCGACAGTCCGTCACCGTTGATGTCTCTTGGTGTCGCCGTCGCCGCTACAGCCATCGCCGCCACCATCCTCGCGCCCCTCGACCTCATCCGCACCCGCCTGATCGTCACGCCCATCTCCTCCGCCCCGCGCTCCATCTACCCCTGCCTCTCGCTGCTCCCCTCGATCTCCATATCCTCGAACCTCCTCCCAGCCACGCTCCTCCACGCCTGCATACCAACACTCATCTCCTCCTCGACCCCGCTCCTCCTCCGCTCCACCCTCAGCATCGACCCCATCATCACACCCACCACCTACTCCTTCAGCACTTTCCTCTCCTCAACCGCCGAGCTCTTCCTCCGGCTCCCCCTCGAAACCGTCCTGCGCCGCGGCCAAGTCGCCGTCCTCCAAGACAACGAAAACCGCCGCCTCGCCGCCGAATACCGCCAAGCGCCCCAACAAGCATCTTCAGCCTCGTCATCCTACTTCCACGGCTACGACCCCCAGTACTCGGAGCCCGTCCTCAAGAAACCAGTCGAGGACTCCTCTCTCCGCCGCTTCCACACCATCATCGACCCAGGCCCATATCGCGGCGTCCTAGGCACGATCTGGTTCGTCATGCGCGAGGAGGGCATCACCACCGTCGGCCCAACCGCCTCTAAAGCCGCCAGCGCTCAGAAAATGGGCTTCCAGCGCCCTGTACGAACTCGTAAAGGTCAGGGCGTTCACGGGCTGTGGAGGGGGTGGCGCGTCGGCGTCTGGGGCCTCGTGGGGATCTGGGGCGCTGCTGCTTTGGGAGGTGGAGGTGGTGAGTTCTAGACAGTAGAGAAATGGGTGGTTGTACGATGTTTGTTGGTTTTTGCGCTTGCGTTTTGATATCCACTGTTAGCGATACTGTACACGGCACTGCAGGGCACGGCACGGCGTTAGAGATTTGAGGTTACTATCCACTTTACACATGTACCTTGATATATACGATTAACTACTTTACTCTCTTCTATTCTTCTTCTTCTTCTTCTTCTTCTTCTTCTTCTTCTTCTTCTTCTTCTTCTTCTTCTTCTCCTCCTCCTTCTACAACCTTACGTGACTAGAAAAGTAGAAGGCTAGAAAACTAGAAAACTAGAAAAGTAGAAAAGTAGAAAACTGGAAAATTAGAAAATTATACATGAGCTAGCGGGGAATTTTGAAATAGAGAAGAGCGAACGGGAGTTCTAGAGAAGATAGGTGAGGGGTTTTGTAGGGTGTATGGCGGAAACGGTGGTGGTGGTGGTGGTTGTAGAGAGGGTTGTACGGTGTTTGGGTTTTTGGGTTTGGTGTTAGTGTTGGTGTTAGTGTTGGTGTTGGTGATGGTGTTGGTGTTGGTCTGGTTTGATTTGGTTTGGATGGTTGCTGTCGATGTTTGGTTTGAATTGTTCGGCGTTTGGTGGTGGTACTCCACATAGCACGGCACGGTAGAGCACAGTACAGCACGGCACAGCAAGTACAACAGTAGAGTCTAAAGAATTAGCATCTACCAAATACCTGACTTTTAACATACATACAATTAACTACTCTGTAACTCTCTGTTTGTTGTAATTTGTTTTCCTTCTGCAAGGTAATAGGAACGCGCTTACGCCGTAGCTGCCTGCACGAGCTGCAGTTCCCTCGAATGCTAGCGTGCTTGGAAGTTGTTATGTTTTATGTCTGGCGACGTCACTCGGTGCTACGCACTGCACAAATTAACGTACCCCAGATCATTCCAGTGCGCAACGATGCGGACAATGTGCTCGCGAACCATTTCTCGACTGATGATTACAGGTGCGGCTGCAGCGGCGTTCAGTTGGGTGCCGAGTACATCGATTCTTGCCTGATCTTGTTGTGGCGCTAATTGCTTTCTAGGATCTCATGGAGTTTGATTCGCTAGCTGCAGTAGGAGGCTGTGTGCAGGCGTCCTCAAGCCCCGCAGTCATGGCTTGGCGGGGGTGCTGCCTGGTCCTCAGCCTGATCACTTATATTGTCTGATTCTTCTCTGTGTCGACTTTCACTGTATCTTCGGCTCCTAGTTCTTTGTTCTACCATGTCAGACACTGTGGAGGGGCGCAGGATAGCACTCGATCGTGCAGTGTTGAACGAGCTGACCAAGAGCTTGAATGGCTCAACGGATACGCCGGAATTCAATATACAACGTCTACTCGATGCTTCCGAATACCAAATGGACGCAGAAATTCGAATGGACGCCCTTGGAGATGATGATTGGGAAGAGGTCAAGATGAATCGAGACAATGAGACCCTACCTTCGGATCATTTTGTGCGGTTATATGATGATAGGAGGAGCACGATATATCACATCTGGAGAAACGGTTTTGGAAAGTCGTCTCTTGAGCCGGAGGTCGACAGTAACGACGTATCTCCGTGTATAGATTACTCGTCCACGGAAGGCAGTTCAGAAGAGTTCGACCGACAAGAGGTGCACAAGGTCTTGAACAGACTAACACTCGAAAATGGCAAACTCTTACCCTCCAGGTACCAGGACTGGATTGCTAAGAAACTCCAAAGCCGTTTTCTCGCCAAGAATGATATCTCTGGTTATGCAAATGTTTGTGAACCCTGCCGTCGGGTTCTTACACATTCCCAGGCGTTTTATGAGTCGATCATCGGGCACGTGAGCGAGATGGACTCAAAGAAAAATGAAACTAAGACGTTTTTCGAAGCATTTTATCATTATGCGACCATCGAAGCCTTGCACGCATCAGCGAGAATGGGATGCCACCTGTGTTCACTTCTCACGTCCTCCCAGCACAGTGAGCCGGGGACTTGTGATGAACACTGTCATCAATTTAACCACTTGGAAATTCATTATTATAGTGCCGGGAAGTTTTTAGTGAATTTGAACCCCAATGGAGTTGGGATGCATTGTGAATGGACAACGATGCCCCGGGAAGGAATGTCGACTCTCAAGCATGCCACAACAAACGCGCCGGAAGTGATGAATCTGGCTAAGAGATGGTTAACTCGATGTCTAAGAGAAGATTGGGAGACGTGTATGATTTCCACCAGATTTCTACCATCCAGACTGGTCGAGATCGCCACAAAACACGATGCATTATACTCCGTTCGTGTGGTCCTCCAAAACGAATTACCCGCAGACGTCGAGTACCTGACCCTCTCGCACTGTTGGGGGACTACGAGAATGGTTAAACTTGAAGCGGGCACATACAAGAATTATCGGGTGCAGCTACCATTGTCGAGTCTATCTAAAACATTTCGAGATGCCCTGAAAGTTACGGCATGGCTTGGGTACCAATACATCTGGATAGATTCTCTGTGTATCTTGCAGGACTCAACTTCGGACTGGGAGAACGAAGCAGCAGTGATGGGCGCAATCTACCGAAATTCTACATGCACGATAGCTGCAACTGGAGCTGAAGATGGCGACGGAGGATTGTTCTTCAAGAGATCTGCCTTAACCTTTGAGCCTTGCCTTTTGTATCAAACCGACAAGGGAAATTTCTCTGCTGAAAGTCAAAACGTTTGGCCTAGACCCTTGTCGAATAGGGCTTGGGCAGTACAAGAAAGATATCTATTGCCCAGAGTGCTTAGCTTTGGGTCCGATAAGATTTCATGGTCATGCGGGCGTACCGGAGCTTTTGAAGGAGCCCATGCGCACCGTGTTGAGTTGCATAACGAAGCTTTCCCAAGGTTACTTGATCCTCAGACAGATGAAAGCACGGCTTTTGATGCATGGAGAGCTATTGTCCGCGCCTATTCAGGCTGCGACTTGACATATTGGAAAGACAGACGGCCCGCTTTCCAAGGTCTCGCCAAGGCAGTTTCTGAGGCACGAGATTGGAAGATTGTGCATGGTCTGCGTTCTCACCTACTTGATACTACAGAATTACTTTGGTGTACCTATTCTCCAGAAATAGGGACTATAGATCTCGGAGAACCTTCGTGGAGCTGGCTCAACGTCAAGAATGAGGTGGATTTGCGCGGGTCGACGCGGAGTGAGAGTCCTGATGCTGCTGTTGTCTTACAAGAGTCTTCAGCTAGGGAAGACCCAGAAGATGGAATTATGACTGGTGTTATCCGAATCAAGTCCCGCATGAATGAATTCAAGTCATACATCCCAACGGAAAGTTCTTGGTCTGTGGGTTGCACCGTCACTGTCTCGAATCCTCAATTCGAGCCTCAGGATGCAGGTCGGTCTTTGAGGGGGTTTTGGTTTCCGGACACACTTCCACGATGCAGTGGAGAGCTGTGGGCGCTTCAAATCCTTACAAGCCGTACAGACTCTAGCGGAAAAAAAGATTTCCTCGATTACAGTGGTTTGGTGGTCGTTGCAGTAGAAGGAAGGCCAGGGTTCTGGAGAAGAGTAGGAATGTACACGACTCGGCGTCTTTACAAGAAAGGCTCAGAGTGTATCTATCCCTGGACCCATGAAAAAACGACTATCTATCTGATCTGAAGAATCAATATCTTCTGCCCTGACCCCAACGGAATCCACCCGAGCGACGAACACTACAGCGATGGTCAAGGCACACGACAAGTCAATCTACGGTTACAATACCTCTGCATCCTGTGCAGCGTTTCTGGAAATCCTTCAGTCTGCATATGGACTGGGATTATCTCTCGCCCACTACAAACCACACTTCGGCAATCCATGCGAGGAATTAATTCCAGCAGAATTCGATTCTGGCATTCCTACCGCAACAGATTGAGCACTGAGATAGCACGTTGAGCAGCCTACGATTTGGACAAACCCCAGCACTGGACCTGCATTACCTCCTCTTGGCGTTGTAGTTTCACCCTTCCAAAGCCTTGAAATTGGCAAGCTTTCGTTTCGGCGCTGGTCATGTGTGTACTTTTCTTTTGTAGTCTTTTGGCATTTTACTCGTTGTTTGTCGCTAAATCCTGCTGGATACTTATTCTTACGATAGATATGGGTGAAGGCTTCCGGTTGGTTTGACGAAGACTATGTTCGCCGACTGTTCGTTGTGCGGAAAGGGTTTCTGGCATCTGTTCGTGTACAGCCTCTTTCTATTCACGCATATGAATGTTGTTGGTTTAAGAGAAGGGACAAGCGGTGGATGTTTTGTTCTACGGAGATCTTGGGTGGAAGCTGAACATGTGCTCTTGTTGACCATTCATCACTGTCATTTCTTTTTGTCTTCAGTGCGTCGAGCCTTCAACCGCGATATGCGGTCGCGATCTTGCTCCCCGCTGAAGTGCTTAGGCGATTACGTTGTCCATAAGGTTAGCCTTCTCAGGGGGTTTTCTCTTGAATACAAGTATTGTGAATTTAATAGGTTGCTATGCAACTGATTGTATTGCGGCTTTTTATGTGTTACTAGTAATCAACTGTCGTTTCACACTTTCCAAATATATTCACCCTACGCGCCCGGCCAGTATGTCTCCATATACTGCCGAACTCTCATCGGCTTTACATCTGGGCAGAGCTGATTCACTACGGGTCTCAATACCACCTCATCCTCCATATCCCGGACGTACGCAAGTTTGAACTCGGTCCACAGCCGCCCCATGAAATCATCCTGTGCGAGCCCTCTCAATTTCCTCTCGAGATCCGCGCGTTTTATTACACTGACCTGGAACTTCTTCCCCGAAACAGCTTCAGCATGCTCTAGGAGTTCGCCCATAGTCACTGTATCCCCAGCTATGCTCATATCCTCTTCCCACCTGTGCAACTCGAGAGAAGCGACGAAGAATCGCCCCACATCTCTTATAGAGGTCATCGTGACTCGCGGCCACGAGCCATCGTCTTTGACCGGAAGCTCCGCGATGCCGTTCTTCAGTCCAATCAGGAAAGCACCAGACCGATCACTCAAATCGCCCTGCCTCAACAGGCCCTGACACGCCTCATCCTCACCGACCACATACCCGCCACCGTTGCTTGTCAACAGCAACGAAGCATCTTGATCCATAGGACTTGGAACCGGATACATTCCCAGGCCCAAATAATTCATAAAACATCCCTGATTGAACCTTGCACACTCGATCCTACTCTTGTGCTTTAAACATTCCTCCCAAACGCCTTCAGACGTCCACTTCAAAGACCCCACGTTCTCCCACCCATGCAACCCAAACCCCCACTGCGACGGTGCGAATCGCTTACAACCCGCCTGAAGCGCGGCATGGAGCAGATTGATTTGAATCTGCGCCTGCGAGCCGTCCACAGCGGAGGTGACGCTAACAACTGTGTGCACGCCTTCCAATGCCGAGGCTAGCGAGGTGGAGGACAGGTAGTCGACGGCGCGGACTTGAGTACGTAGACCATTTGGATCAAGCGCACGGAGCCAGCTTGGGGATTTTGAGGTACGCGAGAGGATTATAGCGCGCCAGGAGAGCGTGCTAGGGGAGGAGAGGAGGGCGCTGGTGATGGCGCGGCCGAGGCTGGCAGAGGTGCCGCCGGCGATGGCGAGAGTTGACATAATTGGTTTAGATAAGTGTTTATGGTTTGCGTGGAATTTTTCGTGATTCAACTTTATAATAATGAACAATTAGCGGTCGGGCTCCGCGGACGCCGCGGACGCCGCACCGCCAACGTGAAGTGTGGTTTGAGCTAAGGTAGGAACTTTCAAGGCGGTATTCGTCCGGCGGGATCAAGTGAGCGGTTCGCTTTCTCTTTGTGCAAAGCCTTTACCAATGTGTAGTTTGGGGGTTGGTCCGAGGTGACAGGTAGGCGAAACATTGGACGAGTGACGAGAAAGGCAAAATACACTAGAGCTAGATCAAAGCTTTTTGACGACTTGAGACTCATCCCAAGCCGGAGTTGTATTGTTTCGACGTCTAACATCGTGGCCCTATAGACGCCCAAATAGGCGAGATCTCACTGAGGTAAAAAAGGCGCAGAAGTCTTGCCTACGCCTGGGTGCAGCTATCAGCTATCGCGCCTGGGATGAGAAAATCTTTGATTAATTTGTAGACTCAGTTTAACCAGACTCTTGATTGTTGTCAAAGTTAACTGTTGTAATTTAACGATTGCGAGAAGCCATGTCTGTCCGTAGTCGCTTAAGAATAGTCACAGCTGTTAAGGACTCAATAGATACGATACTCAGCCAAACTCTGACTGCTAAAGAGTAATTGAGAGGTCAGCTGCTTGTTTTGGGGGAGATGAGTCAGTCACTTGACCCACGATGCCCGCTCTTCACCGCGTCGTTGCAGGGCCGAAATTGTTACGACACCCTAGGAAACCATGCTTGCGCCTAATATCGCACTTGGACCTTGCCATGCAGAGTCACTCTTATTTTAACAACACCAGTCAGCCTACGAATATCGTTAAATCCAAATCCTGCAGACACAGCTACGAGCCTTCCGGAAATTTTACCCACAATACTAAAACCAGCCACAGTCCATCAAACCTATCTCATCTCTTCGAACCCTCGCGCAGCACTACTGCCGAAATGCCCACCAGTAACAGCAGTCCCATCCACCCCAGCACACAGCAACCTCTAGTCAAGATCTTCATCTGGCGATGCACTGACACGCAATGCGAGCAAGTCAATGAGACTCGACGCAACGAAAACAGCAACTGGTACAACAACAGGTGCACTTCATGCGGCAATGTGCCAGGCAAAGGTGTTTGTCTTCTTAAAGTGGTCCTATCCACTGGTAATGAGAGCTTGGAGAGGTTGGCGGAGAGACTGTTTGGGACTGGTGGAAGATGGACGAAGAGTCATGTGAGCTTTCCATGAGTGCAAAGTTCAATGAACTACCTCTGCGAGTGAAGAATTATGATCAAAGACGACAATAAGTCCGAGCCCGGCAAGACGAGGGTGAACAAGCGATTGCATCCAACACCACCAGTGTGGTGGAGAGGCTACCCAAGCTCAACAAATACTGCAAGATTGGTCAGCCGACGAGATCATCCTAAAATCTTTGGTCGGTTGTGGAGGCCTTCAAGGATGCTAAAGCGGTGTGATTTGCTGTACCGTCGAGATTCTGGTCCTAGCGTCTTCAAACCAGACGTCATAGCGTTGGACATTTGGGATCCATAGCAAACGAGGTAGGATATAAGTTCAGCAAAGATATTTCGAACATGTGAGCATCTCATCGTCTGCATTTCAAAATCATGACCGCTACCTCAATAACTATCATCTATTCGCCGTACCATGTCGGCCTACGCGACCACCGTGTCGGTGACGGCCCGAACCGTATACGCAAGCTTGGTCTCATCGAGCGACTAGAAGAGCTCGGAGTGGACGTCCACATAGACGAAATACAGCCCGTTGATGATTTCGAAGGCGAGATAGGGCGAAGCTTCGAAGTCCTCCGCCGCACATCGATCGCAGTATCTAAAGCCCGGGCCAGCAAATCTTTCCCCATCATTCTCTCAGGCAACTGCATGGCCAGCGTCGGAACCGCATGCGGACTGAGAGTCCAGGATCTGAACTTCATCTACTTCGATGCGCATGATGACATGGATACGCCCTCGACGAATCGAAACGGATATTTCGACGCGATGGGTCTATCCATGCTGGCGGGAAAGAGCTGGCATTGGCACACGCAGCAGATTCCGGGGTACTCTCCGATGAAGTATGATAAGCGATTTTTGTATGTGGGTCTGCGCGATGTGAACGATACACAGCGGAAAACTGTCGCTGAGGCTGGTGCGGATGTAATATGGGGTGATGCGGAACAGCACGTTGACTTCGCCGGTCAACTGACTAAGCGGCTCGACCAGAAAGACTTCTCGCCATCGCTGGTGCATCTGGATCTAGACGTGCTGGACGAGAGTGTGGGCAAGGTCAACGGCTTCGAGAGCTTGGGTGGCTTGCTCGAGGACGGTTTGATGGAGTGTATGAGCATTCTACCGAAGAAGGCGACCCCAGTGTCGTTCACTCTGTGCTCTTTCAACCCAAACTTGGGCGACGGAGACAAGATTGCGAGAATCGGGATACAGGCTGTTACAACTTTTGTAGAATCTCTGCTTGCGACATCCGCAATTCTGAAGCAGAACTAGCCATTCCAGTATTCGCATCATGAGGAAGCAAACATCTGCTAGCCCACGTACCTCCTCGTATACTACAGTTTCAACCATGGATGATAATCTAGACACAAGGTACACTCAGTTTTGCCGTATCGAGAGCGTAGCTTACTTATCTAACAGAGTAATCGACGAAATAGTAGTTGATGGTCACGTATCTACTATAGCCCGATACGGCGTCAGCTACATGAATCTATGTAAGAAGAGAATGGAGATTATACGGCATATCAGAAACAACATCGTCAACCTTTTTCTTCCTTTGATGCATGCGCAGCTTCACCGAGCTGTTAGCTTGTATGTTGACTCATATATACAGATTGCGTGAAGGTCCATAATCTATACTGCCGGCCTTCACCAACTAAGCGCAAGCGAACCTTAAACATATTGGCAATCACTGATGAACGATAACTACGTCTTTCTTGACTACGGCAAAGTCACTACTGCAATTGTTCACAACTAATACCGGCATATCGAGTTTCTGATCAAAGCCTACGGTACAAGTCGAGCGCCGAAGCCTGTTTAGATTCATCAACACAATTAAATGAACCGAATGGGTACTACTGACCTGGTAATTCGGAAACAACATCGAGTCAGCCACCACCACGTTTTCTCGTCTACTGGCTGCAAATACAACTACTTCGGCGACGTCGTCAGGTGTTAACGGATCGCATCCCCTGGGTCAAGTCAGTGGTTAGGGATCCGCGATGCTGTGCTGTGGTTGGGGACTGACTCGTAGATCTTGTCTGCCGATGCTTCGTCGCCGCGGTTTCGGATTATTGTGAACTCCTATGGAATTTAATTAGTCCAGCGCTTTTCAATACGTCGAGGGGAGTCACTTACTGTCAATACTTGCCCTGGATCCACAGTAATGACCCTAATCCTCGTTCCAATCAATTCTTTCCTCAAGGCATCCGTGAAACTACGAATTGCTGCTTTACTCGCGCAGTAGATCTGCAAACGGTCAGCTATCACGTACCTATTCATCACCTACAACCATCCGGTCAAACCCGCTCTTCCTCCTACCCTCCCACCATCACCACCACCCCCTCAGACCAAAAGAAAGCCCACTCACCGACCCCCCAGCATAAGCCTCCCTCCCAGCAATACTCCCAATCATAACCACATCGCCCCTCCCCTCGTCCCTGCATTTCGCAACCTTCAAAAACTCCTGCGTCATCCCAATCACCCCCAGCACATTCGTCGCCCACACTTCCTCGACCACCTGATTCGGAATCGCCGGCGCCCTCTCGTACCCAGACATAAACCCCGCGTTATTAACCAGGACATCTACATCCCGGAACTCGTGCGGTAGGTTTCCAAACAACGCCGCAACTTCAGAGCTGTTGCTCACGTCGAGCTTTACGACATGCACTTTAACGCCATCGCCCAGCTCCTGCGTAATTTGTGCAGCGAGGGCGTGTAGGCGGTCGATGCGCCGCGCTGTTAGAATTAGTTTGAGGGAGGCGGGCGAGGTGCGGGCGAATTCCAGCGCGCAGGAGCGGCCTATGCCTGATGATGCGCCGGTTATGAGGATGGTTTTGCCGTGGAGGTTTTGGGCGACGTTTGTGGGCATTTTGTGTGTGGCTCTGGTGAGAGTCATCAGTGCAAGTGGGTTGGTCCCGGGTGTGTGAGAATGCGGGTGCGGGAGCTAGGTGGTATGGGGTAAGGGGGAATGCGGGGTGGGGGCGTGTATAGCCGGTGCAGTGGGTGCGAATATACGGTTGAACTTTTGTTGGTTCCCTCTAATTAGTGTCAAGTGGGTGTGTTCAGGAAAATTAGGAGAGTTCGTAGCTTGGAGAAAACCAAGATATAGACTTAAGTTCAAGAGATGGTATATGCTTCTGCTGCCACACGATCATGACCCAATCCTTCCTCCGTCCCATAGCCATGACCAGACTGCCTGCTGCCGTTTCGCTCAAGTCAGGAAGGAAGTTGAATAAATTCCACCGTTCGGATAAGATGAAATGGACTTGTTCCAGCATCGTGCTACTCGGGCAGCGTATCAGCCAGCAACTTATCCTCCAAGGCATCTGCCCTGTATGACTCGTGTCGCGACGTTGCATCTTGGCGCTCGGTGCGTACGAAATGTTGAAGGCTACCGGCTTAAACAGACGGGGTTAGGCGTTGTTGAAGGTTTTTCTTGCAGCTTCTGAAGCTTCAGGTCCAGTCTCAGCGAGTGCTGTGTAGCTTGTTCGAGTCTCTCCAATTTCGCCAGCAGGATCCACATACCCACATCGCCCGTTGTGTCGAGATTGAAGAACAATGTGTTTAGACAAACTGGCGTGTGTAACGTCTCCGATGAGATAGAGCGACACGTCACCAACAGTCCTGCTCCAATATGAGACACGTCGAAGCGCTTCGTGCTGGAGTTGTATCGTAGGGTTCCGGTGTCGTTCGTGAGCGCATAGTCCCAGATCATGTTACGGAGCTCAGACGGGAGCGTGAGGAGAGGCGACGGCATCTGGGCGGTGGATGACGGAACAATGATTCAAACAAGAGATATATTGAGTCTGTGCCAGTGTCCCACAAAGCGCTGCTGTTGTCGAAAGGTTCAGGCTCATGCGGTTGAGGGTTGGGGTAATTGTAGTGTCAATGCTTGTTGACGGCCTCTAAGAGGCCTTCTTCTGCGTGGATATGTAGGAGCAGTGAGTCGACTCGGTCGACTATTGAGGCCGATATCGTTGAAATGGTCGGATCCAACACTTCAAGGGCCATCAACGCGTTGTTGCTCGACGCACCGACCTAGTGTCGCAGTGCAAACGGGGTTGCCCCGTGCTGGCGGATCTGGGATAGCGAGGGGCATATGACATGCAACGACCTTCACGTGGGCGTGTTACTGCTTACTGCTTCATACTCATGACGGCCTCCCTGTGCCACCCATGCCTGCCACGATCGATGTTGTACTGGCAACCTCGGTTGGTCACGTGCACACGCGCGTTAGTAGATGAAGCTTCGTCTTGTGCGCGGACGCATTGTCTCAGAGGGTGACCCCACTTTTTTGACCTGGCAGCGTGCTTTCCTCAAACTCGATCTTCTTTACGTGCTGTCCTGGCACAACGATCAGACCCACGTAGCGACTGTTCCATGTCACACTGGCAGATGGATTCCCAGACTCCTCAACGGCCTTGCGAATGGCCTCAGCAGACGGCGCACGGTACTCATATGCAAGCGAGAGGATGATGTTGCGGTCCTACAATGGTCAGTTCATCGTCGAGGTTTCAACATGGAATGACGCACTCTGTCTGTGCACTTCATCTGCCCACCAAATACACGGCCGTCAGAAGCATGGATGCGCAGATTTTTGCCAATGAACTGCGAGAGCCAGAACGCGGCTTGTTCGTTGTCCATCCTGGGGCTGGCCTTGTTCTCCTCGCTGGGTGACTTCATGTAAGGAAGATACCAGCTGTATCTTTTCGCCGACATGCTTTCGACGACGTCTTGGTAGGCTGTGCTTTAAGTGGGCGGAAAAGTGGAGGGGGTGGCTGCATCGTGGCTTCCCGCAGTGGCTGGTGCGGTGATGCTCGAAGTTCTTAGTCAGCAGAATGTGCATTGAGCTTTCGGCGTAGCAAGCGCAAGGGTGCATTGCAGAGACGACCAATCTACAACACGATGCACTCAATACGGCGGAGCTGTCTCTCAGCACTGCGCAATTCAAACAGCGCCTGCGCCTACGCAGATGGCTCACGCCGCGCCTTCTCCAGAAGTGTAGCGCGGTCCAAGGGTGCGTCTCAAAATCCCGTTACCGTCAGTAGACAGTGTTGACAAGTCTGCAGGCGGTCTCCCGGT
This sequence comes from Phoma sp. RAV-16-625, assembly GCA_004335185.1. Classification (NCBI taxonomy): domain Eukaryota; kingdom Fungi; phylum Ascomycota; class Dothideomycetes; order Pleosporales; family Didymellaceae; genus Phoma; species Phoma sp. RAV-16-625. The sequence continues at coordinate 148,253 of SAUA01000029.1, read as the reverse complement.
CTATCTAGAACCCTCCTCCACCGAGCTCTCGTCTCTCCTCTCGACCATCAACTCCAGCGTCCTCCTGCCTGGCCACCTGTCGCGCGAGCAGAAGAAGCTTGTCTATAAGCAAAAGTCACGCGCAAAGCTCGAAACCGAACCCGTCGAGGTCACAATCGGCGAAGTCACCCTCCCGCTCGAGCACATCGACCGTAACAGCCTACCGAGCCGATGGCATAGTCTCAAGCAGGTTGTGCGCCAGAGCGAAACAACAGCAGACTGGGAGAACGTTGTCCGTGTTCTAGAAGGTTTCCACAGCGCTGGCATTGCCGTCCAGCCACAATGGCAGGACCTCGTCGTACGCAAGCTGAATGACAATGGGCACCATGCCCTTGTATTGAAGGCGCTGCAGAGAGTCAAGGCAACGGGGTTAAGCTTGAGCAACTATAACGTAGCGCAGCGGGCCTTGAAGGGCGCGCACGACCGAGCGACAGAGGCACAATGGGAAAAGGCAGAGACCGCCAAGGCACTGCGCTACACACGACAGGTTGTGGAATTGATGGAGGAAGAAGAGCACCACCGTGTCTCATCCAAAGGCAAGGTAGCGGGGCAGAACGACTGGAGGAGCAAGCCCTACGTTATTGCCGCACCGACTGAATTGGCAGCTGTTGCGGCTCAAAGGCATGGGGGCGATGTGGAGATCGTCAAGACCTTCGCGAACCGCCTTGTCAGTGCGCTGAAGCAGGATGACCCCACAGTAAGCTACGAGACGGTCTTTTTTCGTGCATGCCCAGACTAACGCAAGCCAAGGAATTCATCGACCGCACTTTTGTGTCGAACGCAAAGACAGAGGCAGACTTTACGAGCAAGCACGCGCAGACCGACGCCCTCAACCACTACTGCCAAGACCTGTTCGAAGCTCTCACCATCTGGAACGCACTCAAGACATCCAAGAGTGTCCTCGGTGCGGATATGCCGCTTGCGACAGAGGCTGCCGAATTCGAAAACAAGTTCAAGACTGCAGTGTTCGCTGGTGTTGAGGGCCTGCCGAGGCTTCACAACAGGGACGGGCTGGAGATGAGGAGCCAATATCCTGCGTATCTCAGGAACCAGCTGAAGCTGCTGACAGACGAGGCATAGAGCTGAAACGGTGTACGATGTAGGATGTATAACTCAATCTGTACAAATGTAACATATATCGATGAGCTACGATGCGCAGTGTACATTGATAAGCAATGCAGATACATTGCCGTTAAGATGCTGGCGGATGTGTTCTTCTATCTGCGGTTTTCCCATTTCATACCTTCCAGCAAAAAGCCCACGACACGCGGTTCTTGTAGTAAGAGCATTTCTAGGTCTGGTCAGAGTATTGGAACACGCCTTTTCTACCACCAAACCCAGCACTATAATAACCCCGTGCCATTACGATTGAAAGTTATTCGCAGCGGTGTATGTAGTAATGCAGACGCGTTTGAACAAGCGAAGAACACGTAGCGTTAGACGCAGTTTCATCCACCACATGACATCTATAGAGCTGGAGCTTTCGAATCGCACAGGCCATGAAAACGACGAGCTTCAGTTTCGAGAACAAGGAGCGTTTCTGGAATTTGGGGATGCATTATATGTAGATTTGCTTGTTTAGGATTTGGAGTGTACGATGTGCTGGCTTGTAGAAACAGTGGTGTGGTTGAGGAAGTCATAACGGGTGAGAGTGGGTCATTTTCGAGAATGAGAAGGAATTATGAACGCGCAATATGTGGAGTTGATGCAGTAAGGTGCGTCTCCCCTTTTAAGGTCTCCGAGAGGGCTTCGATTTCGTGGTGAGAATATTGCAGTCGAGGAAATCATGAGTGGTGAAAACCGTTGTTTTTGGATCTGGTTTTCGAGAATTAGTAGTATTTTGAAACTGCACATGTTGTGTGATTGAGACAGTGGGTTTCTTCGACAGGTTTTGGACTGCACGTTGTGTGGATTTGATGCTGTAGGGTGCGTCTTGTCGTTTGAGGTATGCGAATTTTTTTTGCTGTTGTTGATTAGAGGATAAGGCATTGCGGTAAAAGGACTCGTGAGGGTAAGAATCTTCGCTTTCATTTTGGGATTCCAAACAATCCAGATCGGAATGCTTAGAAACAGGCCATTGTCACAAACGCAGCCATTTCCGGATCCATGTATTCTTACAAACACAGCTTTTTGTAATTCTACGCACTGCATAGCGATTTTTGATGTCAGTTACTGCACACAGAGCCATGAATTCGGGAGGATAGTGTTTTGGTTTGCAGGACACAAAGGTATGAGTCCAAACTTCGGCAACTCGAACATGGATCATGTTTCCGGACATTTGAATTACTTCTTGGAATCTTTCTCTGGGTATCGCTCAGGAAACCATGAGTTTCTGGAGGTTTTGTATGGTCTGGAGGACACGAGCACACATGTGTCCAGGCATTGCGAATTTCAGACATCAAACAAGTCTTTGAATATTTTTGGATGTACATTGTGTGTTTTTTGGTACTGCACACGGAGCCATGTGACTTTTATGGTTTCGTTTTGGTTTGCAGGACACGAATACACAGCTTTGAGCATGAGAATTTTTCGAACATGAATCGTATTGCCGGACATTTCTTGTATAGTGCTGGAATTTTGAAGAAGATCGAAGACATGTAGCTTCCTCCATCTGGTTTTTGAATTCGGGAGCTGGAGGAAGTGAGTGAGAAAGTTGGGGGAAGGAAGGCCCTTTTATAGGCTACCCTACGTTGTCGATGCGGTTGGGACAAGATTCCGATCCCAGATTTCCATGGCGTCCTTCGAAGCGGGCGAAGTACTCAGTGTCGAGTATTGCCGCGTTGAAAGTCACTCCATTGACTTTGTCGCGTCTTCTTTTGACCATCACCTTGCATCCAGCACCAAAAGGCATAATATTTAATACTGCCTTTCTGATAGCTCCATGCAATCAAATGCTCGTTTTTGTTGTTTTTTGGGTAAATCACTGAGTGGAGTTACTCGAGCAGCGGCGTAAAAGAGTAACCCGTGTGCCAACGGATCGTTTCAAACACGCAATTTAGATCTTTTGAGATATTTTTAAAGTTCTGTATTACAGGACTTGAAAGTCGATCGACATGAATCACCAAGGTACATGTTCAAGTGCACCGGCACAGGTGTTCGTGTGATACGTTTACATGCACGGTCTGAGAACTATAGTATTCTAATTCGGCTTCTCATCCAGTCTGTATACTTGTTTTTGATATTCTCGTTTAGTCCACATATCGATCCACATGAGACTCTCCGGGAAAGACTCCGCCGACTACAAAGTCCGCACTGCCACCTACATCACCAAAATACGCCCAAACGTCTTAAACCCCGGCTTTACATCCCACAACCCGCAAAGTCCGAACTTCAGAGTCTCAGAGTCTAGATGTCGCGCAAGGTTTGTCTCTAGAGCCCTTCACAGTGTGGGGTCGCAGTAGCGCTGACGTGTATCGTATGCTGACAGCTTGGCCAACAACGACCTGCCATTCGAAATTTGCTATTTCCTGCCGCGTTTCTTCTTATTAGCCTAGTTTGTATTAGTTGTTTGTAGTGTGTGATGTGGAGCTGCTGACACGGGTTCATACGAGCTGCATCTGGAGAGGTATAAAGTGTAGATGCACTTGATGCACTTGAGACTACGCTGTACCTCATATCCCTTACAAGCTGTGAAGATCCCCAACCCAACCCCAGTAGCGATATACCCTCGACAAAATGACGGCCCCAGAAACAGGCTATGGCTTTGTAGGTTTCGACAACCTTCGCAACGACATCTACCCCGCCATCTCAGCTAAAGACACCCCCGCCCTCCAACAACCCGACAAGGTTATCCTGATCACAGGCGCCGGCCGTGGCATTGGCAGAGCAATGGCGCTGCAGTACGCCCACGCCGGCGTCGCCTCCATAATTCTATGTGCCCGCACCACCTCCCAGCTCGATGAAGTCGAGTCCTCCATCAAAGCCATCAGCGCCTCGATCCGCGTATCCAAGCACTCCATAGACGTGACATCCGACTCGGCCGTCGCCAAACTCGCAGAAGAAGTACAGAGCAAGGAAACGCGCCTCGATGTCCTCATCAACAACGCAGGGCACAGTGCACCATGGATTCCGCTCCACGAGTCCGATCCCAAGGAGTGGTGGCGCACAATGGAAGTAAATGTTAAAGGGCCATATCTATTCGCGCATGCGTTTCTGCCGCTGCTGCTGAAGACAGCGGAGAAGACGGGGAATGTGGATGTCATTAATGTTTCTAGTATTGGTGCGCTTGCGATCACCCCGGTGGCTTCTGCGTACGCTATCAGTAAGTTGGCCGTGTATCGGTTGACGGAACATTTGGATGTTGGGTATGCTGCGAAGGGAGTCAATGCTGTCAGTGTGCATCCTGGGGGTGTCGAGACGACGATGGCGAAGCAGGCGTTGCATATCCTTAAGCCTTGTAAGTGCCAGTGTTTCTTTCTATTTCAGATTCTGGAGCTGACCTGTGCTGGTAGACCTGATTGATACGGAAGATTTGTGTGGTGGCTTCGCGGTTTGGATCACCGCCAAGCCAAGGAAGTGGCTTGGAGGGAGGTATGCGTCGGCTACATGGGATGTTGATGTACTGGAGAAGATGAAGGATGATATTGTCGATGGCGACAAACTCAAAGTTAAGCTTGCTGTGTGAACGCTCGGAACTCATGGGTTTGAACCATTGAGTAGTTACGGGATCGGAGCTGGATGTTGATGGCTAACGCTTGGAATCGAGACTATTATACCTCTCAAGGTCACATCAGACTTTACAACGAATTGACGCTTTTGCAAGATTGGCGAGAAACATCGCCATGAACGTGAAGACCCGTCGTTATCCTCCATAACGCTCACATTGACCCGCCAGACATGACATCTGAAATATTTCTGGTCTCCTATGTCCCTTCAGGTATTGAAGCGTCGTCTGCATTGTACAAGTTGCAAACGAATTTAATATCGTAATACAGATGATCTGATATCGTCGCATCTGGCAGCTGCCTCGTTGGCTGACAGGAGATCACTGCCACTATCCCGGTCCCTGGGACACAGTGCTTTACGGTCAGTGTCGTAGGCAAGCCGGCTTCTCTCAAGACGACCCACGAAGGCCTCGTGTCTTGACCTAACCGCAGGCGATCTCTGAGTACGTCAACTTTTGACCCATCAGTCTCGGCGTCAAGCAGACTGAATTTGCCCTGCGCATCACTTGGTTTAGACCAACCAGAAGCAACAAGAATGCAGCGCATCTCGGCAGTGTGGGGGTTATCGCCCGGACTTATGGTGACTCTGCAGTTAAGGCCAATCAAAGCAATATCTTCTTTTCGAATATGCCCAATAAAGAATAGCTGGTCCTCGGAGTCGTATAAATCTATTGGCCAGGGGTCATAGAGAGTCATTCCTTCCGTCAGAGTGAAATGAAGTACGTGAGCTCTCAGATCACGCATGGTCGCGTTCATTGGTGCAAGTCGAAAGTCAGACCAACGGTAAATTCTGGGGAGTCTGGTGAGGAGATAACTCTCCGCAGGAGGGTTGCGGAGGAATGTATTTGGGGTATATTCCACAAGCGTGCATGGGCTTTGTCTGAGATAACAGCGCCGACCGACGTGACGCAGAAGAAGTCCCAAGCTCTTCCTGTTGAGGGCGCAGTGCAGCGGATATATCGACACTGTGCCATTCTGCTCACTTCTATACATAGAGTATAATGGTGCGCGGGTTTTTATACCAATGTTGGTAACTGCTGACTCGGCTAGACCGTCGTACGCCGTGTGTTCGTAATCGCGGCAATCTGCGAATTCTGCCGGAGAATGTGACATTACTCCAAGCAGAACAGAACCTTTGAGTTCCCAGCCAGGCCACAACATGAGAGGGCTCACGCTGTTGTGACTGCCTATGGCTATGTTCTGTCTTCCTGATGACAATTTCCATGCTAAGATGCTGGGATCGGGCGTCGACTTCATGATCTCTTCTTGCAACCTGATAAAAGCCATGTCTTCTTCTCCATAGAGCAGAGGCATGTGTATCCCGAAGATTCCCAGTAAGCAATACGCTATATCTTCTTTCCGGGTGGTAGTACGGCGTGCTGCCCATGACATTTTTTGAGCAACGCAGAACGAAGAGAGCGTTCGTTGTCCTGATAGAAACTTCTGGTCAATCTGGGTGATTTCGGACAGTTCCCGCGCTAGAGTGGCTTTCGTACCGCTCCTGCTTCCTGGTTTTGTCTTCCATTGTGTATCGAAGAAGACGATATTGGATGGAGCGATCAATTCCTGCAGGGTCCATCCCCGAGTGAACCTTGCGTAGCCATCTAGTCAGTAAAAAGAAGCAGATTCTCGAACGTGGTTGGTCTTGTGGAGTTGGGCAGTATTGACCTCTACCGCTTTCATGGCTAGGTGATGACATACCAGCGACAACTAGGTAGAGAGGTCTGCCAATCGTGACCTGTTTCTAGATCAGACAGATAAACATAGCAGACCACTGCCCGTTGATACCACCGAAACATCGAATTGATAGCCTCGGACAGCTCCGCGCTACTGCTTTTGTCAATGCAGCAAGTGTCGACCCACGCATACCGGATACCTTCCTCTGCAGCGATGCGACAAGTCATATCAATCTTGCTGTATCCCTTCATACCCTGACAATTGCCGTCCCCATAGTCTTTATACGGAACCTCCTCCTCTTCCCAAGTATGCGACAGAATCGCATACCGCGGGATATCGCTACCGATAAACTCTTCGAACTGTCGTGTGAGTGTGTTAATGAGACGCATGGTGCGGATCGGGAGTTTGTAAGCGACAAGAAGAGCAATATGGTTGATAGTAAATCAGCCTTGCAACAAGACAGGTTCCATGGTTGCTGGGTAGAGGTGAGGTTAGAACGCCAGATAGCGAGTGCAAAGTCCGTAAGCTAAACAAGATCTGCCAAGGTGCGTAGGCAAAATTCACACGGGTACCTCAGCCTTGCGACAAGCAGGGTCCTGTAGTCGATAGTCTAAATCAGATTACGACATCCGCTAAGGTAGCCAGGCCGTGCTTACGCAGGTGCCTCAGCCTCGCGTCGCATGTGCTGTGATTACTGTAGCTGATGGGTGGAGACAGGTCAGGACAGCAGATAGCGAGTGGAGAGGCCGCGAGCCAGAAGATTTGCCAATGTGGGTAGGTAGAGCTTGTGTCGGTGGAGTAGCCTTGTAACAAGATAGGTGTCGTAGTCAACAGGTGAAGATCAGGCGAAGACAGCAGGTGACGAGTGTGGAGGATGTGAGCCGGGAGATCTGCCAAGGTGGGTAGGCGGGGCTCATGCAACTGCCCAATCTCAGCCTTGCGACAATGTGGCAAGTGCTATGGATATGCAATATACTTCATGATCTTTTTCATCTACATACGTTGTCAGCGAAAAGAAGATTCCCATATCCTAGGACGACCCAGCGCTCTTCAGATATTCATCGTTCAGCTTCTTCTGCTTCTCCCACTCCTTCTTCAGCTTCTTACTCGCGCCCTTCGAGACATCCTTACCCTCCTTATCCTTCAGCGGCAACCCGTCAATATCCCAGGCGCTGTACTCCGCCGTCTTGAACATCTCGCGAGGGTTGATCTTCGCCTGCTCGGCCAGCTTGGCCTGCTTCTCCGCCTCTTCACGCTGACGCTGAAGCTTAGCCTCGGCCTTCTGGCGTGCAATCGTCTCCTTCTCGTTGCGTGCGAAACGGAGTTCGGCGTCGACGGGACGCACCATTGAGGGGAGGTTTTCGCGGTCTTCGAGGTAGATGCCAAGGTCCCAGAGGTGGGTGTCGCGCAGCGCGTCGCAGAGAGCAAGGAAGTCCTTGGCAGGAGCCTTCTTCTCGGCGAGGTCGCGCAGACTCTCTTGGAAAGTGGACAGCACCTCGGCATAGGCGATGGCGCTGATGTCCTGCTGTTGTGCGGATTTGTGCTGTGCGATGATGGATTCGAGAACACTTCCTGACAGATCGCCAGCAACGGCGTGCTTTCGCACTTCGTCACGCTCGCGAGCAGCAGCATATACAAACTCCTTGGCTTCTGAAGGGATGTCGATGCCTGCCCAGCCAATGCCGCCGTCGTATGGATCGGCAGATCCGTCGAGACCAAAGATGCGGACAATGCGAGTAATGTAGCGAGCGACGTCGAAAGCAACGCTGTCAGACAGATCCGTTGGCTTGGCAGAGTTGCAGGCTGTGACCAATGTTGAAATCGCACGTGTTGCCGCGGGCGTATCGAACGAATCCGAAAGCGCACTGTGGACCTTCTCTTTCGCAGTTTCAAACGCCTTGAGAATCTCTTCGTCTGCTGCACCCGTCGAGTCGATCATAGGGTTCACCTCGCGGTCACGAACCTTGTAGAAGAAGTTGCTGACGCTGCTCTCCCACCCTGAGCCAGCCTTGCGCATAGCGTCTGTAATTTCGATACCGTCGTGCCACCCACCCATGAGGAAAATGATACGCAGGCTTCTAGCGGTCCAGTCACCGCGCGCCAACGCTTCTCTAATCGTTGTGAAGTTCTTGAGACTCTTCGACATCTTGCTACCAGAAATCGACAAGTGACCCATGTGCAGGAAGTAGTTCACCCACTGGTGACCGCCCTTGTCGCCAGACCAATGTGCTTCCGATTGTGCAAGTTCGCTGAGAAATGTCAACATGAAGAAAGACTAGACAGACGGATCGGAAACTTACTTGTCGTGATGAGGAAAGCACAAGTCGATACCACCAGAGTGGATGTCCATCTGCTCACCAAGTACATCGCTCGCCATAACAGAACACTCAATATGCCAACCCGGTCGCCCAGGGCCCCAGGGAGACTTCCACGCAGGCTCTCCGGGCTTGCTGGATTTCCAAAGTGCGAAATCAGCCTCACTGCGCTTCTCAGACGTCTTCTGCTGAGACAGAGCACCCTCACCGTCTGCCTGCAGCCCCTTGTCTCCACGATTCCAGGGCTCCAGACGGGCGTAGTGGTTGCCTGGGATCTTCTCAAAACCATCAATGTCGAAGTACACCGAACCGTCAGACGTCTTGTATGCGAAACCATTGTCCACGATCTTGTCGACGAAAGTGACAATTTGGTCGCCATATTCAGTGACACGGGTCACGACGTCGGGATCCAGTACGTTCAGGTTCCTCATGTCCTCCATGAAACGGGCCTCGTACTTCTGAGTGAGTTTTGTGAAGACAGTGTGATCGCTAGCATCGATTTTTGAGCCGTGTACTGAGTCCAGATACGGCAGCAGAACTTCTTCAGCACCAGCATAGAACAGCTCGACGTCCTCGGGGGTGGTCTTTGAGGGTGCAAGCAGCGCTGTTGCTGCAGTGCCAACTGTCTTGAGATGCATCTTGATTTTGGCCTCCTTGTCGCCTGGGGGAGCAATACCATCTTCGGACTTTCCAGCAATGACGTTGGCGTACTTCTCAGCTGACTCCTTGTTGAAATCCTCTGGTGCGAGATCTGAGCTCAGAAGCGGTAGATTCTTCTTTACGTATGCTTCGAAAGCTGCAACAGTCGTGCTTGACACCTCGTCTGATATTGTTGGGTTCTCGGCCTTGAACTGTGCAAGAAGATGCTGCTGGCGTCCTCGCAGGATGATCTTGTCGTCAACATCGGTGATGTTCTGGACGAACTGCAGATTGTAGCCAAAGTAGCCAGCCAAGATTCTCCTCAAAACATCAATAGTAACATAGTTTCGCGCATGTCCAAGATGAGCATCGTCATACACTGTAGGACCGCAGCTGTACCATTTCACAACCTTGCCCTCAGGATCAATAGGAACAAAGTCGTTCTTCGATCTCGTCAAGGAATTCCAGACTTTGAGTTTTGCTGGTTCTTTCGACTGGGGCTCTTTCCATGGCGGCTGGGTGCGCGCTGGTGTCGCCATGGTGGCTCTAAAAACCAGCTGCAAGGGTTGGTTCTTGAACGTGTTCCTCGAATGGTAGAGAAGCGGGGAGCTAGCGGGCGTGAGGATTCTGCGGGACAAGAAACGCAAAGCAAAGACCATCAAGGAGACGGCAACGTACAGCAAGGAAAGAGCGACAAGGCGAACGAAGAGGGAATTAGCAAAGTGGAGTCGAAATGCTGTGACGAATTGGGTGACTCAGGAAAGCGGCTGTTGTCGTGTCCCTTTCGAGAGTTCGAGCGCAGAGGCCTTGGCGTTCCCCGCCAATTGCAACGTCGAAAGCTCCCCGCTAAAATTATTCTTCGAGCTTCACATGAACGAGCAGTCTTGCAACATATGTCAACCTGGAGGAACTCAAAAAGTCATGGCTCCCGTAATTTCACCTTTCCTCGACCCGGGGACACACTCCTCTGCGCACAACCTTGGCATTGTTCAATTGCGCCGCGATCATCTCATCCCAGCTGTCCTTGCGCCAAACGGCGACTCAGACTATGCTGAGGGCAAGGTAGAAAACACTCGATTCGGCTCGTTCCCTCACAGCACACTCGTCGACCAGCCATGGGGCACGCAGGTGTTGGCATCAGTTGTCGACACGGGATCACGTGGGAGATCGAAGAAGCGCAAGAGGGATGGGAAAGATGAAGGAACAGAGACGTCCGCAACAGATGCTGCAGACACGAAAAAGGATATTGTCAAGGCCGCGACAGCAAGCAGCGGTTTCGCGCACTTGATTCCGCCCACACCGGAGACATGGACGCTCTCGCTCCCGCACCGAACCCAGGTCGTCTACACCCCCGACTACAGCTACATCCTCCAGCGCCTGCGCGTACGGCCGGGCGACCACCTGATCGAAGCAGGCGCAGGCAGCGGCTCCTTCACACATGCCGCGGTCCGTGCAGTATACAACGGCGCACCGGGCATGGAAGACACATCCTACTCGGCCGCCGACATGGAAGAAGAGAACAACGCGGTCGGCCTGTCTCCCAAGAAGCGCAAGCGCAAGACGCGCCACGGCGGCGTATACAGCTTCGAGTACCACGAGCCGCGCGCAAAGCAACTACACGCCGAGATCATCGAGCATGGCCTCGACCCTGTCGTTACCGTAACGCACCGCGACGTCTACGGCGACGGCTTCAACCTCCCCGACTCGACAAGCCCAGCAGCCGACGCCGTATTCCTCGACCTGCCCGCGCCCTGGCAAGCGCTTAAACATCTCACGCGCACACCCCCTTCAGCCGCCACCGTGCAAGCCGCGACCTCGGACCCCTCGACCCCCGCCGAACCCTCACCCTCCACACCCTTCGTCTCCCCCCTCAACCCCCGCAAAGCAGTTCGCATCTGCACCTTCTCGCCCTGCATCGAGCAAGTAACCAAAACCGTCTCCGCGCTGCGCACCCTCGGCTGGCTAGAAATTGATATGGTAGAGATCCAAGCCAAGCGGCTAGAAGTGCGACGTGAGCGCGTCGGTCTGGCAGAAGAAGGGTTGCGCGGCGGTAACGCCAGCGCTGCTACGGTGCAAGAGGCGGTGCAGCGACTGCGGGATGTCGAAGGCCGCGCAGCTGTATTCCACAGTCTGCAGAAGGAGAAGCAAGAGGATGTAATGCGGCGCGCTGAGTCCCGGAAGAGAGGGAAGGCCGGTGCTACCAATACCAGCACCACCGCCTCCGACCCAACGACCCAGAGCCCCAAAGCCAACCAAGGCAAGCCGAACCCCCCCAAAGACGGTCTACCACCCAGCAAACACGACCGCCTCGACAAAGCGAAAAAAGACCTCGAGACGCGCGCCCTGTACAAGGAGGGCCGGTTGATCCACCGCACGGAGCCCGAGCTGAAGACGCACACGTCGTATCTTGTTTTCGCGGTGCTGCCGCGTGAGTGGACGAGGGAGGATGAGGAGAGGGCGGCGAGGAGGTATGGGTAGATATTGTGTTTGTGACGTTTGCGTGGAATGGAGTAGCATGTGAATGGAAGATACCCTCAAGACTTGAGAACTATATTAGGAGAACGTGATGTCACGCTATGTGCTAGATTCGTGGATATTGCAAATCGCTCAGACCGTACAAAAGCACTCCCAAATACGCCGAAAGATTCGATCCTCCACACCACACTATCCCCACACGGCATCTCTCGCCCTGTGGCTTCCGTCCTTGCTGGGTGGTGTCGAGATGAGATGTGTCCACGCCTCCTTGCCATCAATGAAAAGCCTGTAGTTAAGATGGCTCTGCTCTCCGTGTACTGGTGTTGTGATTTCCACCGCGCCAAACTTGCTGTTGCCGTCTGGCAGGTACTTGACCGTGACGTCCTCGTCGTCAATCTCCTTGTACGTCCTGATCGGCAGGTAGAACATGCTCAGCGGACTCGTGCTGAACTCGTGCACCGTTGCGCTGATCGGCCAGCGGCCCCCTGCAGGTGGAGGGAACGAGGTGGCAGCAAACTCGTGGCGGTCGCCGCTGAGGACTACGACGCCGACGCCGTGGGTCGACGAGTGTTCCCATGCGGCTTCCAGAACGCGCCGGCGCTCAACGAGGTGTCCGCCCCATGTGTCTTCAGAGCCAAATTGCCAGTTCTTCGTAAAAGGAATGCCAGTGACGATGATCTTCCAATGCACGCCTCGTGGGGGCGTCTTGTGGATCCAGGTCAGTAGGTCGTCAAGCTGGGTGGCGCCGAGCATGGTCTTGTCCGGGTCGTTGGGGTTCTTGTTGCTGGGACTGCGGTAGCGGCGCGTGTCGAGAAGGAAGAACTCGGCTGGGCCCTGAGTGAAAGAGAAGTATGTGGCGCCCGCACGGTGAGCAGGAGGGTTGGGTGCAGCATTATAGTGCACAAAGGCATCGTAAGCGGGCACAGCAACTCCCGTCATGTTCCCATTCCAATCGTTCTGGATCTCGTGGTCGTCGATGACGTGGATCCAGGGCAGGTTGTCGCTGACAGCGGGCCAGGATGGCGACGAATAGACCTGGCGATACTCACGCCTGTAGGTCTCTGCATCCGTGCCCTGTCGGTGAGGTACGTCGACATAGATGAAGTCGCCGAGGAACAGCATGAAGTAAGGCTTCAGCTCGTGGAGCCAGTCTGCGAGATGCTTCATACCAGGAAATTCGAGCGGGTGCTGGAAGGGCGTGTAGGGCACGCGAGGCTTGATGCAGCTAGAGTGGACGAACGTATACTTGTTGTCCTTGAAGGCCGAGATGCGGCCAGGGCGCGGCGCCGTAGTGAAGGTGCCGGTCTTGTTGCCGCTCGAGGTGTTGATGATGTACTCGTACGGTGTGTCGGAGCGCAGATGATCGAGGCTGATGACAGAGGTGAAGTCGGTGTCGTTGGTAAGCCAGTGCTCAGGTTGGCTTGCGTAGAGGGTCTTGTGCATCCACGAGCGGTCCATTTCGTCGATTGAGCGGTAGAGAACCTTGACGTCGTGCGCATAAGGCTCGCGCACCAGGACGTTGGCGCTGTGGTCTGACACGTACCCGACGCGTCCAAACGACGCGTTGTGGCAGTCGTGTAGCAGAGGCGCGCGGTAGACGACGTCGAGAGCCATGGCAAGCAGCGCCATGTTGATTCCAAACGTGATCCAGCTCCATAGCGCCGACGAGGGGCTCGGCAGGCCGGTAAGCAGTGTCCTCAGAATCTTGGGCTGCCTCTCCTCGTACTGTATCGTCTCTTGCACGTCGAGCTCCTCCAGGGGGCCATCGTCGGCGCCTTCGATGAGCTCAGCTTCGGCGCTCGAGTCGCGGTCGATGGTGTCTTTGACGATGATGTCCAGCTCGTCTGATATCACCTTATACTCTGCCGTGTCCTGGAAGCTGGCGAAGAAAGAGGGAATGTAGATGGCTGTGAGCGCGGCGGCAAGCGGTGGAACGATCTGGAGACATTGTCAGTTCTTCTGCCATTGCGACTGGACGCGTGGATAAATACTTACTGTGGTAGGAATCTATGCCGACAGTGGTCAGTGAATGGCATTCCTTACAAAGCAGCTCGCAATACTCACCCATCGCAGGAAGATCCAGATGCTCAGGCGCAGCGCAAGAGAACTGACGAGCGTAAGAATATCGCTTGCAGATGCCATGGCTGCTAGCCAGATGTCGTGACGTGAGCCGTGGTGTTTTGTATGTTTTGTACTGTATGCGCTGCTGCTCGTGACAGCTCCGAGCTCTCAGCACAACAATGACATCACGCTAACTAAACCTATTCGGTGGGGCCGCCCGCAGACCGAACCTCACCTGGACCAATCCTCGACCCCCATTACTACAGCGGGTTGTGAAGCTCAAGAACAATGCTATGCAATTCTGGCAGTGTCCAGCTCACTGTAATACACCATGCATTCTGCCGCTTTAATCTATCCTGGACTGGCTCGTCTGAAGGAGTGGGGCCTATGCAGGCACTCCAGAATTGGCACATCGTCCGCCTAAGGTGATGTCTGTTCTGCCAGCTATCTGAATAGTGCTCTAGTATACCCTCAGCCAGGATTCTTTATCTCCACGTTGTTCGAGCGCTATCCAGATGGAGCGTCAATCGTCCACTTACGAGTACACAGCTCTCGACGATACAAAACGGCAGATTCGCCTTCTCCATCTGCACCCATCTGTAAATTCAGAGCCTGGACATCTCCCACATGACATCCAATGTACTTTCAGCCTCGCGTCCCTGGATGACAATCCTTCGTTCGAAGCGTTATCGTACGTGTGGGGCGACGCCAGCAGCACCGGTCTCATCACGCTGCATGGCCATCCATTCTCAGTGACTTCGAACCTCCACATCGCTCTGACACATCTACGCCATCAAGACAAGGAGCGTGTGCTCTGGGTTGATGCGCTCTGTATCAATCAAGATGACCTCCGCGAGCGCTCTAGCCAGGTCTCTCACATGCGTCACATCTACTCGCAAGCTACCACTGTCTTGATCTTCTTGGGTGAGGCCTGGGAAGGCTCTGATGTGGTCATCGACCTGATCAAGACACTGGCGATGCACCCCTACCTTCATCTTGATCCTTCCATGCAGCCGAGTGTCCTATCGCATGGCTTTAATCTTAACGACTTTGATCTACTACGATGGATCTTCGAATTCTTCCACTTACCCTGGTGGGGCCGTCTCTGGACCGTGCAAGAATACAAACTCGCACAGGAAACCGTGTTTGTATGCGGCGAAAAACAGTTTGATGGTGCCTGGTTGAAACCTTTCGAACACTCTATGCTTGGACACGCTGGTTGCTGCAATACCGATAAGCAGCTGTCTCACGAGACACCGAGCGGGAGCAGCATAGCCGCTGGCTTGCAGAGAGCTAGCCTGCTAGATGATACCGGCATTCCTGACGGCTGGGACTGGTCCCATTTCATAGAGGTGTTGGCGTCCTTTCAATCCCGCGCGTCTACCAACCCTCTAGACAAGGTGTATGGGCTCCTAGGACTAGGTAACGACTCTCTCAGGGCAAGCCTCAGTGTTGACTACAACCGCCTGCCAAAGGACGTGTATACAGACGTTGTTGAAGCAACGATAAACAAAAGAAGAGACCTCGATGCACTGAGTCTCGTGTACGGCCCTCGCGACCCGAGACTGGGTATCCCATCTTTCGTTCCCGACTTCGCTGCTACTGGTGCTGGTAAAGACTCGCTCTGTCGCGACCGGCACCTGAAGATGCTCAGAAATTTCAAAGCATCAAAAGAGACCGAGGCAGACACTTTCACATCGAGGAACGGCGAAGCAACAATCCGAGCAATGCTCATCGACACAATTCAAGACCTACAACCTTACAAAAGAACAACTTGGAAGGAGGTAACCGAGCAAGGACGCCGCTTCACCGACCAAATCAACACCATGCAACACCCCTACGACTCAACCTTCGACGCCTTCTGGCAGACTCTATGCGGTGGCGTCGCCTACTTTCCGCATCTTCTCGACATGATGGACCCCGTGGACGACACCTATCTGCCCGTCTACGAAAAATTCCAAGCTTGGGTCGACGCCGGGATGCCGGTACTTTCGGAGCGCGACATCGTCGGGTTTGCGCTGGCGTTTCAAATGGCGGTTGCGGGACGCTTGTTTGCGATTACGGAGGGTGGGAGGATTGGGTTCGTGCCGTTTGAGACGAGGTCTGGGGATTTTGTGGCGGTTATGCCGGGTGGGAAGGTGCCGTATGTACTACGCAAGTTGGACAGTGAGGATGGAGGAAGTAGTGTAAGCGATCGGTACCAGTTCCTCGGCGACGCGTACATCCACGGTGTCATGCACGGCGAAGTCTGGGACGAGAGTAAACTAGAGAAAATCATTCTAGTATAGAGAACCTCACTCCCAGCACCACATACAACCTCATCAACCCCTCACAAACTCAGCCCAAAATCCCAAACCTGCACCTTCCTCGTCCCAAACGGTCCCCCTTGCCTAACAAACAAACTCAACACCCCAAACGCCCTCAACCTCTCCTCATCCACCAGCGGCTCCCCAGCCATATTCGCAATCTCCCCAAGCTTCTTCCAGTCCGACCAGTTCCCCCCCGCCGTCGCGCCCCAAATTTGCACAGTCGCCTTGGGCGCATCAGGCAGCACTGCAATCACACTATCACCCTTGGCGACGATCTTGCCGCGGTAGGCGAGGTACGGCGGTGTAGAGAGCCCTGGAGCTGAAATGCCGGTTTTGCTGAATTTCCCGTCCGAGGTGCGCAGGTAGTGGTAGAATGTGCTTGTTCCTGTGCTGTTATCGCGCATCAGGGCGTGGAAGCGGCCTTTATCGTCCGCGCACTGCGCTTCCTGGTTTATGATTTCTGAGTTCTGCGGGATAGTGAAGACTTTGATGCCGGGCGTGCTTGGTTTTATGGGGAGGGCGACGGTCGCGCCGGAGGTTTGCTTCCAGGTGCGGCCTGCGTCTTCGGAGAGGGCGAAGTAGAAGTCGTGGTTTGTGGAGGGTGTGGGGGTCTCGCGGACGGTCCAGGATACGTAGAGTTTGCCGCCGGCGTTGCTGATGCCGTTTATGTACGCGTTGTTGTCTTCGCCTTGTAGGTACTTGCCGACGTTCGACCAGAGTCCTGATGTGCTGCTGTACCGGTGGATCCAGCTGTCGCCCGACCCGGATTGGCCGATGCGGAATTCCATTAGTAGGTCGCCGTTGTCGATGCGCTCGAAGCGTGGGTATGTGAGGGGTGTCCATGGCCCTGTGCTACCGGGGAGACTGTGTTGGACGGCGCTGAATGCTGAGGCGGCCCACTCAGAGGGAATTGTTTTTGCGATGCCGGTGTTGCTCACGCGGTAATTGATAGGGACGTCGTGGTGGTCAAAGGAGAGGTGGATCTTGCCGTCTCCGCTGATTCCCATGCTGATCGTGTTGTGCTCGTCGAGCGTCTGCTGGACGTAGTCGGTGAAGGCGAAGTATTGCCATGCTCCGATCGAGGGAGAGATCTGGCGGCGTCCAAGATTGACGTAGTGCTTGCCGTAGCCTGTGGCTGTTGCGTAGAAAGCAACGTATTGGTAGTTTCCAAAAGTTGTCAACGCATTTTGCTGGAAAGACAGTCCATTGAGACGGACCGAGCCTTCCACATCGTTGCTGATGTTGTAGGACTTGGTCGACGTGATGGAGATTGCTGATACAAGTGAAGAGATAAGCGTCAAGGACGCGAGAAAAGATGAAAAGAGCTTCATTGTCAAACCTCTATCAATTTATCGTTCTTGTTCTATCCATGTCCATATATACTCAAGCTTGTCGCTAGGCATTCACCCGGAGACATACTACGAATACGGCAGGCCGGGGAATTCGACCTGCGGGGAAGGTTAGCATCACTATAATTGTTATTGAGTCTCATGACGTGAAGATCTTTCTCCGACTTCTGCGTAGTTTCATGCATATTGAATGCACGGTCTTTCGGACGATACCTCTCTTTTGCGGCAGTTGTGGCTCTAAGTTTGGACCTGCGTCGGCTTCTCGGGCCAACAATAGTGCGGGGTGCAGAACCTGGGGTACGCGCAAATCGCCGTTGTTGCGGTTGCTGGAGTTTTGTGCGATTGTTTGCGGACATTTCTCATCGACTGTGCAATCCTTGAGCAGCTCAAAGCTTGACGAGAGGATAAATGTGGCGCAGCTGCCCTGTCTCGTGCAGGTGTCCAGAAAGCCGGTAGCCTGCTGTGGCGCTATGTTGGTGAGTACTTGCTTGCGAAGCGTTCTTCAAAGTTCGTAATCCATAATCATTATCGCTGCGCGCTGAATTTTGTAGAGCTTTTCTGGCGCTGTATGTCATGCTGAAGAAAGGACGAACGTTGGGTTGACGGTTGCAAGAGCAGAGCTAACCTGCCATAATCGGCTAAGACTCTCCAGCAGCCAGGTCACCGACTTCGTATCTACAGTCCCCCACTCCTCGCACAACAGCAAGATACGTTCCACGACAATGCCGTCCGTATCCTTAAGGTTGCCGACAATCCACTACCGATTCATGCCTCCCGAAACCTGAAAAGGAAGGTAGAGGCTGAGTCTCCTCACTTGGCACTTGGCGCGCCATTCAACGGTCGTGGAGCAGTCTTGGAGTGACGTACCGGCATCGGGAATTTATCGTCGACTCTACTGCGAAGATGGAGGCCGTCAGCAATAAAGTGTCGAGGTTGCGCAGCAACAAAAAGCACGCGTGCCAAGCTACCGTTCGCGAAATGGCGACGATTTCAGTACTACTTTTTGCTGCCACGGCATTAGCGCAGGGTACAAAGTATGGTGAAAACCATGTCGTGACACAATTCGACTCGCAAATTGTGGAACAGAGGGCCTTCCCGGCGCCTAATGTTACGCTGTACAGCCCTGCGTTCGCGGCGAACGCTTCCTTCGCTCCTGGGTGGGCCAAGGGTACTGAGGGCGCGACAAGCCAAGAAAATCTTGGTATGTTGTACGGATCTCCAATCAGAGATAGTCGACTGACATATCTTAGACGCTTTCCTGCAGAGCTTCGCTCAGAAAAACGCAGCGTGGGCGACATATGATAACGCCGACTTCTTGAGTGAAGAAGGCAAGTTCTTCCCATATGTCCGTCTTACTAGCTCTTCAAACTCGTCGAGCAAAGTACGAGTCTGGATCCAGGGATCTGTGCACGGAAACGAGCCGGCTGGTGATGAGGCTACACTTGCGCTGCTCGGTGCCATGGATGCAGACCCAACATGGGCTGCTGGTTTCCTCGAGAAGCTGGAGATCCTCGTACTGCCGCGTTATAATCCGGATGGCAATGCGTACTTTCAACGTACATTGGCAAGCAACTTCGATCCTAACCGTGATCACACCAAGCTTGTGCGTCAGCAGACCCGTGACATCAAGCAGTGGTTCAGCACCTTTGCTCCTCATATCGCCATTGATATGCATGAGTATGGCGCACGCTCAAGGTACGCTGGGAACTATAGCAACGCTGCGGATGGCATGTACAGCGCTGCGAAGAACTTGAATATTCACCAAGATATCCGCGAGCTCGCCGAGACCGTCTTTGCCCCTGCGATTGGTGCATCTCTGGAGTCCAAGGGCCTACGCGGGGAGCCCTACGTTACTGCTGCACGGTCAGCGAATCCAGTCCGCTTTGACGAAGCCGGCACTGATGCGAAGATCGGTCGCAATGCCATGGGCCTGACGCAATCCGTCACATTTCTGTTCGAGACACGAGGTATCGGCATTGCCAACCAGTCTTTCAAGCGCCGCACCCTGGGAGGTCTTCAGATGATCCTTGGCGTGTTAGAGACAGCACGGGATCAGGCGGAGATTGTATACAGCACGATTGAAGGAGCGATCAGCGAGGTCGTCGCAAGCCAAGAGCCCATCGTCGTCACTGACTACACTACTTACTCGAACCGGACGTGGACCATGGTTGACACGCGCAACGGCGAGGTCGTGCAGATCCCCGTTGAGTTCAGCTCGACGACTCCAGCCACTGCCAACAGAACAGTCACCAGGCCCAAAGGCTACGTTATCCCTCGCGCCTGGTCTGATCTTGCCGAGCGTTTGAGGACTTCTGGACTCGAAGTTGAGACGCTGCAGGAGGGCTTCAAAGGCGAAGTCGAAGTGTACAACATTACTTCCTCAAGCCTCGCCCGCTCTTATTACGAAGGGGCGATCTTGAACACTGTGACCACCGATACGCTGACGCAAGAAATTTCGCTGCCGTCTGGGAGCTTCTTTGTGAGTAGCGCGCAGAAGAACGCGGGACTAGCCTTTGTTGCGCTTGAGCCTGAGAATATTGATTCCTATGTCAGCTTCGGTGTTGTACCATTGGAGGTTGGCGATCTATACCCGGTATTCAGGAAGCTGTAAAGTTAGCGCTGCGGAGTCTGGGCCATGTCCGACCGTTTGTGGCTGAAATGCAAATGCATTGCGCAGAAATCAGCAACAACATATTTGTTACCAGATGTTGTTCAGTAAACATGATAATTTGTGTGTACCCTGACGTTGCTAGCATGCATTAGCTACCGGCTACAAACCTCATCTCCGACTTTCATCGGCCCTTAGCTTCTCCAATATCGTGAGTTTCTTACAGCGGCGCGCCTAACGAGGACGCCACAAGCGGTTTTCTAGAACATGACGCCCTCGCAAACAGCCATGGCGTCGTGTAAAGTTGACCGCTCTCGCGAAAAGCGTCTGTTTGCGGTTAGTTTGGCGAACGGTCACGCGTGGCTGAGTCAGGCGGGATCACCTTGCTGCATCTTTGTTATGCGCCTCGTCAGATTGTGGTCCATGCTACAATGCGGCGAGAATGCGGTCTCGCTTACGACCCGTATATGTGGGATTAACTCGCAATACATGTCGCTGTGTACTGAAAAACGTGATCCAAGGGCCGAGTCGTTGACTAGGGCCGCAAGCGGAAATCAGTGATAGAGAATAAGACTGGCTGGGCGCTGTAAGGACTCACCGATCATTCTTTTCGCTACTACCTGGTCGTTGTTTGTTGTGCCGTTTCCATTGTCAGTCTTCCGTTCTTAAGGTGGTCGATTCCAACTGGCCCCGTTGATACCAGATGCTTGGTGAACTGCCACTGGAGATCCTTCGACGCATATATTCAGATCTCTCACCGGAGGCTGCACTCAGCTTTTCTCATAGCTGTCGGAACACATACCAAGTTTGTGATGACTGGATTATATGGCGTGCCATCGTGAGGGGAAGCGCGCGCGTCCGTACCGAGATACCCGCAACTGACCCCAACGAGGAGCGTGGGAAGGACAAAGACATGATGAGAGACGCAGACATCGTTCGAGCTAGATCTGGGATCCGCGAAAGACTTGCAGTCGAGCAGTATCTGCCACAGCTCATGGTGCTGGGATGTAAGCTTGATATATCGAGGCTGCCCGACCGAGCACTGACAACTACTAGACACGATGGCAGCACCACTTGACCTCCAGGCCATATACAGCCAATTTCAGGCCTTGGTTAGTAGCCAGGAGTACCCATCTTCACTTGTCCGTGCAAAATCCGACAGTAGCAGGTGGTTCGAGTTTTTGACTGATCCCAAAAGTCGATTTGATTCGAAAGAGTGGTTGGCGGCGCAGACTGCCAGTCTTTGCTTTGTCGTTGGCGCGCTGTCAGACCCCGGATATTCTTATCAATCTGAGGAACCTTTTGCACGACTTGAAGATGTGCAGTGGTTCAATTCGACTGTAAACCAGCAGGGCTGCTCCGATTCGCTAGTCATGCAGCATGCACTCGCAAACGCGGCAGTCGGTTCCTTTTGTCTGGAGCTTCGAGCAGCTTTATCCGGCGAGATGACAATTGGCGAAGACTTCGAAGGCACCTCCGTTCCACCCACTGCTTGCAGTATTCCATCAACTTCCCAAATCCCACTCCCGAACTCCCATCCGCCCGAGAGCCTGAAAGCTGCATCGCCGAATTGTTTCATGGCGTCAGTAACATCGGACTTTTTCACTAAAACTTCATGGACTGGTTACATCAGCACCAGGGGTGATTGGCGTAGCGTGTATCACGGGATCGGAGGGCACAACCTGAGTGATCTTCCCTCATCGAACGAGCTCAACCGTATGTCCAACGTCCCGATCGCTGTTGACCATGCAGTACGATTCCAGGTTGCAAATACTTTGGCAAATGGCGACTTCATCCTCCGGTCCAACTCTTTCCACACTCGCAACGACATGTATACATTGATTATGCTTGTCGAACGATGTACTGGACGACTTTCGATATGTATGTCGCGCTTGGGTGATCCGACACCGAAGGCATTGCAGATCAATTTGAGGAATGCATTGAACACACCCTTTGGTATTGTATACGGGATCGAGCCTGGTAGCTGGCTTTGGCTCTGGAAGTCGAGCTGGTCAGGCATCGACGATAGAAGACATTGAGGTATTAGCAGTCTGCCGCAGATGAGGTGCATGAACGCTTTTCCAATGGACAGGTTAGAGCAAGGAGCGACTAGAGGATAAAATAAGGTGTATGCGGTAGGCAGCGTGAGGAGGGAAGAGGCGCGTCTCCGAGGCCAGACCCAGGTGGATTGGAGCAAGCGTATTCCTGCAACAACAGGAGTGGAGGGAAGCCAAATTCATCTAGGCCGTCGTTCAACACTGGTGCGGTTCGGACTGTCTGACAACACTTCGTATTTGGGCGTGAGGACTGATCTACAGCCTACATATGGTTTCGTCGACAGAGTGGAGGCAGGCTGAGTGGTCGGGCACCAGAGCTTGAGGCGCTCGCAGAGGGCAATTGGTTGTCTTGGAAATCTCGCAAGTTACGAGTCTCCTGGGAGGAGTGCGCAAATTGTGAGATCAACCTTTACAGAAGCATAGCCACCAATGAATTAAATAGATATGCCGATTCCAGAGTCCTGGTCGATGGATCTGGCTTGTTGACAATCCTGTTTCGGTAGTACACCTGCTGTGCCGCTGCGGGACGGAAGCTTGGACCGTGGGAGAGATGAGAGATCTCGATGCCGGCGGTTAAGGTGTATTGAATGATCGTCAGGCACGCGAGATTAGTAAGTGCACACATTAATTTCCGCGGAGCAACAAACTGTCTGTCTCGACCAAGGTCCCATGCAACGAACGTGATTTTTGTGACGACTAAACAGGAATGTGCGACCACAGCGACGCGCGGGATGTTAATCCTTCTTGGCACAGGGTAAGGTCACGTGAGACTTGCTTTCACTCGTCCGAGTAGCACAGATTCGCTCAATCTACCACTCATCGTCATCGAGCGGGTGGGCCGTTCAGTCTCGCGAGATCCTGCAGCTTGCGCAAAGATTGCGCTAGCTGATTGGACCCCATGGGCCACCCCGCAGATGGCGCACTCTGCCAGTGCAAACAACCAACCAAATGTTGCGGCTGCATGCCTCTCTGAGGGCTATCTTCACCGCACATTCATTGATTGAACCAAGAAGAATGTTGAGTACAGACACACAACGTCGTCGTGACCGCAGCACGTGTTGCTGTTCTAAGGATTGACGTATTGTGACGCAAAGGAACGCCACAACAAGCACTCAAGGGATGGGCTTGATCCTGACAGGTCGTTTGTCTCAACTCGTACCTCGCGCCGGTGCACATGATATCGAATGACGCAAACTCGTAGTTAGCACACAATGCTTGCCATTCAATGGTGACCATGGCCTCGATCGAGTTGGACCACAAAGGGCAGTTGAGACCGAATGGTAAAACACGACTCAACAAATAACAATCCAATGCAAGCTGGCGGGTGCGGCAGGTGACGTGTGGAGCACGAGCGCTCGGAGACGAAGTTACGGTGAGCAGCACAAGATTTGAGAATGCAGGGCTTTGCTCAACAGATGCTGCACTGGGCCAACCCGGTTTTCGATGCCATGACGTCTGGAAGGGGCGACAAGGGGGACGGGATGCCGTGTTTAGCCACTTGGGGAAGCCGCGAAAAGCTTCTGCTAATGGGTTTGCCAGAGGTGAGAGATTCGGCGAACCCTGGAGTTAGGGTTTTCACGCGTACCAAGGGACAGCCATTGAGAAGAACCCAACTCGCAGACTGCAATAAGCATCCCGTGGTGGAAGAGCAGGTCGGGGGTTTCTAGCCACGGGATCGTGAGACTGAGGAGGCAGGACGAAGCGGATTTGCGAATTTGCGAATTTAAGTCGACTGAAAACACGGCACGTTTATCTCCTTTTCGTTGCACGACGAGGGGGCGCGCGACGCTAGACTGGACTGGCTGGGACAAGTTGGACTGTGGCACAGAGGAAGAGGCTCTCACGTGGTGAGATCAGTTCGTGGAGGTTCTTCGGCCCGTGGACGTGTTAGCGTTGATAAGCCCCAGGCTCCGCCATTTGTTTCTCAGTTATTGCCGCCAAACCTTGATCGCCATTCTTCCCTTTCCCATGCGCGGCGGCCCTTTCTCTTCTCTCTTGAATCAACAGTAGGCCCGTCAACATGCCTCTCGACCCCAAGGACGAGCCGTTTCCCACGAAACAGCTCATCATCATCGGTGGGTGCTGCTGTGGCTGCTGCTCGATGCGGTGATGTCATTGTAAATTGGAACTTTTCTTCTAATCACCCGGACAGGAATATGCCGATTCTCCGAGCCTCTCGCCTTCAATTCTATCCTCGCGTACTCGTACGTGATGGTGCAGGATTTGGGCATTCATGAACGCGATGCCTCCTTCTACTCTGGACTGCTTGTTTCTGCCTACGCCATCGCCGAGGCCATGACGGCGCCGCTATGGGGATCCATCTCCGACGTTTACGGCAGGAAACCAGTCGCGCTGATTGGCCTCGCTGGTGTTGCCATGTCCAGCATTGTCTTCGGTATGGCAGGCACGTTTTGGGTTGCGCTGCTTGCGCGATTTGTCGGTGGCGCTTTGAACGGAAACGTTGCCATCATGCAGACCATGGTCGCTGAGATGGTCAAGAACCCAGCCCACGAGCGTAAGGACATGATCCACCATCTGCGTGCCTGCATTCGTTACTAATCAATTTCGCAGCCCGCGCGTACGCAACACAACCCTTCGTCTGGACTCTGGGAGGCATCATTGGCTCGGCCATGGGTGGCTTCCTTGCTCAGCCAGCTGTCTTCTACCCCAACGCGTTCGCCAAAGACGGCTTATTCGGGAGATATCCATACCTTCTTCCCAATCTCGTCGCCGCCATCGGTATCGTTTTGGCTATCATTCAGGGTGTCTTCTTCCTGAAGGAGACGCTGGTCCGTGAAGAGGAGCCTGACCAGACCGGCGGCATCACATACGGCGACAACATCAATGAGAGGAGTCGCCTGCTTCCACCACAACAGCCCCATCAGGTCCCTGGACGTGTTCGCGGTTCTATGGCTGGTTCAGTGCGTGAGCCTCGTGGATCCATCGTCAGCTTAACGAGGGAACGTCTGCACTCCATGTCCGTGGCAGGCAGCATTCGTCACATCCGCAAGCGTGCGTCTTTCCTCGAAGAGGGCATGCCAGCACCCTTTGACCAACGTTTCGATATTCGCCGTTCTTCCTTCGGCACAATGCACTCTATCAGGGTTGCACCTCACGCCGTCCTCCCCACTCGTGGACCGCCTGCCAAGCCCCGCGCAACTTTCAACAAAACCGTTGTCATGATGATTATCGCCATGTCCATCTTCGCGTTCCATCAAATGGCTTTTATCAGCATCCTCCCCGTGTACATCATTGACGAGCCTACAACCCGCGGTATAGACTTCCGCGGTGGTCTTGGCATGTCTCTCCACGATGTCGGTGCTTTCCTTGCCATTAACGGTTTCATCGCCTTGTTCGTTCAAGGTTTCATTTTCCCTATCTTCGTCGAGCATGTTGGTGTGTGGAAGTCGTTCTTCTACATGGTCCTCTTCTACCCCATCTGCTACGTCATTATCCCCTTCATCAGCGGTCTCCCTGACGAATTCATCTCGCCCGGTGTATACTTCACACTTCTCCTGCAGGCCTTCTTCGGTATCATCGTTTTCCCCTGTTCGCTCATTCTGATGAAGAACGCTGTTCCCTCGCCACTGGTTCTCGGTCGCGTCAATGGTCTGGCTATGTCTGCCTGCTGTCTCGCCAGGACGATTGCCTGTCCCCTGGTCGGCGCTATCTACTCCATTGGTGGCAGCGCTACCGCATGGTTTGGTCTGACGCTCATGGCTGTTTTCGGTGTCATTCAGTTAATTTGGGTACCTAAGGAGGATGTTGGCCCAGTCGAGATCGACAACGGCCTCAAGAAGGTTGTCCACAACAATGACGATCACGAGGATGCGATTGACGACATCTCAGTCATTGGGTCCGTACGGTAATCATGGGGAAAATGGTTGAATTTACGAACGACCATATCGAGGATCGTAATGTCAATGAAAGAGGGACCATCACCTGGTTCCTCAACTTTCTGCATCATTGTTCGGCGTTGGGGGTACTTTCCAGGCTTCACGAGAATCGGATCATCGCCAGTCATTCGGTCATGCGAGCATTTCTTGCATAGCGAACTGAAAAGCTTTACGCCATCTGTAATATGTCCCTGCATCAGAATGCAATCCTATCTGCACATCATGTTTTGCCATATCATCGCCTGTATCTGTTTTCGTTATATCAGCTAATAACAGTGTCAGTACATGTCGTATTGAACTTATCAGATGGCCAGTATTGGAGATTTACTCGGCATGCCTTCAAGAGTAGATACCCTTGGTTTGGACGTGCCCTTGAACTCTTCGTGACAGAGTGTATCTACACACGTTATGTTCAAATGCGTCAAATTCATGAAACCTCTGTGATATCATTTCTGGGCTTGTCAGACACCGATTTCAGTGTCCACCAAGTCTTCATATGCTTCTGATATTGCATCCTTAGGACCGACGTCTAAAGCTTGTTCTCATCGTACACATCGTACTTATACTGACTTCCAGTATGATCATTCCTCAACCCAGCTTGTCCTTTCCCATACACCTTCTCTCTGGCCGTCAACCCCTCTTCTTCCGGCTGCGGATAAATCCCCCTCTTTCTCAATTCCGGCACCAGAAGATCCACTACATCTTCAAAGCTCCCTGGCGTCGTGACGTATCCGATATTGAACCCATCTACATCCGCCTCTCTCACCCACCGCTCAAGTTCATCCGCCACCGTTTCCGGACTTCCGACACTCACAGGCCCCAGCCCGCCAATCGACGCTTTCTCCGCAATGACCTTGGGTGTCCACTCCGGCACCTCAGGCGACGTGACGGTAAACTGATCCAGCAGACTCCTCACCCGATGATCCGTCGTCGCATCATCTGCAGTCAGAATCTTGTCCGGCGGGTACTGACTCAGATCGATGCCCGTCCATCCAGATACCAGAACCAGCCCACCAATCTCGCTAGCGTACTGCTTCAGCTCCTCGTACTTTTGCTGCGCCTCCTCATCCGTCTTCCCGAGAATCGGAGTGAAGGTCGCAAAGAACTTGATACTCTGCGGATCGCGACCTTTCTCCTTTGCTAGTTCGCGGATCTTTGCGACCTTGGGCTTCAGTACGACTGGCGAATGCGACGATACGAAGATGGCTTCCGCGTGGTTTGCGGCGAACTCGCTGCCGGCTGAGGAGGTGCCGGCTTGGAAGAGAAACGGCGTGCGTTGGGGCGAGGGGTCGACGATGTGCCGGCTCTCGAGGTGGAAGAACTTGCCTTCGTGCTTGATGGTTCTGATACGAGCTGGGTCGATGTATTCGTCTTTTTCTTTGTTTTCGGTAATGGCGTCGTTGGCCCAACTGCCTTCCCACAGCCTTGTGTTTCGTTAGTCCAGTCATTCATTTGAATTGAAATAAGAGGGTTCTTACTTGTACAACACGCGTAGGTACTCATCCGCCTGCGCATACCGTTCGTCATGTTCGATAGGATTATCCAACCCAATCGCCTTAAACGCCGCCTTCTTCCAACTAGTGACAATATTCCAACCAAACCTTCCCCCAGTCAAGTGATCCAGTGTACTAAACCGCTTCGCGAGCAAGAACGGCGGTTCGAAGCTCGTACTCGCCGTAATCGCAAACGCGAGGTTCTTGGTCACAGCCGCCATGGCTGAGATTGGGATCGTGGGGTCCGTCATGGGCCATTGCGCGGCACGACGGATGCAGTTGTCGAGTGAATCCTCGTAGGTGTCATACCCGCCGTATGTGTCGGCAAGGAAGAGGGCGTTGATTCCGCCACGCTCGAGGAGTTTGGCTAGGTCGATCCAGTAGTCGAGTTTGCGCTTGGTGGCGGACTTGTCTTTTGGGTTCTTCCATTGGCCGGGGGAGAGGTGGCCGACTGTGCTCATGTCGAATGCGTTTATGAGTATCTTCTTTTTGGGACTGCCATTGTTGGTTGAGGTATCGTGGTGTTGGGTTGTTGATTCCGCCATGGTGTTTGGTTGCGGATGCTATCGTGAAGAAGATGGCACTTATCAATAACAAGTATCTCGTGCTAGATGAACCGAAAGTATGTTTTATATCTCTTCCTATGATCCTATTGTACTACTGTTCACCATGTTGGTCTTCACGCTCGCCATGATTCGATGTTGAGAATCGTAATGTAGGGCGGCGATTGCGCCATCTTACAATCACTATCCGAAGTCGCAATATGCTGTGGGGTAGCTGCAACTGCAATGTCATGCGGGGCAGTCAGGATACCACTCCTTCTTGCGTAATTTGCATGTGGATGCATTTATCGATTTCTGGTGGAGCTCGAACTGTTGAGAACGCCACACATTAGGTGGTCATGAGTCGGAAAAGGTGCACCAAAGGGTCTTGCCTGTTGCTCTACAATCAGGTTAACGAGAATGCATACTATTGACGAGACGCTTAAAGGTTTTGGTTTTGCTGGTAGTCGAAAATCAGAAGATCGGCTTTCAGATGACAGGGCACAAAATTATTCAAATGTGATTCTAACTCGCAGGTCGAGAACCTTGGCTAAAAAAGACTTTTTTATTGACTCCTAATTACACACCGAGAATAAGGTACTGGGGCTCAAAAGCAGAACACCCTGTCGAGCGGTGCTAGGCCGGACCCTCAGTAACAGGTATCACCTTAGGATTATACTGGTTGATCGCCTCATGGAACGAGCTTGCTGTTTCGTCTTCCGAATCAATTCCTCGTTTGCTGCACAAGTCAGTGAATGCCTCGTGCAATTTAGAAGACATAACACACCTTGGTTGCTTCTTAATATACAGCTTGATGATGTGCGCCAAGATAATCAAACAGACAGCATTTGCGAGCACAAATGCCCATCCTTTGGGGAATCTAGGTCCTTCAACGGTCTTGAAGACCAATAGCGGAGTCCAGGCCGTAGTCGATTGCGCTACGGTGTTAGCAAGCACCAACGCAACAGCGCGCTCTGCTGGTGAGTAACTGAGTTGACTGTTGATCCATCCATACAACACGCTTGACATGGCCACAGCGGAATACGTGGTCATGAAAGCAAACCACTTGGCCGGCTCTGGCACGTCCCATATGGTGAGAATTATAAGACCGATGATGTTCCAGGTGTGAGAAACCGTGATGGCCCAAGCAGGTCCTATGAACAGATCCGAGGCGAAGCAAACAGCCAGCGTGTAAAAGATCCCTAGTGCAGGAGAGATAGCACCGAGTTCGTTGACACGCGACGCAGAGTACCGTTTCAAGCTCTTAAGCCATAGCAAGTAGCCTCCGGAGGATGTATTGAGGCATCCATTCCAGAAAAAGATGTCTAGCAGCAGAAAGGCCCAGACAAGCGGTGATTTGGCAATCTTGACAAAAGTGTGGACAGTAACGTTGCCCTTGACGTTGTGGCCAGCCTTCTGCAGTCTGTGTTTTGCAAGCTCGACATCATGATCGGTCAGAACGAGCTTGTTAGGCTTGTCAGGCGTGCCAGGGAGAACGCACAACCCAAGAAGACCAACGGGAATGGTAATGATAGCACATATAATGTACATCCATCGCCATCCCGCGAGGCCATGTACCCCGTCCAAGCGTGATGTTGCTCCAGACTGAATCAACGCTGCGGTGAGGGTACCTAAAGTGAGCCCAACGTAGAAGAAACCTCCGCGACGGCCGATCTCGTCACCACGATACCAGGATCCTGTTGTACGGTAAGCTATTGCGTGGTTTCGAGGTTGTTCCTCTTACCAAAGATGTAGTGGATGGCCGGGAAGAAGGCCGCTTCAAATAGGCCCACCAAGAATCTGTACGCTGCCAGCTCTGCAAATGAGTGGACTCGGTACTGAAGTAGCGTGAAGATACCCCAGGCTATGTCGAGAAACGGGAGAAGATAATACATAGGTATCCGTGTGAAAAGATACATGAAGGGCAATTGACCAACTACTGTGCCGACCGTATAAAGTGTCTGAAGGCGGACCAGCTCATTGCCTTGGAATCCCAGATCTTCTTTGAGGCCGGCAACATAGGCATTGTCTGTATATGTTAATGCTGAAATCGCAAAAACTACGTAGAAGACTCACTAATGTTGGCTTGGTCGATGTACTTGACCCAGTAGGCCAGAAATACATAAGGTACAATAAGGAAATCGAGTTTCGCAATCAGCTTACGCTCTTCTGGCGTATCATAGTCCTGGAACCAACTGATTTGGTACCACTTACGGGCTTTGGTCGGTACAGACATCAGTACTGATTACAATGAAGACCTATGATATTGTGTTGTACCGCATATGGCCTGCAACCTTATGTATACCCAAGATGAACCGGCCTGACAGGGAGAGGTCCGATGTCGACTCTGTGCGCGACTCATACTAGGCTCGAGAGTTCGAGACTTACGCCAACTTACTCTAATGCTTAATGGTATGACAAGGAAGCGAGCACGACAGCCAAGCTGGCTGCCACATGGCGCATACCGTCAACCTGTGGGGTGAAGGCGTGATTACCACCATCATGCCGAGCTGCAATGGCGGAAGATCAGGCAGATACCGAATACGCGACGATAACGGCTGGAACGTGACTCGGAAGTGTATCGGTGAGCCGAGCAGCTCATCATTTAAAACAGCGCAGATGAAAGCCTCACGTCTTCACATTGAATAGCATCGTGAGGAACCAACAACCCACCTTCTCATTCTGAGATTCTGAGGTCTTCTGACACTAGTCCCAATCAAGATGGCTTCAAAAGCCGTTATTCCCGCCACTGAAACACAGGGCAAGACGTCACCATCAACAACCTCGACGCGACGCGTCGCACAGTTGACTGAGCATCTTGCGCCGGTGAGCGAGACAGAACAAATCAACACCCAGCCTGTATTGCCAATCGACTATCCCATCTCGCAGCTGCAACTTGACTCCAACCACCACATCGACGACGTCAGGCCGCTGAAGGTCGCTGTCATTGGGGTATGTTTTCCTTCCAGCTCAAGCCTAATGACTAAGGAAAGTGTCTAATACCACGAAGGCTGGTTTAGCTGGTATCAATGCCGGTATCCTACTTCCAGCGAAAGTCCCTGGCATTCAGTTGACTATCTTCGAAAAAAACGAGGACGTCGTAAGTCATGTTCATCTCAAGCTATCCGAGCTTTCTTAACCCTGACTAGAGCGGTACATGGCTGGAGAACACATACCCTGGTGTACGATGTGATATACCAGCCCATGTCTATCAGAGCACATTCTCGCCTAATACCCATTGGTCAGAGATCTTCGCCAAAGGTGCTGAGATTCGAGACTACTGGCAAACAACAGCCAGGAAACACGACGTCTATAAATATGTCAAGTTGCGACATCGTGTTGACGACGCTTCATGGGACGACGCGAGATCTAAGTGGAGCGTGAAAGTGCACGATCTCGTCAATGACACTTCGAGCCAGGAGGACTTCGATTTCGTTATCACAGCCATTGGAAGGTTCAACGCCTGGAAGTTACCAGACTACCCAGGCCTTGATGCCTACAAAGGGCATCTAAGGCACACATCGAACTGGGATCCATCTTACGACCCGACAGGCAAGAGGGTCGCAGTCATTGGCAACGGAGCAAGCGGACTTCAGATAGTACCGCACCTGCAACGGATATCGAAGCATGTTACTCACTTCGTGCGGAACCCGACGTGGATTGCCACATCGTGGGCTGGAGACGAGAGGACCTTTGAGCCTCAGCCGTACCCTGCCGATCAACGAGAGTCATTTCAAGATCCAGAAACATATCTCAAGTTCCGTAAAGAGATTGAGGAGAAGTACTGGAGGCGATTTCGAGCTATGGTGCGAGGATCTCAAGAAAACGAGGGCATCAGAGAAACTTTCATTGAAGTGATGAAAGCGCGAGCGGCTAAGAAACCCGAACTGCTGGACGGCTTGATCCCAGAATTTGCACCGCACTGCCGAAGACTGACTCCAGGCCCTGGATATCTCGAGGCGCTTACTGAGGAGAACGCCGAGCTTGTCAAGACGCCAATCAAGCAGTTCACGTCTACTGGTATTGAGACAGTCGATGGCAAGACATATGAGTTCGATGCTATCTTTTGCGCCACTGGCGCAAATACCGATCTTGTACCGCCGTTCCCAATCAAAGCACGTGGGATAGACCTGAACAAGGCCTGGAAGCCGGATGGTGAATTCGGATTTCCTTACACCTACTTGGGTACGGCAACGCCAGGCTTCCCAAATCTGTTTTTCCTGGCCGGACCGCATGCAACTGGTCCATCTGGAACCGTCCCCCAAGCCGTAGAGACGGCGCTTACATACTTTGCAAAGGTTCTGCGGAAGGTCTCTTCTCAAGGCATCAAGTCCATTGCACCGTCCAAGGAGGCAGCGGACGACTTTGTCGACTATTGCGACGCCTTCTTCCCGAAGACTGTACTGACGGACAATTGCTCCTCGTGGAACAACGGAGGGCTACCTGGACAGAGGATACATGGCTTATGGCCTGGGTCTGCTGCTGGGCTCACACTTGTCAGACGCGATCCCCGCTGGGAAGACTGGGAGTATGAGCGCTTTAACAAGCAGAATCGGTTTGCCTACTTCGGCAATGGATACACCAAAGGTGAAATTGATGAGACTTCTGATCTAACCTCGTACCTCAAAGCACCCGGTCAAGAGCTGGATCTGAAAGACGTCCATGAGAGCTGGTGGGATTTACCGGGTGCCATCAAGAAGTCGACTTGAGTATAGTTCAGCATCTGCTTCAAGCCGATCTCTGCAATTACAATCATTTCAAGACCAAACCCGTGCTCAACCATATCAGAATACTATCCGTACGCTTTCTTGGTGTCTTTTCGATGCTCGTAGGCCAGGTGTGTCGATCGCAAGTGCATGCCCATTTCAGTAATTCCGTTACAGCATTACGTGGCCGCTAGCAGACGTGCATAGTGCCCGAAAGCACGACATCCAGTCTGCTGGGACCGCCCTCGCTTGAACCCGTCTTTCGAAATTCTTATCTACGAGTAGTAATTCGCAAAGGGCAGGGGAGATGGCGTGCTACCCCATCAAAACCCCAACCTTTACAACATGCCGAGGAAGACCCGCAGTCATATTGGACCGTGTCTAGGTTACATTTGAACTTACATGGAAGAAATTTGAAGCTATCCACTCCGCGTGTCGGAGCCGTGGCGCACGGAATCATACGGCCCTTGCGTGGAAGTTGCCAGATGGACGTGTGATGATGGCTTCGGAGACTGCTAGCCCCTTGCGAGTACTGCCGACACTGCAAGACGACTTCAAGGCTCCAAGGACTATATCTAGTTCGATCCTTTCGCAGACTGATCTGCAAACAACATCATCAAAGATGACTACACAAGACTCAACTCTAGAATCTGGAAGCGATGTTGAGGTCGAAAGACGCGACTATCCAAGTATGTAAAGTCCAGTTCATTCTCTAGGTTCTCCAGGCTGACATCTTCACCAGCAAAATGGTATCGCGGCACGTTTTTCAACATGACCATACTTGGTCTTTGCAATTTCTCAGCTCCGGGTATCTGGGGAGCTATGAATTCGCTGGGCGCTGGAGGGGCTCAATCGCCTCATCTGGTTAACGCTGGCAATGCGCTCACTTTTTGCTTGATGGTGGTCAGCTGCTACTTTAGCAGTGCCATTGTTCACTACATCGGAATCAAAGGAGCGTTGATCTTTGGAACGTGAGTGGATTATCAAGCGAACACTGATTGACATTCTGACCTTTCGACAGTATCGGATATGCTCCATATGCAGCAGCTTGTAAGTACCATGTTTACTCGTAGGAATGCCTGCTAATATTGCATAGTGTACACGAACAACCGTTTCGGAACCGAATGGTTCATCTACCTCGGAAGCTCGCTGTGCGGTATCTCAGCAGGTGTCTTCTGGATGGCTGAGGCCGCTATTGCCATCGCCTATCCGGAGCCCTGGAACAAAGGCAAAGCACTCGGATACTGGCTGACCTTTCGTCTTGCCGGCCAGATTCTCGGTGGAGCAATTAACCTTGGACTCAATGCCGATCGTGATCAAGCGGGCAGCGTATCATACACTGTTTACTTGATCTTCATTGCGTTGCAATGCATTGGTCCTTTTGTTGGTCTGTTCCTCAATAAGCCTAGTCAGGTTCAGAGGAAAGATGGCAAGAAGGTCGACTTGACTATCTTGAACAACCCGTGGTTTGAGATCAAAGCCACGACTAAGCTGTTTTTCACGAAGAGATTTCTCCTGACTGTTCTTTGGATCGGACAAGCGGTATTCGCTGAGGCTGTCTACAACACATATTTGGCCCGTAAGTCAATACCTTCTTGCCTGACAAATCCCAGTCGGCTAAATATAGTCTAGTTTGGTTTTCTGTGCGCTCGCGTGCTCTGGGATCCTTCTTATCAGGAGTTGTGGCCGTGACATGCGGCAACTTGCTCGGCAGCTACCTGGACAGAGCATCCATCCCGCTACGGTTCCGTGCTCGCACCACCTTCTGGACTATCGTTGTTCTTCAGGGTGCTTGGTGGCTGTGGGCCACTATACTTGTCACTGAGTTCCAATCTACTCAGCCAACATATGACTGGTTATCTGCAGGGTTTGGTCGTGCTTTTGCTGTATTTGTCTTTCTCACGGTTGGCTTCCAGCTGAACTACCTCTTTCTGTACTTCTTCATAGGTCAGCTTGCGGAGAACGAGCCTGAAGTTATCCGGTATGCAGCTTTGCTAAGAGGTACGGAGTCGGCATGGCAAGCGATCAGCTACGGCATCACTTCCGTCACCGTATTCGCTGAGGTTGGAGCCGTCTACTGGAACTTCGCACTTTGGGCAGTCGCTATCTGGCCCGCATGGCTGGTTCTCAGAGAGTTCGGTGTTGCAAAGAAGACATTCGAGGATGCAATCGCTGCCAGAGATAGCGCACCTGTGGTATCTACCATCGTACATACGGAGCAGAGAAAGTCAGACCTCGACTAACCGAATTTCTCTGAACAACGAAGATGCCATAGGTGATTTGTTATATAGAAGGTACTGGAGACTTCGTCGCACTCCCACCATCCCTTACCACAATTTACTGGCTAGACATGTATAAGAAAAACAGATTGAACAGTGTATTAAATTTCAAGCATCACTGCGCAAACATTGGGCAATGGAAATGGTAATGCTATTCCACATTCCACTTTGTGATCGTTTCAAATCGGCTTTAAATACAGCTACTCCTCTATGAACAGGACCGCCCCGTCCAATCAAGGCAACACAGCCACCAACCGGCCGCCACTAATCTCCCTTCGCCTCATTCTGTCTAATCCTTCGTTTATGGCGCCCAGTCCATCCACTGTCCCAACAACGTCTGGTGGCACCAACAGTCCTTTGACAAGCAGTTTCTCGCACCAAGCACTCAGCGCTTCACCCACCTCCGGAATCTCATGGTAGAGTTTGATCGGCACGTTGTGGAGTGTCACATCGCCTGGTATGTCGGTCTTAGGCAACCCAGTCAGGCCTACAAGATGTGACCGCAGACCGTCTTCTGCGGACTCCAATGGTGTTGATGGTGGGGTCGGAAGTTTCGAGTCTTTCCGTTCGTAATTTTGCGCGTCCTTTGGTAGTGAAGTGATGGGCGAGGTGGAGGATGCTAGCGATCGCAGAAGCTGGGCAGCGGACTCTTTGCCCTGTGTGTCGAAGCCAAAACGTGCGCTATCTTTTGTTGCTCGCTTGATGATGTCGATCGCTCTTTCGGGGTCATGGGAGTCCACGAGTAAATCCGGACGTGTGATCAGGTTCGAAGACAGCCGCACCCCGTGCTTTGCGCTGTCGACGACAGAGACGATCTTCAGGCCAGCTAGTCTTGCTATTTGCTTTGTGAGATGTGCGCTTGTGGAGCTGCCGCCCCAAATCACAATATAATCCCCCGCTTTAGCTCGATCATCCTCGCTAATGCTCTCGACACACTCTTTCCTTATGTCCACTGGTAACCTCTCCGGGTCAATGTTGCGCACAATCTTCAACAGATCTGGACCATCTTCGATACTCTCGAAGCTGACACCCATGCAAATACCTAATGCTAATACTGCCGACACAAAAGCTACACCCAGGATACTTCCTGACTCTGCCGAGATATTGTGTGGGAGACGTATGGTATTGAAAGATGATGCAATGCTGTATTCTTGGAACGCAGCTTTTCGCAGGTCGCGGTAGTCCGTCGAGGGGATAGTTACGACATCGCCTTCGCGTATACGAGAGCCTGCGGCTTTCGGTGCTTTCACAACGATACCTGAGAGCTCTCGTCCGGAGACGTACGGTAGTACTGGTATTCCGAAGTTGTAGTCACTGGTTTCTGTCAGTTCGGAAAACGAGACGTCACGAACACGGCTGAAATTCTGAATAAGGGTACAGAGATTGTACTCACGGCGCTTTCC
The DNA here is from genome assembly GCA_004335185.1 of Phoma sp. RAV-16-625. Taxonomy (NCBI): domain Eukaryota; kingdom Fungi; phylum Ascomycota; class Dothideomycetes; order Pleosporales; family Didymellaceae; genus Phoma; species Phoma sp. RAV-16-625. Next base: position 111,741 of record SAUA01000029.1, on the reverse strand, counting down.
AATCGATCGGATTCAGTCCCACCGCAGTGACCTTTACTAGCAACTCAGAGTCGTGTTGCACTTCCGGGACAGCGTGATCCACAGCCACTTCGTATGGTTGACGAATCGCGTGCAGTAACAATGCAGATTGTTGTTCTGGATGTGGTGTGTCTACCTTCTTGCGCTGGAACTGATTCTGTACACTGTCTGCAGTGGCCTGTTTACTGACTTCTGCAGGTGCTTTCGAGATGCTCTTGGGTCGCCATCGCCACGGAACCATGATGTTGTGAGTATGGAGGAGTACGAAGACGCGAATGTCGTAAGTTCACGGCAGTTGCAATGGGACAAAAAAGTTAAGTATGACCCAAGGAGGTCAGAGGACGTGACCGTAGCCTAGCGTCCTTGCTCTGAACGACTGAAAGGGCATTCCCGGACATCGTCATATTGCAGGTTGGTCAGCGTAGGAGCTAGTGCAATACATGCATACAAACACGACCCGCCCCGGTGTCTACGGCTTTTTCGCGGGGACCTTTATGTCGGCATTGTGGAGTTCAATGGCGTGGCAGCTGCGAAGGGGAGGAATGGTTATAACAGGCTGCTAGAGCCGCACTAAAACGTGGTTAAATCGAGGGACCTAGAGAGAAGCGTGTTAGAGACGAAGCGCGGTACGAATCCATGTTCTGTTACCCGACGCTGATTTGTGTTCGGATTGGGAGATAAGCGATTGCGTGAATAGAGACCATGAGCACACCATCTGCCCCATCAAAACGAAGCAACATCGACAGCGACATCGGAATCATATGTAGATATGCAAACCTCAATTAGCACAGAATAACAGAATTCGAGAGCACGACATCTTCTTGGAAATACACGAAATCATGGCGCCTCCAAAGAAATGGATAGTGAATGCGTTCGTGGAGATGTGTAAGTCCACGTGACCTCGCGTCAGCTAACGTCATCTTCGTTCGACGCGAAACACTTTCCCGCTTGACAAATGAATCCTTCTGTCGGGTTTAGTAGACCATGGGCTGACTTCTGAATGATTCGATAGGCAGTGGCCATCAGTCTCCTGGACTATGGAGGCATCCAGAAGATCACTCGCACGAGTTCAACGATGTGGATCACTGGGTCGAACTGGCGAAGCTCCTGGAAGAGGCGAAGTTCCACGGTATATTCATTGCTGATGTTCTCGGTGGCTATGATGTAAGTTGTGAAATGGACAGAGACGCGGAGCTTGGTCTAACCAAATGACAAGGTTTACAACGGCAACCTCGATGCCGCGAAGATCTCTGGCGCGCAATGGCCCGTCAACGAACCACTCAGTGTTGTAAGCGCAATGGCAGCAGCAACAAAGAGCATTGGTTTTGGCGTGACAGTGTCGACCACGTACGAGCAGCCTTATCACCTGGCTCGTAGGTTATCAACCGTTGATCATCTCTCGAAGGGCCGGTACGTTCAACACCTACGATCACCACCGCCAGCTGCTAACAGATCAGGTTGGGATGGAACGTAGGTCATGCCGGCGGCTTTTGTCGACATGGAGCTAAACAACATGCAGATTGTTACCAGTTACCTCGACTCCGCTGCCCGCAATATGGGCTTCAAGGAGCAGGTGGCAGTGAGTACCGCCATATTACAGAAAGACAGAGCTGACTGTGGCAGCACGATGAAAGATATGCTCAAGCTGAAGAGTACGTGAGAGTGATGTACAAACTGTTCGAGTCGTCATGGCGTGACGATGCAGTTGTGCTTGATCGTGAGAAGGGCGTGTACACGGTTCCAGAGAGGGTCCGCGAGATCAACCACAAGGGTAAATACTTCACAGTACCTGGACCTCACATCTGTCAGCCTAGCCCACAGCGCACTCCGCTGCTGCTTCAAGCTGGTACTTCTAAAGCTGGAAAGCAATTCGCTGCTCAAAGTGCGGAAGCCATCTTTGTCAGCGCCTTCAGTCCTTCAGGTAAGTCCAGATTTTCTTCTCTGGGAATTACAGCAATCTGACCACAGCATATAAGTACCCGCAAAGAGTATTGCAGAGATCAGGGAGCTTGCAGGATCGCAACATGGTAGAAACAGAGATAACATCAAGGTCCTAGCGCTCGTAACTCCAATCATTGGGCGGACTGAAGAAGAGGCCCAAGCCAAATTGGCAGATTACCGCAAGTATGCCTCCCTCGATGGTGCGCTGGCTCTGTTCTGCGGGTGGACGGGCATCGATCTTGGCAAGTATGGCGATGATGAAGAGCTTCGAGAAGTTGAGAGCAACGCCGTGAGATCGACTGTGGAGGCATATGCGAAGTTTTCTCCCGGTACCTCGAAGTGGACAAAGCATACTGTTGCTGAGCACGTGAGCATTGGTGGAAATGGTCCCATTATCGTGGGGACACCCGCACAGGTGGTAGACGGGCTGCAGACCTGGGTTGATGAGGCTGATGTTGACGGATTTAACTTCGCTTACGCCTTGTTCCCACAGTCGTTCAAAGATATCATTGAGCTTCTGCTGCCGGAATTGAGAGCGAGGGGTTTGTTCTGGGACGATTACGCTGTCCCTGGGGGCACGTACCGAGAGAACTTCTACGGAAAGCCAGGGCAGAAGGGTCCACTAGACGAGCACGTCGCGTCCAAATACCGCTGGAAGGCTGGGGTCGATGCCAAAGACCACATAATCCCCGAATGAGTGGTAGAACAGTAGTACAATCAAAACGATGCAATTGATGGTAGCTTAGGAAGAGTGAAGTCGCGTCACGGCGCAATGACTGCTGCTCAGACGAGCTAGCGTGCCAAGCTACTAGTGAGTCAACATAGACCAGAGCACTTTCCACTTCTGCTTTTGCCAATTCACGCGTCTAGCAACTCTCCATTCATGATCCTCCATGCGAGACGACTAATCATCCATTTTTAGCAGTGTACCTCACAGCCTGCTTGTAGACGAGCGGGATGTACCAGGGAAGCTATCTGCTGCTGCGTTCCTGAGTACGCCAGACGTACATTACTCGAATCACAATGTGTTCACTCCAACAGCGTTAGAAAGGCTTGGGCAAGAACAACGACACTACTGGAAATCTGGAGCCGAGCGCGCCTTGAGCGGTCTGTAAGGTAAGGCTATTGCAGACTTCAGCAAGCCCTCTAGTCAACCGAGCGTTTCGCAAGAAGCATGTGTACTTGGCGTTCTGCACATGTGGTTTCCGCAGGCTTGGTAGTCGCTTGGTATACCTTTTGGAAGTCGATTGTGCCATTCATGCGCCGATAACGACATCTTACTAGCCTAATCAGGTAATACACTCATGACTCGTCGATCGCACCTTATCAAGCCTCACAATGCACGGGATACTGTAAGAGAACATGAGATATAGGGAGTCTTATAAAAGCAAGTTGCCTCCAGGAGCACCCTGAACAAAACCTGCACTTGCCCAAGATGACAAACAAGGTTATTGAACCAGAAGTAGAGCAGGCGCAGGGCGAGCAAGCCACGAAATCCATCTCACGCTTTACGCGTTGGTATCGAAGTCCGCTGTTCAACGTAATTATCGTGGGACTTATTTCGTTTACCCAACCTGGAATTTGGAACGCACTGAACAGTAAGTTCCGAGGAAGCTCTAGCAAAGACGACGTTTGACGGAAAGTAGATGTTGGGGCTGGCGGTCAACAAGAACCTTACCTCGTCAACGGTGCCAATTCCCTGACTTTCGGTACCATGGTCTTTGGCTGCTCGATCTTCGCCATTCTTGCGAATAAGTTTGGATTGAGAAACGTCTTAATCCTGGGAACACTAGGATACGCGCCTTACTCCGCCTCGCTATACGTCAACAATCGTTACGGTACTGAGTGGTTCGTCTTGTTTGGCGGCGCTACCTGTGGCCTCGCAGCATCAGCTCTTTGGGCCTCTGAGGGTGCAATCGCACTGGGCTACGCAGACATCAAAGATCGTGGAAAGTTCACGGGTATTTGGCTCGGACTGCGAGAACTCGGCCAGCTGATTGGCTCTTCAATTCAGTTGTCTCTGAACTACAAAAGTGGGCAAAGAGGTAAGGTCGGGTACACGACATACATCGTCCTTATCGCCCTGCAATGCTTGGGCCTTCCACTCGCCCTTCTTGTCTCGCCACCGCAGAAGGTTCTCCACCGTGACGGCCGCACGGTACCGGACCCAACGAAGAACAAGGCTGTCATGAAGGAGGTGTCGAGATGGTGGGCGTTGCTCACAGATCGACGTTTCTACCTCCTCATTCCCGTTATGATTGGTTTTAACTGGAATAACACTTATCAAGGCATCTACCTTACCAAGTACTTCTCAGTCCGCGCCAGAACGCTCGGTTCGTTGACTTCAGGTATCGCGGCCACCATAGCGAACCTCTTGTGGGGCTGGCTTTACGACACAACGTACTTCAGCCGCCCTGCCCTAGCGAAGATAACCTGGACCTTCTTCTCAGTGCTGATGCTGGCGCTGTTTGGATGGCAAGTTGCTAACGAGAAGCTGTACTCCGAAGCAGTTCCAAAAATCACTTTGGATTGGGATCTCCCTGGGTTCGGTCGCGGCTTCGCAGTCAACGTGCTGTTCCGGTAATCTACGCTCCCCCGTCCTGATACGTCTCTGCTAACAAACTCGCAGCTTCATGAACGAGTCGCATTACATGTTTGTGTACTGGATCCTCGGAGCTTTCTTCGACGACATCGAGACGTTGACTCTGGCTGTGGGTCTACTCCGGTCTTTCGAGTCTGTTGGATCCTGTCTCGCTTTTGGCATCGGGGCGGCCAAGATCAAGCCTATGATCAATCTGATTCTTGCTTTTGTTATGTTTGCTGTCACCATACCTTCGACCTTCGCAGCGACATTCATCGTGCCAGAGCGACCAGTGGATGAGCGCAAGGCTGTGTCGGATGACGAGTCTGTAAAGGCCGTCAAGTGAGTACGGCGGATGAATCGGGAACATTCGATTGCTACAGCGAATGTATCAAATGTTAGCTTCGCGGGCCTCAACTAGAATTCTCATCAAACCTCGTTTCACTTGCTCCACTCCGAATCAAGTGTGATTGCAGATTCTCGACACCTACAGAATAAATCCTCACAATCTCACATCTTCCCAGTCTTGGCTTTGCGAGAACCCCAAATGAAACCGCCCCGTCTTAGCAAAGCTCAACGTCGCAACCTCCGTCTCAAAATTGACAACCTTCCCACCAACCTCCCCCGAATCAGCAAGAAAATGAGCATGTATCCTGGGCCCACTAATCCCTTTCATCCAAGTAGGCACCACGTAGCCGAAAACAATACCCTTCTTATCGTGCTGTTCCCCGCCATCTGTAAACTCAACGGACTTGAACACGCCCACGACCTTGAACGGCGCCAGCGTGTTCACGGCCCTGGCGTGAGCTAGTTTCGGACTCGAGAGCAGGTCGTCTAGGCTCTCCATGTCGAGAGATGGAACTTCCATGCGGAACGTGGGGCGGAAGATGGTGACCATTGCGAAGGGGAGGCGGGCGTCCATGGGCGCTGGTGCAGCTTTGTTGTCGCTCGATAAGGCGTAGGCTTCGCCGTTGTTCAGGATCATGAGTTGACCGTCTTCGTAAGTTCCGATGCCGTCGGTGCCGTGGGATGTGAGGTCAGCCGTGCATGGTTGGCCTTGGTTGAAGCCGGCTGCTGTGGCGGCGGTTGTGCCGAATTGGAAGATGTCGTTGGGTATGGAGGCGACCATGGTGATTTGTGTGGTTTGGTTTGGTTGTCAATCTATTTGGTGCTGGGGTGTTCAACTATGATATATCAATGGATTCGGCTGTCGAGGAGAGCCGGTCATTGATGTTCGGAGAATCTCCGGGTCGTTGATGTTGGGTTCTGATGGGCCTCCAACTCAGCACGTTCAATATTCTGCGTGGACGTTTCAAGTGCAATGAATGTGTGTTCGTAATCAAGTGAGTTCACGACTAACTCCAGTTCCTCTTGCGTGGCAATAATTGAAGGTGTACAGATTGTATCACTTCTCATGTATCGTCGCTGCTGAGTAAGAAAATGCAGAATATGAGAGGCCTTGGTTTGGTCGAAATTATCGTCTTAATGCAAGTCTTGGTAGTTTGAGTACAGTTATCCCACGGTTGATGGTGAAAGATGCAGCAAAGCGTTGAGCCAATGAACATGGCGCTTACATAACACATTCTTGGCGCATCGCGAAGCTCCAACAACCTCATCATATCACGACGCCTACACCAGCACTTCCAGCAGGTCGCCCAACGCCTCACTACACACAATGCTCTCCCGAACTCTCCGCGCACGCAGCGCCCTGCGCCTCGCCAAGCCATCCTTCCGGGCCACCTACTCGTCGCAGAAGAAAGCCGAAGTGCCCGCCAACGACCCCGTTGCGCGCAAAGAGGTGCCGACTATCTCTGAGACCAATGCGACCGCTACGTCCTCGGAGGGCTCTTTCGACAAGGTCCTACAGGAGAGTGTCGAGCAGGGCGAGAAGCTGAGGAAGCAGCAAGCTCCCAACCGTCAGGGAATCTGGAGCAGGAGCCAGCAGCCTAGGGAGGTTGCCATGAGCGGACCCAGGTTCGAGCAGAGCATCATTGAGGACCAGGTACGTCATGACTGCAAAATTGGGCGCAAGAAGTGCAATTGAAGCCATGTGCGGGGTGCGGGCAGCAAAGGAGGGACGATGGCTCAACGGAGGAATTGGACAACGGCTAACAAGCATTGCGCAGCCTCGCCCGTACGCCGCTATCGACCTTATCCACCAGCAGCCCGTCCGCTGGACGCACGAGCGCATCGTTTCCTGCGACGGCGGAGGCGGCCCCCTCGGTCACCCCAGGATCTTCATCAACACCGACAAGCCCCAGATCTGCTGGTGCACATACTGCGGTCTCCCATTTGTATGTTGTTTCCACATTTGCCTTGAATTGCAGGGTGAGATATTGCAAGATATAACTAACGTATGCCAGGCTCATGAGCACCACCGCGCACACCTCGAATCCCTCCCTGCGGACCAGCTATCGTACCCTCTTGGTCCCAAGGGAAACGCAGCTGAAGTCAACGAGGCACAAAAGGTCACAGATGAGCCGCTCGCCCAACGATAAACTAATTCGCGGGAGCAAGGTGGTCGTGTGATTGTATATACCTATGTATCGAGAGCAGAACAATGGAGTGTTTGTGACTTTTCCCAAGATCTCACAATGCTCTCACAGTCATTCCCTTGGAGCGTAAATTCCACCGCGTCTAAACCACCTGAAAGCCTTGCGCTTCCATTACACCTAACGGTGTGAATAGAAGGGACACTCGCATACACACTTGGTTCAATCGCACAATACTCAGACTCAAACGTTTCACATCTACTAGAGTAACTAATTCCTGGACCCGACGTAGATCATCGGAGAGCAAAAGAAAGAGTGATCAAAGAGCGACTCCCGTTTGTGTACAAGTCTATTTACATCGCTGGAAATCAGAGCTGCCCAGTGGCGAAGCTAAATTCTCCTGATTCTTTTTCACCGTCAATAACTCTTCGAATTTCCTTTGTATATTGCTCGTGCACTTGCTCCAAGGACAGATTGTAGTCTGGCGCGAGGCTCAGCTGGCCACCCTGAGCACTTTCCATGATCCCAAACATTCCGTAATATCTATCTCGAGGATCAGTACATCGTCTGAGCCGAAAATCGTAGAGAAGATCGAGATGGTTTCGGCGAAGTTCAACTCCTTCTCTTCTGGCAGCCTGCCTCATCTGCGTTTCCAGGATATCGAGAAACGGGTCCCAGTTCAGTGTACTACGGTGAGACCAAAAATCTGGCGATATGGCTGCGGTCTTGATGCGGAAGACTATTGCTCGCAAGGTATGCAGGTCTCCTGACCAGGACACACGGTGCTCACCACACACAAAAGTCGTGTGTCGAGCCAATGTGGCCTCCTGCACTGTCCATATCCGTGTGAACCAGTGCGCAAGGCACGTTGTTGGCCGACATTGTACTTTACCACTGCATAGCCGCCGACACAGCCGCGACAGGCAGAATGTATCTTTCTCAGGAAAAGCAACAGAGCTTTTTTGCAAAGGATCGTTTCGTGAAAGCGAAGTGTTGGTAGGTCACCTGGGTTCGTCTTAGGGCATGATACTTGTGCAGCTATGCACCAGTCTAAGGTCTTATCCATTCCGAACAACAAGCCAAACTACTAGTGAATAACTTGAATGGATTCGCCGTCATTCTATAAGGGTTACTAGTTTAATTCGAGGTGGAGGTCACAACTTGAAAGGCAAGAATAGCCGACCGGTAGCGTCATAAAAGTTCCCTTGGTCTTCCCGCATCCTCGTGAACAAGAATCGCAAAACCGCAACACGCGTATCCCACCCGAAACACAGTCCTTGCTCGTTGAATACCACCTCACGCGTCGGACCTCTCCTTACTTATCGGACCTCGCACATACATACCCAGAGACAATAGCAGAAGTGCCGACTCTCACACCATGTCTGGCAATACACCAAAATCGATGTCCAATCGACTCATGACGATGAAGGTAAGCTCACGGGACGGGTGCACTGCAAAACAGTTGCTTATAAAAATACAGTTCATGCAGCGCTCGGCCGCGAAAAATGTAGCCTCGTCTCCAACAACACCTAACGGGCCTGCGTCGAAGAAAGTGCGACTCTCCAACGGTGGCTCCGCTGCCGCAGACCAGCAGATTCTCCAGTCGGCGCTCGCGGAAGAAGCGAAGAAGCAGCAAGAGGCAATGGACAAGGCGGCGCAATACACCGGCGAAACGAAGTGGGTGCTTAGTTACAAGGATCCGCTGGAGGGCAAGCGAGGCGATAGCCTCAACATCAGGCAAGCTGGATTCGCAGAGCTGGACGCAGAAGATAGCGAGGACGAGGACGACGAGCCGGCGCAACCAATACGGAAACAGTACGGAGGTGGTGTAAAGAAGGCAGAGGTAAGCTATCAAGCATTACGTGTTGCAGGGCTGCGCACTAACGATTAACAGAAACCCACATTCGAGAACGCAGAAGGTTCTGAAGGCGAGACAGAACCCTCATCAGAAGACGACTACGACTCCGACGACCCAACTGCTGAGCTCATCCGCGAGACAAAGCGAGAAATGTCCACTAAGAAACACGAATCGCGAAAGAGCCTGGGCGAGGCATCGCCGAGAGGCGCACCCAGACCCATAAACGAAGACGCCAACCTCGACCGCCTGACGTCGTTAAGCGGCGGCCGCAAGCCAGCTGGACGCGATATGAGCAGCATGGAGTGCTTCAAGTGTGGGCAGAAGGGCCATGCCAAGGCAGACTGCCCGAATCCGGGACGCGGCTCTGCGGGGCGCGGTAGAGGGCGAGGAGGCCGAAGGTAAACGACGTATCTTGCCATCTCGTACACGCGAAAAAAAAAGCAGGAATATAGGGTCAAGTATCGCTACAGTCGGATCGTAGCTCACTGGACAGACCGCGCTGCCCTATCTACGCGCGAAGACTGCCCTTGTGATCAAGATGCAGCGCGCACTGTATTGCGCAGAGCATTGAGGGCTGAGAAGCCGTCCTTGCCCATCGAATGCTCTCCAGACTTGCATAGACACTGAGGAAGAGAGGTCGAGTCGATGTCTACTCTTCTTCCCTCCGATCAGCAATCGTATTCGTAGTAGTTCAGTCGACTACTGGATTGTTGCAGTAGCACGAACGGCGTGTAGTGTTAGCACCATTAACGGCCAACTGCCAACTTCAACGGCGAATAGATAGTAGATGCGTACTACAGAGCACCTCCAGTAGGTCTCAAGTCGCTTTAATATGGCCCTGATGTAGTTCACGGTTTGCGAGGGCTTGTGCAGGGACGTGGAGATGGCGGTGGTGGATGACTACGTTGTACAGAAAGTAACACTAGGTTCTCAAGAAAAAAATACAACGCCTGTAAACAACATCGTGTATTCATCTCCTATAGCAAAAGTCCACCTGAAGTATCAAGGTCTTCACTGCCTTCCTCTCTCCAGTCAACAAGCATGAAGTCTACTTCGTTATCTCACCGCGTTTTAACCACGAGTCGTTCACCGCGAATGCATCAAAATGCTCGGCTATCCTGCTTGGAAGGCTTTGCGCACCATGATGGACGGCCCGTGCAGTTTGGGCGCTGTCTCGACGAAGTACAGTAACGAAGATTGTTTTTGGTGATGACTTTAAGACACCCTGTTAGGCTTGTAATGTGTTGGACCTATAAAATGTCTAGCTTTACGAGGTCCCAGCTGTGAGGGCGTCGCGTTCAGCCTCGTGGGAATAGAGAGGTATAGCACGTCGTGGGGTCATGGATGCTCGCCCGTACCGAGGCGGCGGGTCGCATATCGATAGTCGGTGGGTTGCAGCATCGCGGGCGTGGACCTTGACCTTCGCTCGCATTCCACGGTACAAAGTACATACCAGCCCGCATTCACCGCTCTTTGTCGCCATCCCGCGCAATTGATTGGCAAGCACAACCTACCGTGTCGGGATTGTCGTTTGGCCGCACGCGTTTGTGGACACGCTGGACCCACTTGCTCTCGTGCGTGGATGAAGTATCTGGGGAACCTGTGCCTCGTGCCACCCGCTCGTTTGCTCCTTGCTCGCTCGCCGGCTGTCTGTGAGATTGCGAGGTTCACGGACAAGTCGTCATCTACGTGTCCTACTGTATTGCTGTCCGCCACTAGTTCCCCTCGTCGCCCGCACCATTACCTCAAGCCCGCGACCTGCGCCGCGACGCCTCCGCATACCGCACGCCGGTTCTACACACACTCCACCACCACCACCGCCGCCAGAACAGCACACACCCACACAATGGCAGAGCCGTTAGCGAGGGAAGCCGCGCGGGAGCGCATCGAGAACCTGGAGCGGCCACAGCTCGACGACCGCGCATACCGCATCATCACACTGCCTAACAAGCTCGAGGTCCTGCTCATACACGAAGCGGGGAGCGACAAGGCAAGCGCCGCCCTCGACGTCAACGTGGGGAGCTTCAGCGATGCCAAGGACATGCCGGGTATTGCCCACGCCGTCGAGCACCTGCTCTTCATGGGCACCGAAAAGTACCCCGAGGAGAACGCCTACAACAAGTACCTGACCACCCACGGCGGCTACTCCAACGCCTTCACCGCCGCCACCTCAACCAACTACTACTTCGAGCTCTCCTACCCGGCCGCCACCGCCGACACAGATATCGAATCTAAGGACGACTCGCCGCTCTGGGGCGGCCTGGATCGCTTTGGCCAGTTCTTCATCGCCCCGCTGTTCCTCGAGGACACGGTCGACCGCGAGATCAAGGCCGTCGACTCGGAGAACAAGAAGAACCTTCAGAACGACACATGGCGCCTGCACCAGCTGAACAAGGCCCTCGCCAACCCGGAGCACCCCTACTGCCACTTCTCGACCGGCAGCTGGACGACGCTGCACGACGATCCCATTGCGCGCGGCGTCAAGATCCGCGACGAGTTCATGAACTTCCACTCCAAGCACTACTCGGCCAACAAGATGAAGCTGGTCGTCCTCGGCCGCGAGAGCCTCGACACGCTGGAGCAGTGGGTCGAGGACATCTTTGCACAGGTGCCCAATAAGGACCTGCCCATGTCGCGCTGGGATATGCCAGTCTACACCGAGAAGGAGCTGCTGACACAGGTCTTCGCCAAGCCCGTCCTCGAGTCGAGATCGCTGGAGCTGCAGTTCCTGTACCGCGACGAGGAGGAGCTCTACGAGTCGCACCCCTCGAGATACCTCAGTCATCTGCTCGGCCACGAAGGCCCCGGCAGTATCCTCGCATACATCAAGGAGAAGGGCTGGGCGAACGGGTTGGGCGCAGGTGGGTCTACCTTGTGCCCTGGTTCCGGCTTGTTCAGCGTCAACGTAAAGTTGACAGACGAGGGACTGAAGAACTACAAGGAAATCGCCAAGATCATCTTCCAGTACATCGCCATGATCCGCGAGCAGCCTCCCCAGGAATGGGTGGTCGACGAGCAGAAGCGCATCAGCGAGGTCGAGTTCCGCTTTAAGCAGAAAAGCCCGCCCAGCCGGACCGCGAGCGGCTTGGCCGGTGTCATGCAGAAGCCGTATGATCGCACGAAGCTGCTGAGCGGGCCGGCAGTCATCAGCAAGTTCGACTCCAACCTCATCAGCGAGGCAATGTCGTTCTTGCGCCCGGACAACTTCAGAATGACTATCGTTAGCCAAGACTTCCCCGGCGACTGGGACCGCAAGGAGAAGTGGTACGGGACCGAGCACAAGGTGGAGAAGATCCCCGAGGATTTCCTCAAGGAGGTCAGGGCAGCGTTTGAGAGTAAGAGCAGGCCGAAGGAGCTGCATTTCCCCCACCGCAACGAGTTCATCCCGAGCAGGCTGGACGTCGAGAAGAAGGAGGTTGCGGCGCCAGCGAAAGAGCCCAAGCTCATCAGACACGACGACAACGTGCGCATCTGGTGGAAGAAGGATGATCAGTTCTGGGTGCCCAAGGCGAACGTTCACATTTACTTCAAGACGCCAATCACATACGTCAGCGCGCGAGTTGTGCTCATCTGCACGCTCTTCCGCGAGCTCGTCAACGATGCGCTCGTCGAGTACTCGTATGATGCTGATATCTCGGGCTTGGTGTACGACTTCAGCAACCACATTAGCGGCCTGTCCATCACCGTCAGCGGATACAACGACAAGCTGCACGTCCTGCTGGAGAAGGTGCTCCTCCAAGTGCGTGACCTTGAGGTGCGCGAAGATCGGTTCGCCGTCATCCACGACAGGATGTCGCGCTCGCTGCGCAACTGGGATATCGGGCAGCCGTACGGACAAGTCGGCACCTACTCGCGCACCTTCAAGAGCGACAGGAGCTTCATGAACGAAGACCTGACCAAGGAGCTGGAGAACGTGACGGCCAAGGATGTGCAGGAGTTCTACCCCCAGATTCTGGCGCAGTGCCAGATTGAGGTCTTGGCTCACGGCAACCTCTACAAGGAGGAGGCGCTCAAGATCACAGATCAGGTGGTGGAGATCATGAAGCCCAAACAACTCCCAGCCAGCCAGCTTCCCATCCGACGGAACATCGTTCTGCCCCCTGGGAGCAACTTCATCTACGAAAAGCAGCTGCGAGACCCTGCCAACGTCAACCACTGTATCGAGTACAGCTTGTACGCAGGCAACAGGTACGACGACGATGTACGTGCCAAGCTGCTCCTCGTTGGACAGATGACGGACGAGCCGTGCTTCAACCAGCTACGAACCATCGAGCAGCTCGGCTACGTCGTCTTCTCGAGCGCCGCCTTCCACGACACGTGGGCGGGCTACCGCATCCTGATCCAGAGCGAGAAGGACTGCCGGTACCTCGAAGGGCGGATCGAGAACTTCCTCAACTCGTTCGAGAAGACGCTGCAGGAGATGAGCGAGGCGGACTTTGAGGGCCACAAGCGCGCCATCATCAACAAGCGTCTGGCGAAGCTGAAGAATCTGAACCAGGAAGATAACAGGTTCTGGAATCATATCTACAGCGACTCGTATGATTTCCTGCAAGGTACGCTTTATTTACACTCTACTTCTAACATCTGCTAACCCGCCCAGCCGACACCGACGCCTCGCACATCGGCAAGCTCACAAAGCAAGACCTTACCGACTTCTACGCACACTACATCTCCACCTCCTCGCCGCACCGCGCCAAGCTCTCCGTCCACCTACAAGCGCAGAGCAAACCCAAAGAGCCCTCGCTCGACGAGAAAAAACAAGCCGCAACCACCTCCCTCACGGCCCTGCTCTCAGAGCACAAAATCTCCGCCGACGTTGATGCAGCAAAACCCCACATCGACGCCGCATCTTCTACAGCCGCCATCCCCGACGCCCTGGCCACCTACCTCGCAACCCTATCCCTTGACTCCACTCTCTCAGCCACGATCCTCGATTCAGCCAAAGCCGCGCTGGGACTCGCGGACGCCGGGCTCCCCGCTGAACCACAGGTCCCAGACGATGCGGCGGCGGCTGCAGGCGCGGGCCAGCCGGTGCTTATCCGCGATGTGCATGCGTGGAAGGCTGGGATGCAGGTCAGTGCTGGTGTTAAGCCGGTGCGGCCGCTGGAGGAGTTTGTTGATATCGCTGAGAGGTTGTAGAGATAGAGCGTGTAGTGGTTCGTAGATTTAATTAAATTAGATCAAATCAGATCAGATTGGATGAATCGATTGAGATTGGTGGAAAGTGTCAAGTCAAGTTGTACGTATTTCTGCGATGGACTGCCATTGGTATATTTAAATCAGGAGATACCATCTTGAAGACCGTGATGTTCAGACAGAACGTAGGGCGCCTGGTATATATGGTTGAGGTTCGAGGCGTGAGGACGAACAGGTATGCAGTGCGGTCGGCGCGTCGACGCGTCGAAGCCGAGGCGCACAAAGCTCAACGTCATACCTCAACTGTACTTCAACCTCCACCTCTCGACAAGCTGCGAAATACAATACCACCACCATGGTACCACGCCCCCTGCTCTCCCTCTTCCGGCGTCAAGCCCAGCTCCTCCGCACACCTCAACCATACCGCCGCTTTGCAACCCATCCCACACCACCGCCAACCTCCGCCTCGCGCATCGACCGCTTCAACCGCCGTCTCCCCAAGTTCCTGCACAAGTACACATCTGCCCTCGCCACTGCACCTCTCTCACACATCACCTCCTTCCTGATCCTGCACGAGCTCACCGCCATCATCCCCCTCCTTGGCCTCGCCGCGACGTTCCACTACACGCACTGGCTGCCCTCGTGGTTTGCAGAAGGCGCATGGGTACTCGCCGGCGTAGAGCGATTCGGGGCGTACTTCAAGCGCAAGGGCTGGATCCGCAGCGAGGACGTGGTGGAGGCCGAGGCCGAGGTCGGAGAGCTGCGGCGGCGGGACCGCGCGTGGAATCTCGGTGAGGGCGGGGCGAGGGTGCTGGTTGAATTTGCGACTGCGTATACGATTACCAAGGCGTTGTTGCCGCTCAGGATCATGTTTAGTGTTTGGGGGACGCCGGGGTTTGCGAGGTGGGCTGTCTTGCCGGTTGTTAGGAGGGTGAAGACGGTGTTTGGGAGGGGGAAGACGCCGGATGTTAAGAAGGCGGCGGGGACCGGGGCTACTGAGGGTGGTGCTGTACCGATGAAGAATACTGTGAAGGGCAGTAAGAATTGAAGAGAGGTGGCTGGGCGAGGTGCATTGGTGTCGAGAGATGGAAGTGCTCCGGATCTCGACTGGATGGACTGTGTTTAGAAAGTACTGTTGGATTGTGGAAGAGCTGACGCTCTGAGTAACGATCTGGGCTGGCACATCATAATACCAGCCCATGCTAAGCACTGAGACCATCATTGACCGAGCTCAAGCCCACTTTCGGTGAAGGCTCATCCTGCGGCAGTCGCTCGTTTGCTGTTTCTCTTCCTGTCTCCATTCTAAACTCACCAATCCACCACGAATACCACCAAACGAGATGTGCTTCGACGACAGAACCAGATACACCACGAAGACCCGCGTCCAGAACGGCGTGCGCTACCGTGAGGAGGTGACAGTGCCTCGCCATCGAAGCTCCTGGCGTCGACGGTACGGAGCATCTTATTATCCCCAAAGGTACTATAATCGCGCCCCCAGAGCTCGCTATATGGGCGGTGGTATGGCGTACCCAGCGCGCTATCCTGCAAACATTGGCTATCCGCGAGCTATGGCTTCTACAGCTATGGTCCCTCGAGGTTACGCACATGGTGCCGGTAACTACATGTCTGGGGGTCGCGCTCTGATGCCGAGTGCTTCCAACCTGGTGAGTTTGTGCTCTTTCCTCTTGTTTTCGTTTGGACTTTCCTGCACCTGCCTTTATCACACCGCCACTCCCCGTGCGCGACTTGGGTGAGACCTCGAATGCTGTGGACAGTCTGACTCGATTTCATCGAGGTTACTTTGCTGTCGCCTGGAGTTGCGTCTTACTTGCCTTCACTTCACCTTCGTCGGCGTGGCATTTCTTCCCTTCTACTTTACCACCACCTCGTACACAACAATTGCCTCTATATCTGTCGAGCGTCGCTGTCAAGATGGAGGGCTACCCAAAGCCCCGCCACAATTACATCTACACACCCCGTTACGGTCAGCGAGGCGTCCTCACCTACGCAGGGCAGCAAGCAAACGGCGCCTACCCTTCCGGCGTCGCTGGTGGCGCCATGGGCGGCTATGGCTATGGCAGCGCGGCCGTTGGCTACGCTGGCGCTGCGTATGGAGGTGCTTACCCGGTATACAACACTTCAACCTATCCCTCCCCATACTCTGGCGCCAGCTATTACGGCTCGAGTCACTACCCCAGCTACTCTAGCTATCCCAGCTACTCCAACTACTCCAGCTATGGAGGGAGTCTTGGAGGCTACGGAGGCTACTACAACTACGGACTCTATGGCTCCATGTACCCGCTTGCTAACTTCTATTCTCCATATCAGAGGTCCTACTACAACACGGCACCAACTTACGGCCAAACCGCCTACGTCTACCCACCTGGCCCAACTACCACGACCACAACATACCACGTCGCCAACAGCCACGTCCCAGTCAGTACCGCGCCCCCGGCTCCCATGAGGACCGCATGTGCGCACACCACCACGCGCGAGGACATCCAGATGGAGAACCGCAGGATCGCGACCGAGCGCGGAGCGTACAGTGCAAGGAAGATTAAGCCGACCGATGCGCGCGATGACGACCCCTTCTGGTGCCGCGAGCGCAACGGCGAGTGGCATCTGAGGACCTTTTACCAAATCGAGAACGAGTGCTATCCTGGGCAGTGGCTGATGGATGCTGAGCTGGGCTTTCTCGTCTTCCACCGTGGATGACACGGATGTTGGTTGGATGGTGGGAGCACGTCTTGGATCTCGGAGTACGATCTGCTGCTATCCTGATACCTTAATTCGATACCACAACGCTATCCTCATAGGCCACTATACTACGACTCGGTCAGGTTCACGGAATGCTGGAGTTCGTCCTGTACTCTGGACGTTTGACAGTCTGCGGTACATGGTAGTTCCAGTATGGAGTCTTTCCATGAACACTGGTGGAGGTTCGTGACCGGTATTTGGAGATTAGATAGCATGAATGACTACGATTAAACCGAATGAATTTCTTACATTTCTTTACATCTGGCCATGACGTTTAATTCTCAGATCTGCTCTTACTGCGTCTGAACTTATTTCGTGCCAGCTCATATGTTCGACTTTTCTCTATTCTTCACCACTCGTATTCCGTCCCTTCATTTCGTCTCGCCCTGAATCGTCGCAACAATCTTCCTCGAGTGCTTCATATCCCTGAACTCCAGATACCAGATGCCCTGCCACGTCCCCGTATTCAGCCTGCCATTCGTAATGGGAATCGTCACGCTCGCGCCCACAAGCGCAGACTTGACATGTGCCTGTTCACATATTAACACCCAACTCAACCTCACCATCTCCCTCTCCACTCCCTATTCAAAACCACAAAGAAACTCACAGGCATATCATCGCTCCCCTCAGCATCGTGCCGATAAAGCCCCTGCCCCTTCTTATCCTCCGGCACGATCCTGTCCAGCGCCGTGCTCATGTCCGCGCGCACATCCTCGTCGTAGTTCTCGTTGAGGCTGAGCGCGCACGACGTGTGCTGGATGAAGAGATTCAGGAGGCCGGTTTTGTAGTTTTTGATCTCCGGGAGCTCCTTTAGGATTGTTTCGGTAACGAGGTAGGAGCCGCGGCTGCGCGAGGGGAGGGTGAATTGTTTTTGGAACCTATAGTGGAAATGAGGGGACTGGATATGCAGTTTTGGAGGGTTCTTTGGAATTCGGCGTACCAAGACATGGTTGGGGCGGTGGTGCAGATGTTTGGTGACGAGCAGAGGACGGTGCTGCGGGGTGCGGCGGCGGGGAAGTAGTGTGCGGCGAGGGAATTGTAGGGCGCCCAGAGGATGGAGACAAAGGTTCCTGGGAATAGAGAGAGCAGGAAGAAAGCCACGATGAAGAAGGTGGTTAGTGGGGAGATTGAGCTGTGTTGTTGCGGCATTGGGGATTTGGGGCCTGTCGCGGTGCGCGGGATGAGGCTGATGTCATGGCGTGGGTTGGTGGGGCGAATGGGTTGGGAAGGTGGAGACGAGCGCTAGGGTTTGGTACTATACTTCTATTCTAGTAAGTGTGCCTTGATACTCTGATACTTCAGTCTTTCAAAACTATGGCTTCGACTCTTTGGTTGTGTCGTTTCTTGAGCACGGCGATATGCAGCCGTTGCCAATGTGGTACGAGGCTGAAGGTTGCGGGGCGCAGCCTACCAGCCGTCAGCTTGGCTTAAAGGCAACTGCAACCCAGCCTCGTTACCTCGTCACTTCGTCTGACCTCGATCACACTCACTCCTTTTGCCCAGACCCAGTCAAATCCATCAAGCCAACTTATTTGATCAGACACAGTCCAGTTCATCGAAGCCATTTCGCCCCCTCAGCTGCAACACATTACACATACAACAGCCCATTCGTCGCTGTTGCCTGGGACTACGCTCTGAGGCTGAGACCAGATCTATGCAGCAACAGACCGAGCATGCAGCATCGACCCGTATCTCCGAACATGGCCTATCGCGGGACCTGGCTTCACTGTTTGTGACATTCAGAACATACTACGTTGTACACTGAGCTAACAACGCTGTAGATCCACGGTGCTGAGTTTCACAAAAAGAATGGGCCCGATATGGATGTACCACAATTATTCAAACCTGCGACAGTTGTCACAACGTGAGCGGCGCTTCCTCGAGATTTGTTGCAAGCAATGTGCTCCCAATGTAAGGCGGGCACACCCAAGAGATCCGTACTTCAACAGTATTTACCTGTATAATATGAACCTGACCAAGAGCTGCGTCCATTGTGACATCATCCGCCAGGTTCGTGATAAGCTGGCGGGGGATAGAATCAAGGGACATACTTCGATACAAATTCCATTCCGCTTTTCTGAAGACTTTTTAAGACTTTACTTCGATCTGGGCAACGACCAGATTGCGTTTCGCTTATACTCGAAAGGTATGTTGGCCATCGTCCGACAAGGCTTGTACTGAAATGAATCCAGAACCTCAGAATCCTCGTAATCCCTATCCTATATTAGTAAACGAAGTCTGCCTGGATCCACGAAACGCGCAGTTGATTCAGACGTTGAAAGGCTGGATTGACGATTGTGTGAACACCCACAAGCATTGCGTGACTTATATGAGGGCATCCCGTGCATCGCCTAAGCGTCTCATCAGAGTCGGTTTGGGTGACATTGATATGCTACAGTTATGTTTGCCGACCGAGTTTGTTCGTTATGTTGCATTGACCTACTGCTGGGGCAAGTGTGTGCAGCCCGTCACTAAACAAGACAATGTCGCAGCGCGATTGGAAGGGTTTTCAGCTCTCAATCTGCCACAAACGATCAAAGACGCAATCTTCATGACGCAAGAACTTGGGATCCAGTATCTCTGGATTGATTCACTTTGTATCGTGCAAGACGATATAGATGACTGGGCATCAGAATCTGCGAAGATGGCCGATGTGTATTCTGGTGCATACGTCGTCTTGGCTGCCACTCTTGCCAAAGACGTCACTGCGGGCTTCCTACACCCACGAGATCTGCCTCTCACGATCCGTCCAAAGACTGCGAAACGAGACGTTTTCTCAATACAAGCAAGGCAGATGTACAGTCACATTTCCCCTGGTGTACTGGATGTCGATAACCTGCCGTTAATGCAACGAAGCTGGTGTATGCAGGAACGCTTACTGGCGGGGCGGATCGTACATTTTCTACCCGACGAGCTCTACTTCCAGTGTACGTCAAGTTCTCGCTGCGAATGTGGTCTCGAAAGTAATTTTAGGATTTATCCGGAGTGCTGGTATAACCCCTCTTCTCCAGAAGTGCTCGTAGAAAAGTCCAAAGTCACTCTCATTGACGAGTGGTCACGCCTCGTAGAATCTTACAGTAGACTCCAGCTTTCATATCCAGAAGACATCCTACCTGCTTTCGCGGGTATAGCCCGACGATTTGAGCCCATAGGCCTAGGCATCTATATCGCTGGCATGTGGGAACACGGTCTTGCATATCAACTCGGCTGGACGAGGAGGATCGATCTGGACGCACACACGAGAACAATTGCGGCCGGGCCAACCTTCTCGTGGATAACATCTTCTGGTCCAGTTTTGTATAATCACGCGTTTGAGATGGCCAAATCGGGGTCGCCCTTGTGCAGTCTATTGGCTGCAAAAGTTGTACCAGCTACTCTGGATCCATATGGTCGCTTACAAGAATGCTCAATCAGCTTGCGTGGTCGATCCATAGTAGGCGCAACATTGGCCGCGACCATGGAACATGTGAACCTTGCCACGGATCCCCTCCAAAACTTCGACTTTTTGGTGGTCTTGGATACTGGCGTCGTAGAGCACTGGCGCTTGAAACCCCGTGTGGGGCTCGGGAACAAAGCCACCATCGCAACTTTGGACTGGGCATCGGTGACATGCTTTGGTGTCATGTCCGAGGGCTACCCTTTTAGAAGGCGCTATGTAACTATGCTGCTCTTGCAGCCCGCTGTGGATAAGGGTTCGTTTGTACGCATTGGACTTGTGGCACGGGCCCCTGAACATTGGTTTGAGAAACATGCAGTAGAAGCCATCGTTACGCTTGTCTAGCTTCGAATCAGATATCTTGTCTTTTCCTTGGTCTGTGGAATATTTCCACCACCCCTTTTTAACCCAAACGAATCGCGTTTCCTTACTTCCGCGGCTTGCAGCGGTTTCGAGATGAGGGGTTAGGAGTGTGAGTTGCGATCTTGAGTTTGTGAAAGTTAGTGCTATTGTAACTGAGGTGATTGATGTGCAGTTTTCTTTTGGTCTGGGTGTATATCTACTTGTATCAGAAAATTCATTCTAATGCAATATCTGCTTATCTCACTAAAATCCAGCAGACAAAAGCCAACATACATACATCCCTAGCACCAAACAAAAACACCCCAAAGCCAAATCCCTTCGCCACCCGCGCAACCGTGTCTCCCACAAACCATCACGCAAGATCGACCTCCCTCCCCCCCCTCCCCAGCAGCACCTGAATACAATCCACGCCCGCCATCCCCTCCCCGCCCTTCCTCCCCGCCACCTCATCCTTGGCAGCCCACACAACCTCGACATCCCTCCGCACCCTCTCCCAACTGGGGAACATCTTCGAGCGATACATATCGCGAAACCTGCCGCGCACAAACTGCCGCTGCGCGCCGTCGATGGCTTCGCAGCCGGCCGTGAATAGCGGCCAGATGTGCGAGGATGTGAGGGGCGAGGTGGTGGCTACGAGGGATAGGTGGGTTAGGCAGGCTTGGATGTGCTCGGCGCTTATGGGGTTTGGGGCCCCGACGCCCAGCCAGGTCCGGTAGAGGTAGATGAAGGCTGCGTGGCGGTAGGCTTCGGCTGTGCTGGTGATGTCTGAGCTGGAGTGGGGGTGCGTAGAGAAGTGCATTGCTAGGAGTTTCTGCTGGAGGGCGCGGCCGATGGCGTCTTCGTCCTCGGTGAGCGGGTGGGATCCGCTGGCTTCTCGGCGGAGTTTTATGGCGTGTTGGAGCTGGCTTGTTTGCGCGACGATTAGGAGGACGGAGGCGATGCTGCGCATGGCTTCGACGCCTTCTACTGCTCTGAAGTCTGCGGAGTGGTCGAAGAGCGGCTGGTGGCCTCGTGAGATGGAGGAGAGGATGTCGTGGTAGGCGAAGAGACTCAGAAGGAAGCGTGAACTTGACGAGTCGAGCATCTCGTCTACTCCACGTCGCGTGATCATGGCTTTGGCGCCCATTAGGTGGTTGACCACACTTGCTTCATCGTCTTCGCCAAAGAGACGCGCTGAAACTTGCATCATCAATACCGTGGCGAGTGCGGGCTCAGAGTGTGCCTGGCGAGGATCCTGGATAAGCTCTTGTAGCAGGTGAATAGCATCTCTTTGATGTCGATAAGCCTGAAGGCGCAAAGAAGGCTCGGAAGATTGTAGCGCGAGATGGTTTGCTGCCATCGACAGGACTGTAGAACGAAGAGCCGCCGATTCATATGCCATCGACGTGAGATGTAGCTGAAATGGAGTCGGCTGGCCATGTCTCGGGGCGATGGAGATCAAAGAAGAGAGCTGTTCGACCCAGTAGTGCAGCAGCCTCCTATCGTTTGCAGATAAGTCCGGGCCATAGCCTGTGCCATGGACTGGCGTGCGCGGAACCTCCACGATAGAAGCAGGCGACCGAAGCGCAGCAGGCGAACTCTCAAACGACGACACCGATGAACCACTACCTACACTCGCTGGAGTCGACACAGACTTCTTCCTACCATTCCGAGGCTTCCTAACCACCACACCGACAGGCGCCTCCTGCCACTTAAGTCTGACGCCATAGCCTTTACAAGTGATCTTCAGCCTGGTACATCTCTGGCAGTAAGGTTTCTGCTCATCGCACTTGTACCCGGCTTCCCTGCAGGTCCAGCATCCGGTACGTGTCCGTTTATGTGTCGTCGCCATGACGATCTTTCAGTGCCATTCTTTTCCGGGCTCTTTCACGCTCCTGGTTGAGCGGTTTGGTGTTCGCAGTTTAGCATACGCTGTCAGGCAGACATGCTCCACATGGCGACAAGTCAATCCAAGAAAGAGCGGGGTGTTTCCAGGTGCTAGGCTGATGGAAATTGTCAAATATTATTTCGTTGTTGGTGCAGGATATAACGGAAAGTTAGTTCGTGCTGCTAGGCAAACCGAGGCAGACCAATAAGAGCCCCACTTTTACAAGCCTCTAGACATCATCTCGTCACATAGACAGTCGCCCGCTAAGACCAAGAAGAAACATGTTCAACTCGCTTCATTCTTCATTACTGTGGATATAAATCACGCTCAATTGACAGACATCACGACAGGAATCTAGCACCAGAACACCCTACTGAGAATGCCAGCCGGGACAAAGTAGCAGAAATCTAACCATCCAGTCTCTCCATCTACTGCACTTGGTTGACAATCTCTTGTGCCTTTGTCAGACTCTCTACCATTTGCTGGCAGTCCTTCCGCCTCCTGACAGTGTACTCGGACTCCTTCAGCAGCTCGTCGAGCTCGTCCATCTTGTACATGTTGGTGAGAAGCTCGCCCTGCATGTTCTCCCTCGACCACGAAACGAGGTTGAGCATGATGGCCTTGGGGACCATGTCGATCATTGTGCGGCGGACGATGTTGAAGTAGGATGTGATGAGAAGTTCTACACACTGTTAATGATGGCTTGAAACGGAGAGTTCAGCACACTTACTGATGACTTCGACCTCCTGCGCCTCCTTCTCCGAAAGAGTACCAGAGGCCTTTAGTGTTGCTGGCGGTGGCTCCATAGCCGCCATCTTCTTCTTGTTCTTACTAGCAAAGAACGAGCCGAAGAAACCGCCGCCTTCCTCGCCTCCAAGGGATGGTGACATCGATCGAGGAGGAACCTGGGGTGCGATGGGCTTTCCCGTTTTGGGGTCCACCTGCTGCGGCTTGGCAGAGTTGTGTCGCTCGTGCACGATGGCCATAGCGCGCGAACCATTGATGAAGTCGGGGTGGCCAGTGTTGATGTAGATGGACTCCATACCGACGAGGTCACGGACGAGCTTGTTGGTGGGGTCCATAGCCTTCTTGAAGAACTGTACTACGACAGCATACAGCTTCTCCTTGAGCGCAGGATACCTCCTGAACGTCGGCTTGTTCAGAAGCTGGCCAAGGATGCGGATCAACTCGTCGTAGACCAGGCTCACACACTTCAAGCTGGGGTCTTCCAATCGCTTGATCTGCTGCTTAACAATGAGTTCGAATGCCGTTGTTCCTACGAAGAGCGCAGGAGATGAACCAGAAGAGTTGTAAAGCACCGTCCTGATATCGACGTCCTTGACCTGGTCGAAAGGATCTACAGCCTTGACACCGTTCGCGTACAGTTCGTGGTAAACGAAGGAGATACGCGCACCACCCGAAAGCTCGGTCGCGGACAGCTCCTGGTTGTTACCGTCGAGAACACCTCTGTACTCGTTGGTAAACTCTGTGATCATGTTGAGAACGATATTCGAGCTGTTGCCAAGCATGGAGTTTCCGAGTTGACCAAGCTCGAGCTGGTACTTCTGCAGCGATGATGCAATACGAGCCTTGATGTCGGGGAGTGTCTGCTTGATGTGCATCATGAGGATCTAACACTGTTAGCAGGTGTACTACAGACTGCGACACACTGAATGCCTACCAAGTTGAGCTTGCGAGCAAGGTACGGTGTACCGCAGTAGGCAGCCTTGTTGCGGTAGGCCTTGTGGTTCTCGAAAAACTGCTTCTCGTGTTCCAGAGCGTGGGAGATGGCCTTCTTGTTCTCGATATCCCTTTGCCCACGGTTCACGACCGGCACGTAACCCAGCCGCAGAGGGATGATGCGGCCGGCGAGAATGTCGACAACATCTGTTCCCTCGTCCATCAAATCGACCTTTGTCAACACACCAATTGTTCGCTGGCCCTCGGGGTCCACCTCTCGCGCCAGCTTCAGACCGTCCGAGTTGGCCAAATCAGTGTTCGCGGCAGTGACGGCGAGGATGATGGCGTTGGGCTTGCTGATCTGCTTCAGGACCATCTCTTGGATCTGTCGCTCGATATCCCTCGGCTGGTCTCCAACAGGCACTCGTGTCAAACCGGGCAGATCGACAAGGGTGAGCGTCAGGACGTTTGGCGAGTAAATCCTCAGGTTGATGGGTGCTGGCGAAATGCCCGCATTTTTTCCCGTCTTTGCCTCTGTCTCGCGAATGATCTCCTCTCTGATCTTGTTGAAGTCGTGGAACTTCTGGCCAGGAATGTGCAGGAACTCTCCCCACTCGTTCACGTTGGACTCGGCATCGCTGGTCTTGACCTCCTCGACTCCGTTCGATTGCGCGGCGCGGTTGATGAGTTGCAGAATAAGCGGTCTTCGGGTGACGATACCGGAGCCTCGAGGCAGGCTGTTGTGAAGCGCAGTCAGTATGGGTGCCCAATCTGGTCGCAACAAGGCGCGCAGGACCACGAGACACTTACAAATCGCGACCGACAATGTTCTCCAGCACCGAACTCTTTCCGCTGGATTGCGATCCAACGACGGCGATCTGGGGCAGGTCTATAGGGTTTTGCACCTATGGTAGGCATCAGCATGTGGGAGCTTGCATGTGGGTGCGCCGCAAGCAGGACGGGGCAGCGCAGGCGCATGTGCGGTGCAGGTAGGCGGTACATACTCCGACTGTTGTGAAGACATCTTGCAGCTTGTTCACGAGGGTGATCAAGCTAGGGTCGTTGACGTTGATGCTGTCACTCTGTTAGCTTTCGACCCCAGACTGCATCCCCATCCCCAAATGCCCCTCAAAACACAGCACGTACGCATTAGGGTTTGCCGCCATGGTGGGCAGATGTGAGCGGCGATTGGGAATACGCAGTCGATGTGCGCACGCAGGAGGATATGTAGAGGAGCAGCAGTTGTTCGTTCGAGTGCCGATGCGGGAGTGTTTGGGTTTCTGGAGGTTGAATGGCTTGTTGCAGCTCGCACATGTCCCCGAGCGAGCTAAGAGCGCCACTGTGGCTGAGCACCTTCGTCACCGTGCTTCTTGCTGCTTGCGTTCTAGAAACAGCCAACAGACCTTATATTTTACAGAAGATTCTCAGTGCCATTCTGCAGGCCACCCGTAACCTTAGCAGAAACCTCGCGACTTCAGCAAAGTTTATCACAGCTACAGAGCAGCAACAACTCCGTTGACAGCCTCCAGCAGTACTGCTCGAGGGGCTGTCGCTGCGGTCACAAGACACGTGCACGCGTCGTCAGCGATTTCAGGCGACAACATTTGGGTCTTGGTACAATTCACAGTCTATGTTCAGCACAATACTCGGGGCTATCTCGCTATGCAAACACCATCATCCTGTACTGGCGCCTACTCGTCGATGACAGAGGCAAATTTCTCTGTCAGCTTCTGCAACAGCTGCTCGTACTGTAGATCCTGTTAGCAAAAGCAAAAATAAGATTCCAAGTGCGACTCACCTTCTTTGTGATGGCCTCCTCGCCGTCAGAGGGTACCTCGAACTTCATGCTGCGCAGCTGGCTCTGAATCTCCGAGGTTGCGTCTCGGACCTTGGGCCAGCTGTGTCCCTGGGCAACTGCCTTCTGTGCCTCGTCGTGGAACGCCATCATGTTCTTCATCATCCACTCAGTCTTCCACAGCGGACAGAACTGGTCGTAGTCCGAGTAACCGTTCTGCTGCAGGAAGTCTTCCTTGAGCAGGGTCGCGACATCGAGCGTAATCTTGTCAGAGTCGCCCAGAGCAGACTTACCGACAAGCTGCACCACCTGGTCGAGATCGTCGGATGTTGTGAGAAGCTCCTTGATGCGGTCGCGGAGGCGAGGGAAGTCGGGGTTGTTCTCGGCATAGTACTTGTCGAGCGGCGTTGTGTACTTGGAGTAACTGATCGACGTGTTGACCGAGGGGAAATGCTTTCGCTGAGCGAGCTTCTTGTCGAGACCCCAGAAGACTTGCACAATGTTGAGCGTACTGGTCGTGACAGGGTCGGAGAAATCACCACCCGGAGGGCTGACGGCACCGACAATCGAAACCGATCCGTGACGCTCGGGGCTACCGAGAGCAGTGACCCGACCGGCACGCTCGTAGAAGGACGCAAGCTTGGCACTGAGGTAAGCGGGGAAACCCTGATCAGCCGGCATTTCACCCAGACGACCAGAAATTTCACGGAGCGCCTCAGCCCATCGCGAGGACGAGTCAGCCATCATGGCCACGTCTTTTCCTTGATCCCTAAAGTATTCAGCGACCGTAATCTGAAGGGCGTTAGCAGGCGTACAATGTGGTAGTAGAGATACAATGTTGTGCGTGAAAGACTTGAGAGGAGATTGTAAAACTTTGGAGGTAGTCAAAGAAAGTCCAGGAAGTCGGGACCGCAGGAAACACTCCGCTAGAAGAAAAAAAGCCCAAGAAAAACAAGGGAGTGAGCAGCGGGGAGGACATTAGGATTAAAAGAAGAAAAAGTACTCACTCCAGTGTAGATGGAGGCTTCACGGGCAGCCACGGGCATGTTTGAGGTGTTGGCAATGAGCGTTGTGCGCTTCATGATGGGCTCCTTCTTGCCGTTGACCTCGATGGTCAGCTCGGGGAAGTCCATCAGGACTTCGGCCATCTCGTTACCACGCTCACCACCTGTGCTCGCGTTAGCTGATGACTCGATACAAGATCAGACACGCCACTCACATCCGACGTAGACGATGATGTCAGAGTTGGAGAACTTGGACAGCGACTGGGAAATGACAGTCTTTCCGCAACCGAAAGCGCCGGGAATGCAGACGGTACCACCCTGGACGGAGGGGAAAAGCGAGTCCAAGACACGCTGGCCGACGATGAGGGGCTGGTCGGACGACAGCTTCTCGTTGGAAGGACGGGGCACTCGCACAGGCCATCGGTGCATCATGCTGTGCTCAGTCTTGGTGCCATTGAACTCGATCTCGAGGATCTTCTCGTCGACGGTGTAGCTACCCTTCTCGGCGATGCGGGTGATGGTTCCACGCGCACGGGGCGGGAGGAGGATCTTGTGCTCGCTGAGCAGGGAGTTCTCGAAGACGGTACCGAAGACATCACCACCAGTGATGTGGTCGCCAACCTTGAGGCTGCCGGGTGTGAAGTCCCACTTCTTCTTACGGTCGAGGGCGGGCAGATCGATACCACGGGGGATGTAGATCGAGTTGGAGTCGTCGGCGATACCCTTGAGGGGACGCTGGATACCGTCGTAGATTGTCTCCATGAGACCAGGGCCGAGCTCGACGGACAGAGGCTGTCCGGACCTTGTGACAGGGTCGCCTACAGTGACACCAGCTGTAGTTTGTTAGTATGTATCGTGGTAGTTTGTCCTTGCGCGTTTCGTACCAGTCTCCTCGTAGACCTGGATGGTGGCCTTGTCGTTCTCAATTCGAATGACTTCTCCGACGAGGCTGTCGTGGCCAACACGGACCTGGAGGAATTAGCATGTGCCTCTGATGATCGTATATAGGCCACCTACAAGTTCGTACATGGCAACACCAATCATGTTCTCGGCCACGATAACGGGACTAGGGTGGTTAGTAGGTAGCGTAGAGAGGCGAACGATGCGGTGACGTACCCGGAGACGGAGAAGACCTGGCCTGTGAATTGTTAGCAGATATTCAAGAAGACGGACAACTGGCGCACTCACCATCAGGTTGCTTGGCCTCAGCCTGCTGCGACTGAGGCTTCTCCTGCTGCTTCTTTGGTTTCTGCCACCCCGCCAATTAGCTGCCTGCGCTGCGCCCACTCTGCATCGTGAAGAGCTTACAGGGCCCATCTTTGCTGCTGGCTTCTCTTTGCGTTCCTGGTAGCTGTCGTCGGTCAATGCGATGGGCGGCGGCGGTGGTTCGCTGACGTCTTCGCGGTGCGGTGTTGTCGGTGGGCTCCTGGGGAGCGGGACGGTGCGCGGCTCGACGTCGTCTTCGAACAGGCTCTTACTGTTCGAAAAGGTCGATATGTAGGAGATGTTCTTCTTCTGGATGAGGTCGAGAAGGGAAGGGCGCTTGGTCAGGCGAGGGCGATTGAGCATCAACGGTGATGATGGTGCAGGTTGGAGGTTGCTCCACAGACTGCGCTAAGAAACGGGACGTGCGCGCGAGCTCCAAGACAAGTTCAGCCAGCGTCATATGCCGTCAACAGGTAGATCTCCAGATGCGGCAGTGCTTCGAGGGCTTTTCGGTGTAAATAAATGCTAGCAGCGTCTCATGCACACTCTGCTCGTAGGTGGGTTTTGACACACGCTTGTAAGAACTACAGCGCTGCTAGAGAACGAGGCCTACGTCATACCGGTAAAGCACCTCGACAGCGCAACAGGCGGACCTGAAGTCATCCACAGAATGCGAGTAAACGGTGTCCCCGAGTCTGAGACCACGTCCAAGTCACGCACGGTCTCTGTGAGGCTTGCCGTACTGAAGAGGACTCTCAAGCAGGCTAGTATTTATCAAAGCCCCCTGCGAGCTTCAACGTATGGTTACTGCATGCTACCTCTATTTGCAGTCGTACTCTGCCTTGCATCACTTGGCATCTCTGCTCTCACATGCACCTGGCTGCCCTCGATTCCTCGACGACCAGGACCCATCCCAACTCCAGTATCACGTCTCGCATTAGGTTCTCCTGCTTTCTCCTCGTCCACCAAGCCATCATTCAACATAGCTAGGCTCGCCAGCCGCATAATGACTTTCTTATCCTCGCTGGCCGACATAGCCTGCTCAGACACCATCGCCGGTAGCCACTTTGCAAACAACGGTTTCATGACGAGCACCGAAGCACAGATGATAGCGATGTTGACCTCGGTTGTCGACCACACAACTGCATACGTGCCTGATGCTGTGAAATCTTAATAAAACTCAAGGTAATCAGAGTGTGGAGACGTACCTGTCATCTTACCCCGGTGAGCAGCGTCTTGCACCAGCGTCAGTCTCAGGATGCTCACAATGCACACACTACCGTCAGTCAGCACTTCAAACCTCAAACATTCCCAACGCTATCATACTTACAATCCACCCAACCCAAACACAACCCAAAGCCCCCATTTCTGTCTCCTCGACAACTTCAGCTTCCCCACAATCGGCATCGGCAGGACCCAAATCGCCCAGTCGATGACGATGCCCACAATGCTCGTGCTGAGGAAGTGGTGCTCTGCATTCTTACACTCCCCGTCTACCCTGACATCCCAGTAAGTCTTGACTGGGTTGCACAGGAACACGATACCGAAGACGCCCCAGGCAGTCGCGCCGAGGATCAGCACGAGCAGGATGTAGCAGTAGATTTTGGGGTACTGCAGGTGCGAGAAGATGCGCAGGTACTGGAGCGTGAACGTGGCTTTGACGAGGTTGACGGACAGTTGGTAGAGAAGGGATTGTGCGAAGACGAGCTGACGGCCTGTTAGTCGTGGACTGAAGGGCTCTGGGGTGTGAGGTTATGCGTACTTTGAGCATTCCCGAGAGTCGGCGGAGACTAGACTGTTCGTCGGTGGCTGGGGCCATATCAAGCCCGAATTCTGCAAGGTCCTTGTCAGTTCGCCGTCGAGTTGATAGCAAGCCGTTTACCCACCCGCACCGACCACAGCAGTCATACCGATAGACAGAAGCTAAATCACCGTCAGTCCAACGGCCTCCACGCCATGACACCACTCACCAATGCCCCAGTGACAAAGCAATCTTCCAGGCCCCAAGTCCCCGGCGCAAGACAAATCCTGCTATACCACCTTAGCAGCACAACAAGAACCGCCAAGCTCGTGAACACAAGAGCAGGGATCAGCGCAGACTGCTGGAGATTCGCCGCAGCCTTCTGCGACAGCACGAACCAGCTGGGCGAGTGCGTGTCCATTGTGTGCGGATTGTAAAGCGTGTCGCTCATCTTCGAACACGCAAGGCATGGGAAATGGTAGGGCAGATGTCAAGAGTACTTGTGGGCGCCCCTGAGACGTTGCAGGAGAGACGTGTATTTGGGTCTGCTTGCGGGCCGTTCGGGACCAGCCGTTAACGGTTGTGAACTGTGGTAGGGTGATGTAAGGTTGTTGGGTTTTCGAGGGGGAATGTCTGGTTGTACCGATGGATGATATTGTTACCACATCTTCAATGACGACCGATTCATATCGATAGCGCGATGACTACCAGTGCCATTGTCTGCTGCTCATATGTAACCTGAACAAAAAAACTGCTGGCAAAACGCTTCTTCTTCGCCGCACTGGCAACGCGGACCATTGGGGATGGACGGTAAGATGAGTGGGTCAGGGTAGATCAGACTGGGACGAATATGCGCTAAGGACATCGAGACGACTACGACCTACGGTTGACCGCGGGGTTGTCACATGTTGTGATGGATTGTTTGTGCTTTCCGCACTTTGAAGAGACAAGTTCTGGAGCGCTTCTTTGTTGAGTACTTGCCATAGTAGTATAGTGAAGTATGTAAGTCCATAGCACAAAGGTAAAGACACCTCTGGTCTGATCGTGAGTCTTTGATGTAGAGGTAAGCACCGGTCGAGCCATGGTCTCAGAGAACAAGAGTTTATGGAGTTTGATGTTGGTTGCCAGCATGTCATCGTCCGAACGAATTCATGTACTGGTGCAGTCGTCCAGCTCGACTGACATCACTTCATACCTGACCGAAGAGGAAGCAGAGGCCGTGACTACATTCACTATGCGGAAAGAGCGAACACATTTGGCTGTCACTGTGGACCATGTTGACGTTCGGTTAAACACGCAGTAGAGAGTTTCTAGTTCCACCAACCTACGGTATTCCCGGTTGAGCAGTGAAGTGGCCGATCAGCAAACGTGCTACAGGTTCAAGCAACCGATTGGGACACGTCGACGCCTTACATGCTTGTATAGCTTGGTCGCATGGGACGGCCTGGGTATGCAGATCTGAAGACGTCGCAGTGATGCGTTCTGTTGCTGTGCCGCACAGTATTTGAGTTGTTCGCGATGCAAGCCTATCACGTCTTCAAACGGAAAACAGGCACTTCCAACGGGGTACTATACGGCGATGCATCGTATTCGGGGTTTTCAGGCAGCCGCATGACAATAAGCATAGAATGTGGAGATAGTGGAACATGATCGTGTCCTCAGCTTACCTCAAGTCTTGGTGGTCATCGATATTTGTCAGTACGCTGCAGGTAAGCGGTCTAGCAGAGAAATGTCGGTGACTGAATGCAGTATATGCACGCGGTCTCGTCGATGGAGCAGCGAGGAGACGCCTTCGTAGGACTACTGCAGCGATAGACCCATGTCGAGGTCTTGATAGGTGACTGAAAGGCGCATCAGTCAGGTTGTGGAGGTCCCACGGGTCGACGTTACTCGTGCGACACTTCGTAACGATGTTGTGGTAGACGCCATTCGAGCCGACCCGACAGTATGGTGAGCATGGAATCAGTGTGGGTCAAGACTGAGCTTCTCGAGGGTTCTCCGCGCATAGCCGAGCGTAGGTAAAGCGCAAGGGGAGCCGAGTGGATCCCACATGCACGTCGACATTGGCTGTAAAACAAATGAAGCTTTCTTTAGGCACTAAGCGCAGACGAGATTTGAGTGCGTGTTGATTGCGACGCGGCGACGGTTGGGGGAATGTTTTAGAACATATACTAGCGCCGTCTCGATTAGGAACATTTCAAATACTTACCACGAGCCGACTAGGATCGCGGCTTGCGCGAGAGCTCGCGTAGAACCATAATTTGTCAAAAACGCGTGATTCTTCCTAATGGCGAAATCACCTGCAGGAAGAAACCCGACGCCCTCCAAATTTACTAAACGCTCATTGGGCTGATTGCGCTCATTTCGTGCCCAACTCGCGGACGTTGCATCGTGTCTTTGCAGATCCTCGCGGGCAATTCACCGTCTTCTGGTCGGGTACGGCAATTCTTATCTGGTGCTAGGGATAGGCTGGTATCTGTAGGGCTACCAAGAGTCCTATCACGTGCCCTGGAGAAGCCGAATCGTGCAAGACGTGTCGCAGAATTACCGCGCGATTGAAATAGTCTGTCGGCTCCTGGAATAATTGCAAATCGTCCATTCTGAATATATCTCGCCTTCAAGCCCATGCCATCAAGTACCAAAATGTCTCAAAGATCTTCCTCGCGAACTTCATCCATCTGCTCCTCAGACACCATGGCCTCGGTGGCATCTCATCAGTCTTACCACCCATACCTGAGCCAAGGACGAGCCTCGACCATCACATCTTGGACGTCGTCCATTGAACGGAGCCCTCAGCCACAATCTACCTCAGATGCCGACACCATGTCCCGCGAGGCTGCCATCGAAGCCTACAGGCAACTCAAAGTCGCACTTTTCTCAAGGGCAGCCTCCTCGCTGCCTTATCCCCGAGCTGGCTGAAGACCAAGACTTGTAGCGATGAAAATCGCTGTCCCATGAACAACATTTCAGACAACGCCACTCAACCGCTACGCCAAGGAGTGTGGTCGACCGACCTAAGATATCCTTGATACTCGCCGGACGATATCAACGACGGACCCTATTATTTTACGATACCCATATCCAGCATCTCGACATTTTCATTGGCGTTGGTGGCGTGGAGACATCACGGTGTCGCAATTTCGAGATCTTCAAACGTAGATTTGAAATCGCATTGATGGTGGCTTCTAGTTCTGGCTCGAACTGTAAGCGTCATACAAAAGTACCCGCTTTCCCTCCTATAGCATTTAGCTTCGAGCAATCGAGCCTGCATAGCCTTGCTTCAACACAGAACTTAAAAATGAAGAGAAAGTAAATAATGCAGTTTGAAATTGTGATCTGGCTCGTAGTGATGTTCATGTGCGGGAGGTGAAAACAAGCGGGGTATCAACAATGTGCTAGCGTGATACTTGGGACGGCTACGTGTTGGCTACTGTGGTACAACTTTGGTACGAAGTAACCGAATGAAGTACGGTTACTATATGCGGGAGATGATTGTCATTTTCCAAATGTTTGTTTCCAGAACGTCGACAGGGATTTTGGAATGCGATGGCATCCAAATTAGGAAGGGAAGCCCAGAAAGCTGATCGACGGAGGAGCTGTCCAGTGAAGCAACCAATGACCTTGCCATGTATGATAGAGCTTAGATTTAGATCAAGGGTGCAATGCTGGCTGAGATGGACGTACTGTCGCTAAAGGATCACGTGTTTTCACCACTTTCTATATTCCACAATGGTTATGTATACTAGAAAACCAGAGCTCTCAACACGATATTGGAGATGGGAATGAATAGTGTAAGACAAGAGTCTGAGCTGCACAGGCAGACGTTGGTCTTGCTGGTCTGAGGAGCGGCCGGGGAAGAGTGAGGCTACACCCGTTTGGGAACACGCCATCTCGAAAACTCTCGGACAGCCATCACGAGCAGCAGCAACGTCAACATCAGCGCAGCCATGCTGCTCCCACGGATACTCGCGCCCGTACGCGCATCAGTACAGACGCCCTCGACCTTCATCCTCCCAGCATCTCGCGTCATCGATGCCCTCCGTACCGCCAATGGCGCCTCCGCACACGTACCGACTCTGTCTTTCGTAAGACATTCGGCCCATCAGGCCCAGGGACGAGCGAACGGTGCCAAGGACGGACCGGGAAAGCGATTGGGCGCGAAAAAGAGCGGAGGTACGATGCGCAACTGGCAATGCAACAGGAGTAGACGGCTGACGACGTGTAGGAGAGTATGTGATCCCCGGCAACATCATCTTCCGCCAGCGCGGCACCCACTGGTTCCCTGGAGAGAACTGCAAATTCGGCCGTGACCACTGTGTCTTCGCCACCGAGTCCGGATACGTTCGATACTACAAGGACCCGCTCAAGCACCCCAAGCGCCAGTACATTGGTGTAGCGCTCGAAAAAGACCACGAACTGCCGTACCCACGAAACGCCCCCCGAGCAAGACGGTTGGGATTTGTTGCCGTGCCAGTCACCCAGACAGAAGCGAGCGCGCAGGTGATGGTCAGCGATCTGCAGGTTGGAGAAGGCGCCGCCAGTGACAGCAGCATCGTGGACACACCAAGGCAAGGAAAGGTCATCTCCAAGGCCAACAAGGGATACGCTTTCCGCGAGGCCAACTGGGAGATTGGTCGCGCAGCAGAGAAGGCGAACGTGCAGGTCAAGAAGTTTGTTCCTGGCGACCGATGGGCCGCGTGGCGCAAGTCGAACGCCAGGATACAGGCCAACATCGAGAAGAAGAAACTGAGGAATGCTGGAAAGAAGACAGCGAAGCCGAAGAAGAGGCAGCAGCGGGCTTGAGCGCATTTCTTGGGTGTATAACTATCGTGTGTAGGAACAACAGAAGCTTTGTACATTCAGCCTGCTGGCCAATACGCGCTCAATCGCACGCTGAGACTAACTCTGCAACTTACAACAGGATAGGCCCAATCATAGCTTCGCAGCGTCTTTCCACCCCAGCAGGCCGTTCTCGTCAACAAATTGTCGACCCTTCGTCCACCCTGTCCATCTCGTAAGCGTTTCTTCTCCGCCGTCGCCAGCTTTCAATCCCCGCGGTATCCAACCACTACCCTCCACACCAATGCCCTGCCCCACGGCGGCAGGCCTTGCATCCTCGCCTTCGTGGATAGCCAACGCTGGCGACGCCTTTAGTGTCACTGCCGGCCGCTGGTCGAACCCCTGCGCTTCCAGCTCTGGCTGTGTAAATACTGGTGTACAGCAGGCGTCTGTACCGTCAAAGATGACCTCCCACTCATCGCGCGTCTTCTTCTTGAACACCGCGGTGAAGAAGTCTTTCAGCTTCGGCCAGTCAGCCTTGTTGTCACGGCTACCGGGCAGATCAGACGGCTTCAGCTCGAGGCCTTTGAGCAGCGCAGCCCAGAACTGTGGCTCGATCGCACCGCTGGTCGTTTGTCAGCCTGCAGTGCCCACAAGATGACGGCGACAACACTTACACAGCCATATACTTTCCATCCCTGGTCTCATAGGTATCATAAAACGGCGCCCCACCATCCAACATATTCGTCCCCCTCTCAGCCCCCCAAACCTGGCTCTTGATCCCCAACCTCGGCATCGTCGCAAGAAT
This sequence comes from Phoma sp. RAV-16-625, assembly GCA_004335185.1. Lineage (NCBI taxonomy): Eukaryota > Fungi > Ascomycota > Dothideomycetes > Pleosporales > Didymellaceae > Phoma > Phoma sp. RAV-16-625. The sequence continues at coordinate 76,279 of SAUA01000029.1, read as the reverse complement.
CGCACTCCCATCCACCATATTCGCCTCCACAACCTGCCCAATCCCATTCCTCTCTCTCGCCAACAACGCCAGCAAAACACCAATAAAGCACATCGCGCCACCGCCCGCAAAATCCCCCATCAGGTTGCCCGGCGGATACGGCTTCTCGCCCTTCCGCCCAAACAGCGAAAGCACGCCGGAAACAGCAATGTAGTTTATATCGTGCCCGGCCATGGCGCTGTACTTCCCATCCCTCCGGAACCCCGTCATGCGCGCCAGTATCAAGCGCGGGTTGAGCTTCATCAGCACGTCGGGCCCCAGGCCTGCTTTCTCGAGCACCCCCGGTCGGAAGGGGTCGATGATGATGTCGATATTTGGGACGATTTTTCGGAGGAGCTCCAGTCCCGAGGCTGTCTTCATGTTCACGCAGATGCTGGTCTTGCGGCGTGTGAGCTGGTCGCTTGGTGCGCCTGAGGCGTGGGCTGGGGCGCGGTCGAGGCGCAGGACGGTGGCGCCGTAGTCTGCTAGCAACATGCCTGCGAATGGGCCTGTGTGGTGTCAGTATCGGCTCAGGTCTTGCGTAGTTATAGAACCTACCTGGCGCGAGGCCTGCGAATTCCAGGACCCGCAGGCCGGTCAGCGGTGGTGGTTGGTAGGATGCGGTCGCCATTGTATGTGCAGGCGTTACAATGTCAGGTGTATGGTATTCTGTGAAGTAGATCTCGAGCGGAGAGCGCTGCAATGTCTGTATAGCGTATGCTCGACGTCGACATTGTTGGACTGTGAGGTTCCGGCTATACACTCCCGCGGGGAAAGACAATTGAGTTGCCGAGGTGTAGATCTGACGTGCCAAATCGAGTAACCAGCTGAACTTACAACACCTTCTCATCAGTCACTACAACACGTGCACACCCACCATGAAGATGATGTTTGCTCCATATGAAAGGCTTACGACTATGCATTATAGACCGGATTGACTCACATCTACCACCCATCACGATCAGCGTAGCAGTCACACCCCTTGCCCACTCAAACCCCTTCGTCTGATCCACCACCGTCAATGACACTGTCCGCGCGCTTCGCACGATACGGCGCCCATGCGCGATAAACCGAATCCACCATATCCAACGTCACCCTCCGAGGCAGCCCAAACCCCGACCCACACAGTCCCGCCAAGAACCGCACCGCCTCGCGCTCCTCGTCGCAGCAGCAGTCCGACTTGTGCGCCTCGAGCACAACCTGCAGCAACCATGTAGACGATGTAGGGGTGCGCATCACGCGTCGGTGCTCGCCGAGTCGGATCACGTAATCCCAGAACTTGCCTTGCTCTTTCTTGGCCCAGTCTGTCATGGGGATCTGCACGCTTAGCATGCGTTCTGCAAAGTCGAGTTGCACGCGTAGTGTGGTTGCGAGCCATTTCCCGTCGACGCGCTCCGCGGCAAGCAGCGTGGGCTGCTCGTCCAGCAGCGAGCGCATGGAGATGAGCTTGCGCGGCGGCAGGTGCATGTCCGGTCTGCCCTTCACAGGCTGGAGTTCGAGAGCGGCGGGGATGGCGAGTTGAGTGGTGGTGGCGTCTGCGTCTATTTCTGAGAAGGAGAGGGCTTCGTTTTCCGGGGAGCCGTTGTCCATGGTTAGCTTGTACTCACCGTCTGCGCGGAAATACTGGAAGCGCGCCATGCTCTCTTGTCCAGTGATTGGGGTGCAAGTCGCCGTGGTGAACTCGCCGCCGAGAGGGATATACATGGCTGTAGGGTGCAGAGCATGGTCGATGACAAGAGCGTACGTATTAAAGCATATGGCGACTACAGCATGGTACTCTGATTCTGAACAAGCATGCCGCGCGCTCGTCAGCAGGTGGACGTCGTTAGCATACTGGCGAATGTCACGGTCAATGCTGCTGCCGATCGTGGCTTGCAGGTCTGTTACAATGCGTGTAGACACGCCTAGGCTCGTTGCGAAGCGGCCAGTTGTGTGCCAGAATGCGCGGCCCAGCGCCAGAAGACCCACGTCTAGTCCGGCGGCTTTGTTGATTACGTTCCAGGAGTGCCATGTTGACGATGAATAGTCTTTGGCATACTTTAGGGCGGTCTGATTTACAGTCTCGAAGAGTCGGGCTTGGACTTCAGACGAGGGAGTGGCGGTGATGTTGTTTACTGAATTCATGTTGTAGGCTTGGGAGATGTGTAGAGTTGGTTTGGTTGGTTCTGCGCAAAGGCATGTCTTTTTATCCTGTTGTTGCTGTACTCACATTGTGGACGAGGTTGTACTTAGACAAAGTGTCTTGCTCAGCCAGCATTGTTTCACAACGGTATGGTTCAGACATACAAGTGTAAACATGCACTGTCTGTAATTATACACACAGTGGCCGACGTGCGTAGAACATCTGGCTCCAACAGAAGCTAGGCGCAAGCGCGCTTCTACCACCGATGGCAGCAAAGCTCTGCATGAGCCCTCACGTATGCAGAAGCCTCACGGAACTCAACAGAGTCCATTTTAAACATCAATTACGATGCCCGACCTCCTCACGTCCTTCTCAAAATACCCATCACATTAACAAAGATATGTACAGCCCCTATGACACCGCCTGCGCAACAGTGAAAAATGCGCAGCCAGCTCTAATGGTGCTCAAAAGCGTCCTTCTCCGCAGCGCTGAATCGCAACCGCCCAATATAAGTACTCGGTAGCGCTCGAACAAAACGTAAGAGGCTGGAGAGATAGGCGGATGAACTGTCTGATGGTGCGTTGGAGGAGGAATGGGTGCTGCGAAAAAAGAATTTTATGCAGGGAGCGGGTTAGGTAAGCAGGGCTAGCGCCCGCTGGGTGCTCGGACGGAAAGTTTGGGCTAGGTTGTGAGGCGACGATGCACGATCTGCGAGATGGGTTGGTGCTCACAATTATGCGTGTATTTTGATGTCTATTGCGGGTTTAGGTTGATTTGTAACATATCTCTTCGCATCGGTGTGTCGCGACATGAGAATAGCTGCGAGTGATTATCAAGCCGCGCATGTGACATGCAACCTCTCGTCCCAGGTTCATCGCGAACCTCTTGGTCCGACTTGTTTCCTCCATGAAGTTCAGCTTTGCGCTTCGTGGCTGCTTGCATGAGACGTCAATGGCATTGCCTCATGGACTTGACCCCTGCACAATCCTGTCAGCCTTGTCCCGCCCCGCCTCCACAGTGATGCTTGGTATCTGAGGCTGATTGCATAAGCACGATATCGAAGCACATACTCTGTACGACATATAACCACAGCCTGAAACCAGTCTTACCACTCAATATAACTTATTAAACCACACTGCAAAATGGACAGATCATCAAAACCTACGTTCAACTTTGTGAATCTCAAGCATCCTGACGATCTGAAAGATGGAGAAACGCAGCTCCGGATACGGCGTCTCGCCATGACTGAAGTTGGCAGAGCACGCAGGAAGCCTAAGACGAAGCGTGGGCGCAACGAGATCGTCCTCCAACTCCGCAGCCCCACACAGCGGCAGCCAAATATTAGTCGTCTCGGCAGCGGATTCACCGATCCCTTTTGTCGATACCCCATCGAATTGGACCATGATGCTCGGGCTTTGCTCGCGAATAGTAAGTACACCACCCAGATGCGTGAGGATATCCTGATCAGAACCTAGTCTTCAGTCCAGAGTCCACACACACAAGCCACATGAGAGGATCCTGGTTCCCGGTCGGGCTTGCTAGTCCTGCAGCCTTCCACCACTTGTTGGCCAATTCTCAAAACTTCGTTTTCCAGAAGATGTACGGGTACTTTCCGTCGCAGGACAATGCGCTGGCGCTGGTGCACCATCACAAGGCGCTTCGTTTGGCGAGGCAGTTGATGAGTGATTCGAGCAAGTATACAAGTAATGAGGCTATTAGCGTCATCGTCTCGTTTACTTGCCATCATGTAAGGAGATCTTCTGGTACTGGCTGCTGTGACTTACAGAAGTAGGCTTTACTAGGCAGTTTCGCCGGCGGCGAGTGGAAGCAACACCAGGATGCGCTTGTGAAGATAATCGAGATGAGGGGTGGATATGACAAGATTCACGAAGAACACCTTCGAATCACAGTCTCGTGGTATGTCCACTGTTCTCTGGAAAAAATGCACATCACCGTTTTGCTTTCCAAGAGGTACTGACGAGCAACAGGGGCGATCTTATGGGCTCTTTTGCACAGGACATACCTCCTTCAGTACCATTACCTCGCCAATGGGCCGCAGACTGTAGACCTCCGTCCGGCTCCGTTCGACCACAAAGTGCCATCTCGTTGGCTTGGAAGCAGCAAATGCCGATGCAAACGGAGTGGATTTTCGTATTTGACGATGTTGTGCACTTGGTCTCGCTCGCCAGTACCTTTGACGATCAGCAGCTTGAGCAGGCAGTCAAAAGTGGCAGTTGGATCGAGCCGATCATGTGGCGTCTGCTCGCTGTACGGCCACTCAATCATGGTAACGCGAGGGCGAACGTGCTGGAGGAGGTGTGTCGACTCGGTACCCTTCTCTTTCTGGCACCGTGCTGGCGGGCTTTGGGACAGTCTCCTGTATGGACTGCAGCCATATCGAAGAACCTCCAGCTCGTGCTTTTGCAGTACAAGACAGAATGGGATGAGCTTAAGCCGCTGCTAGTGTGGTCTCTGTACTTTGCAGTGATCGAAACAAGCGACCTGGTGGAACGTAGTCAGTTCGTTTCTATGCTGGCGATGATTATGGGCAGTCTTCAGTTTCAAGAATGGAGCGAGTTGCTGCAGGTTGTCAAAGGCGTGTTGTGGGTGGACAGAGTCTTTGCTGGTAGCGATGAGCTGATCCGAGACGAGGTGATGCATACTGTGAGCCAGAGGTCCGTCATGCTCGCTCTGAATTGCGGACCGTATACTCTCTTAGAGGAATCCAGTAGAACGATAGAAAGTGACTAGGCTTAATTCGGTAGTAGGTCATCCCTGCTCATGCATACACTGTGGGTCTGCATACTGCACAGTTGTGGCACAAATGTGTGCTCCGAGTCTCTCTATGGACGGCGGAAACAGATGTCGACCAGAAACTGGGAACATTTCGTCTGGACATTGTAACGTATTTCAAAGCATATGTCTTGGTCGCGGCTATCGAGGGAGCGAGCCATGTAGGATCAAAGATAAATACAGCATAAGCTGACCTCTGTTCCTTATTTTTAAACCACACAGACTCGTTCTACTTCAGAATCTTTTAATTATCATCTTTCTGGCCGTCTGACACCTACAACTACAACAATGGAGCACCTTCCAGCAGATCATTTTGTAACATCCATGCAATTCACCGCGAGAACCCACCGAGACGTCTACGCAGCCATTGATCCCACTCAACCCGCTCTCTCACAGAAGGGTAAAGTCGTAATCATCACCGGAGCCAGCCAAGGTTTGGGTGCCCTCGGATTCGTGCCCTCGTTCGCAGCCGCCGGTGCAAAAGCTATTGTCCTGGTGGCTCGTACGGCCAGCAAACTCCAACTAGTAGCCGATACCGTCGTCAAATCCCACCCGGGTGTCGAAACGCTCGTCGTGCCAACCGACGTCAGCGACCCGGAATCCGTCGCCTCGCTCTTCGAGAAAGTGAGGGAAAAGTACGGCCACGCCGACGTGCTCGTAAACAACGCCGCTGTTCACCAAGCAATAGCGCCGATCCAAGACGTCGACCAGCAGCGCTGGTGGAACGAAATGGTAGGACCTTGCCAACCCCCAACTCCCGCCAAAACATCTTATACTGACCCCAGTCCACAGACTCTGAATATTCGCGGCACCTTCCTCGTAACGCAGCACTTCCTCAGACTCCTGCCTTCTCCAGACACCCCAGCCAAGATCATAACCCTCACGACCGGTTCGGCGTACCTAGTCTTCCCCTCGCTGAGCGCCTACGGTATATCCAAACTCGCGGTTCTCGAACTGATGGCGTATCTAGCGATCGAAAGGCCGAATGTGCTGGCGGTAGCGCTGCATCCTGGTATTGTGCTTACGGAGATGACGGGAGAGGACTTCAAGAAATTTGCTGATGATACGCCGGAGCTGGTTGGTGGGGTTGGCGTGTGGCTTGCTGGGTGGGAGGGTGCGGATCGGAGTTTTCTGAGCGGAAGGTTTGTGGACGCTAATTGGGATGTTGAGGATTTGGTGGCGAGGCGAGATGAGATTTTGGAAAAGGAATTGTTGAAGATGACTTTAAATGCGAAGTTGGGTGCTGGGCAATTCCAACAGTAGGGAAAAGCTGTTGAGGCATGACTGGTCCGTATTATTGGGGTAGTGGATATGCTCTTAAACATATTTGTTGATTGCGTCGTACAAATATATTCTCCAATCCCTCACCTCATCATATTTTATATCCAGCAAGCGACACTGAGTATCAAAAACCGCCAAATTGTCGCTTCACACGCAATTCAAAGCTCAGACGTCGTCATGGTACACCGCGCTGGACTTCCTCTGATGTGCAGCATTCGCAGCAGCGACATCACCCGCAACCACACTACTATGCCTTCTCATCTCAGCTTTCTCGCTCTCAACGTACTTGTCCGGTCGTTTCGAAGCGATGGCTTCCTTGTCCTTGAACACAAGTAGAGGAGCGTCGCCTGCAAAGTAGCGATCCAGATCTTCGAGCGTTCTGCCGGCGGTTTCGGGGTAGAGGAAGTAGACTGGTGGACTTGTCAAGAGAGAAACAGGGGCTCTGCTAATGGGAATGACTCACCTATTGGAATGAAGGAGAAGTTGAACACACACCAGATAATGTAGAAACGCCACTGCAGGCTTCTTATACCGGGTGGCGTGATTTCAACAACCATGAAATTGAAGATCCTTGAATCTCTTGTAAGCAACGCTTTCATATTTGTGCCATCGGACTTACCAATTTGTCGCTGTGCCAAGTGCGGCACCTTTTGTTCGCATGGCCAGTGAATTGATCTCTGTCGGGTAGAGCTGTTCGTAATCAGCAAGCTGTTCCACCCTATTAATCTGATGACTCACCCATGGCACACCCTGCCATCCAATACCAAAGAAGACGTAGTACAGGAAGAAAAACGCAATTGAACCTTTGGCCCAAGCTTGGTTTGTGGTGACTGATAGTGATGTGTCCTCGTTGTATCGAATGCAGATGGTGATGATGGTGTAACAGAAGAATTGACCTGCTGCGGCATACATCATCATCTTCCTCCTGCCCCAGCGCTCGACATTGGGGATGCCGATGAGAGAGAAGAGGAGGTAAGATACTGAGTTGCATGCAGCCAAAAGACGGGCGAGGTTGTTAGTGAGGCCCACGGACTCGATCAGAACGGTAGGCAGATAGTAGGATGTCACGTTGATGCCAGCTGTGATCATGTTAGTAGGCGAGGTTGATGGCGATAATGGGACCTACATAGCTGCTGCATGGCCTGAGTGCCCATGCCAAGAAGTATTCGTCTGATCGTATGCGTACCGGCCTGGTCTCCAGTTCGGCCACGGAGCAGATCGCGCCAACGAACAGCGTGGTCTTTCTCGTATTGCACGGCCCACTGGATGTCTTTCGACTGGGTAATGATGAAGGGATCGTCGACGTCAGTCGCTTCCAGGTCGGCAAGAATCCGCTCGGCTTCGTCGACACGCCCTTTTGCCATCAACCACCTGGGTGACTCTGGCAACCACGGAACAGTCGCAAAAAGGACGATGATGAATAAAAATTGAAACGCAAGTGGGACGCGCCATGCCGAGCTGCCTGCGACGAATCTGCCCAAGGTCAGCGAGAGATGCGGATCTGGTGCAGTTCAACTCACGAGAAACCATAAGTGACCCAATTGGAAAGCGAGAAACCGGCAATGTTCATGATCATCTCAATGATGATCAACTTGCCGCGCCAGCTAGCTTTTGAAGTCTCTCCTTGCCACACAGGTGCTATAGTTGTTAGTACAACCCGGCATCTACAGACGCTACATAGTACCTGTCGACGTGTTGATACCGTTTCCAATTCCGGCAATGACCCTGTGGTATGTTCAGTGAAATGAGATATTGAAGTCGTTTGGGAGACCCACCTTCCAACGATCATTTCGGGGACATTGAATGAAGCTATCTGGATAATTGCACCGATGCTCATGATGGTTGTGCCTAGAAGAACGCATTTCTTCCTGCCGAGCGGATCGCCGATGGCGCAGACAGAGATGGCACCGAAGAAACATCCAATGTCGTATATTGCCGTGACCGTGCTGATGAGGGACGTCTTTCCATTCAGGTCAAGCTGATCGAGAAAATCCGGGGTAACGATAACGCCGCCTGAAACAAGTTAGATGTGTGTTCAGCATGGTCGCAGTGCCCACGAACCAAAAACACCCTGATCGTAGCCAAAGAGCGTCTGCAAACTTGTCAGAACCATCGAATAGGTAGCCGGTGTGTAAGCTGACCATATCTGTTGCACAGGCTACTGTGACCCACACAGTGAGCCATGTCCCTGTCAAGCCAAAGTATGGCTTTCCAGAGCCAATGCCAAACATATTTTCGATTTCACAGTCTCTTGTCAGTATCCAGATGAGTTGATATGTAAGAGCTGCATAGCTTACGCGTATGCGTGGCCTTTAAGAGCATCTTAGCTATTTTAACAAAGCACACGAGGCTCTTGCACCTTGTATGGATCATCCCGTTATGACGATGGAGTACATGGGGCACTTGTTGTAATTGGTTGCATTCGAATGCTGTAAACGCGGCGACACTAGGTTTCCCCGCGCTTTAGGCCTGCCGATCTCCAGAATCTGGAGAAGTGTGACGAATGGGTCGTGTGATTTGCTTCAAAACACATTTCTACTCCACCCTCGGAGAGAATCTCGCAATGTCAAAATGTCGTTCTCAAATTCTCCACTTGTGCTGCCTGGCAAATGTGAACTATTGCGCAAGGGAGCCCTGCTGTTGTGCCGAAGGAAGGTAAGGGTTGCAAGCTGTGACGCATACGGACCGTTTGAACGTGAGTGCCAGTGAACCAACTTTCGACATCGACGTCATTGAGCGGCTTACTGGATCTGTAACACGAGCTGCCAATCACCTTTGATCGCACCTAAAGACAGAAGTAGAAAGGCTTACGCAAGGTACACATTCACAACGTTGCTGTCAGCAAAGTCGAGACAAGCCTTGCCAGAGCTAGACAAGGGCGAGCAAGCTTCGCGTAGGGCTGCAGGCCGACCAATCGTGCAGTTTCCTCCGAAGAGGAAGAAGTGTAAGATTGAGTAGATGAACGGTTTGCAAGTAAGCCATACCTCTACGTGGACTCGGCATTTGACAGCAGCTGCTTGTTGTTAGGTTGGTATCTTCTTTGTGAGTATCAATCTAAAATGACGTCACTGCTTCCACGACAAAGGAAAACGATGAGAGAGATGTTGTGATACGCCTTGGGCAGCGCTGCACCATGCTCTGTATTGGTTTCCAGATGTTCTGCTCTGCTGCGAAGCTGTTGTGGTTGTGCGTGATCTCCACAGGCCGTCAGGCAGGAGCGGTGCTAGCGGGCTTGGCAATTGCTTGCTCCCGAAGGCCAGTTCAATGTGTTCAGGGTGCAGCAGCAACAACACACCGCCAACGACGTCAGCGACTCTCTCTTGCCCGCGCATAATGAACCCGTAGAGGATCCGAACCAGCGACACTTTGTTTGACAATTGAAGCCTTGCACAATGGCGTCGGCGGTGTTCTTTCTCGACCTGAAGGGCAAGGTACGCTGCTCGTGGGGTGTTCTTGGAGGAGCTGCCTGCTAACGGGCGTGTACAGACCCTGCTGGCGCGCAACTACCGTGGTGACATCCCCATGTCGGCGGTCGAAAAGTTTCCCGTGCTCCTCAGCGAGGCCGAAGAAGAGAGCTCTGCTGTGCCGCCATGCTTCTCCAACGAAGGCATCAACTACCTCTACATCCGCCATAACAACCTGTACCTGCTCGCCCTCACCAAGCGCAACACCAACGCCGCCGAGATCCTGCTCTTCCTCCACAAGATTGTCGAGGTCTTCACAGAATACTTCAAGGAGCTCGAGGAGGAAAGTATACGAGACAACTTTGTCGTCATCTACGAGCTGCTGGACGAAATGATGGACTTTGGCTACCCGCAAACGACCGAAACGAAGATCCTGCAAGAGTACATCACACAAGAATCGCACAAACTCGAGGTACAGGCACGGCCGCCCATCGCAGTCACCAATGCTGTCAGCTGGCGAAGCGAAGGCATTCGCTACCGCAAGAACGAAGTCTTCCTCGACGTTGTCGAATCGCTCAACCTCCTGGTCTCGGCGAATGGAAACGTGCTGCGCTCTGAGATCTTGGGTGCTATCAAGATGAAGTGCTATCTCTCCGGTATGCCTGAGCTGCGCTTGGGCTTGAACGACAAGGCCATGTTTGAAACCACAGGGAGGGCAACACGAGGAAAGGCGGTCGAGATGGAAGACGTCAAGTTCCATCAGTGTGTGCGACTTTCACGATTCGAGAACGACCGAACCATCAGCTTCATCCCACCAGACGGCGAGTTTGAGTTGATGAGCTACCGCCTCAACACACAGGTGAAGCCTTTGATCTGGGTTGAATGCATAGTAGAAAGCCACTCTGGCAGCAGGATAGAATACATGCTCAAGGTAGGCGCACGACCCTTTCATCAAAACACAGCTGACACAGTGTAGGCCAAAGCACAGTTCAAGCGGCGAAGCACAGCGAACAACGTCCAAATTTCGATACCTGTCCCCGAAGACGCCGACACACCTCGGTTCCGTACAAACATCGGTACCGTACACTACGCACCTGAGACATCTTCAATCGTCTGGAAGATCAAGCAATTTGGAGGAGGAAAGGAGTTCTTGATGCGTGCAGAGCTTGGCTTACCCTCTGTACGTGGTGATGACGAGAAGGGTGGCGGTATGATGGGTGGTTTCGGTGGAAGCATGGGAGGTGTTGGTGGTGGAAAGGCAAAGAGGCCGATCAACGTCAAGTTCGAGATTCCCTACTTCACAACAAGTGGTATCCAAGTTCGGTACCTCAAGATCATCGAGCCAAAGGTAAGCTCTACGTTTCTGCGTGAATGTAGACCCGCTGACAGTTTTGCAGCTTCAATACCCGTCGCTGCCCTGGGTACGGTACATTACTCAGTCTGGCGACATCGCTGTACGATTACCGGACGTGGCTTAGAGAGAGCGGGACGATTGACGATAGACATACCAAATGAATCGCCGAAGACTCACAGCAGCGCGGCGAACATCTCACAATGTCTTCGATATCGTATTATTTTTCAGTGTCCTTTAGCGTTGCATGTTCTGGACCTGATCATCTTCTAATAGCGCAGGAGCCCGTCGTCTTTCTATTGTGGGCATTGCCTTTTCTGGACGTTGATATCGACAAAATCTATCACAGTTTGTCCGCACGAAGATGACCCGGTCACGACATTCGCTTGTCTAGCTACACGTTACTTCTTCCAGGCTGGCCGTCGCGATTTGTGCTGTAAGCGGCATACACCCCTGGCTCCAGAAAGCTTGACTTACCTTAACGAGCTCTGAGCCGAATGGCGTCATCGGCGGGTGTTGATTACCGAGATGAGGAGTATCAACTAAAACATAAGTATGGACCTTGCCTGTAGATTTGCTTTCGTTGACGAGCAGTTCATTGTGGATTGACCTTGACAGCAGCTAGCTATGTGGTCCTCAGTCGTCGCGTTGCTGGCACTGTCAGCGAGTGCATTCGCCGCCCCCAGCAAAACTTCACCAGTTGCTCGTGTGAAGAACGGCACAATAGAAGGAGTGCATTCTTCTTCGTATAATCAGGACTTCTTCCTCGGTGTACCTTTCGCTCAGCCGCCCCTGGGTGACCTCCGGTTCAGGCAAGCTCAGTCCTTGAACACGACCTGGAAGGAAACTCGAGATGCAAAGGAGTACGCTACACACTGTGTCGGCTACGGGGTCAGTTATTGCGCAGTCTATCAATTGAATACAACTCAGTCCTATTAGCTCGATCAAACCTTCTACAAAGCCTCGGAGGACTGCCTATACCTTAATGTGGTCCGTCCATCTGGATATGAGGACAAGAAGCTCCCAGTCGCCTTCTGGATTCATGGTGGAAGTTTCACAAATGGTGATGCTTGCTCTGTGCCAAATCTCTCGTTGTATACTGACTGCATTCAGGCGGAGGCGCAGATCAGCGCTACAACCTCTCTTTCATTGTCGAGCAATCCGTTAAGATCGGCCAACCGATCATCGGCGTCTCGATCAACTACCGTCTCAGCTTCTGGGGATTCACCAGCTCGAATGAACTTGCAAGCGAAGGTCTGCTGAACATTGGCCTGAGAGACCAGAGACTGGCGCTGCATTGGGTGCAAGAAAACATCAAAGCATTTGGAGGCGACCCAAAGAAAGTCACCATCTTTGGAGAGTCGGCCGGTGCGGCTTCTATTGGATTTCATGTAGGCATATTCCACACTCCAAAAGTCGTGTACTGACCTCTGACAGCTCACTGCTTACCGCGGCCGCGACGACCACCTTTTCCGTGCCGCGATCCTCCAGTCTGGCAACCCCATCTTTTACAGCGCCCAACGCGGCGCCAATGGCTCACAATCGGCTTTCAACACTGTAGTCTCCCAGGTCGGATGCACCTCATCTTCCAATAAGATCCAGTGTCTTCGTGACACTCCCTTCGCAGCACTGAATGCTACCATGAACGGCACGCTCTCCTCAACCGGCGGCTTCACGCCCGTCACCGACGGTGACCTAATCCAAGACTACGGCTCCGTGCAACTCAGCCGTGGCGAGTTCGTAAAAGTCCCCATCATCATCGGCACCAACAGCGATGAGGGCGCGTCCTTCGCCCCCTACGGCATCAACACCACCGCCCAATTCCAAGCCGCCCTCGCAGCCAGCGGCTTGCCCCTTACCTTCCAGACCTCCCTGCTAGCCGCTTATCCAGACGACCTCACCACAAACGTCATCGCCGCCCTCGGCACCCAACGACCCGCCGCCAGCTTCGGCCAGCAATTCCGCCGCGTCGCAACCTACATCGGCGACCAGCTCTTCATCGCGCCGCGGCGCCAGACCGCAAAGTCCTGGGCCCAGCACAACGTCACTGCCTACGCCTACCGCTTCAACGCCGACCAAGCAGGCTTCGTGCCCGAGCTAGCAGTCAGCCACTTCAAAGAGATCGGATTCGTGTTCTACAACCTCGCCGGCGTAGGGTTCCGTCCTGATATCAAGCCGTTCGAGGGCAAGCCGGAAAGGTATGCGCAGCTGAGTGCGTTTGTGTCCCGCTCGTGGATTGCATTTGTGCATGGTCTTGATCCTAATGAGTGGAGTGGGAGGGATGCTGGGGTGCCGCTTTGGCCCCAGTATGGGGTGGAGGAGCCGCGGGATTTTGTGTTCGAGGTTAATACCACGAGTCGTGTTGAGGAGGATACGTGGAGGGCGGAGGGCATTGAGATTATCAATTCAAACGCGCTGACGGTGTATGGGCGGTAGGTGGTGGTTAGAGGGAGAGTTGAGGGCTTGGAGCCTGGTGTCGATTCTCCTGGGACAGTAGGTGGTGATGATCTGTTGGGGACGGAGTAGTCAACGCGATTAGCTTTAGAGCTGAGTTTCGATGTACCAAGACTGTTGTCTGCTCTTGTGTCTTCATCCATAAGCCGAGAGCGTTGAAAGCTATCTACTTTATATACGAGCTACGTTGTTCTGCTACAGTTATTGGCACACTGTACTCTTGGTTGATGACCTCACCGCATCCACGCACAGCGATTCATTGCACCCCCTGTTAACGACGATGGTGTGAGCAGACTACAACAACTTTCGCAACTATAGTCAAGGCCTGTTCGCTTCCAGCGTCCTGTAGAGGGGGGGTATTGATATGTCTCGTCTCTGTGACAGACCTAGCGAGATAGATGGCTGTGAAGGTCAAAAAAGAAGTGAGAGCAAGCCTAACTCATTTCGCGGTGGAAGAAGAGTGCGTCTTACATGGCTTGACATCGCGGTTCAAGTCGTGGAATCGGTAAAGAAAGTGAACAATGAATTGGTGGTATATCATCAACGAGCGTGGACCCTCTCTCCGTCTCTTCACAATCACAGCATCCCTACTACTCCCGATCCCTCAGTTCATAGTCCTTTCATCAACCTCACAGCAGAACCGCAACCCCCAAAACAGCCCCAGCAACCACGGCCCCTAGGCTCGCCGTCCGCACACCTGCAGCACCCCCCGTACTCGCCCCCGTGGAGCTTGTACTTGCGCTCGCGTCTGCACTCGCAGCCGCAACCTGCAGCCCATACGCCGTCGTCGGCACTACGCTCCCACTAACCGTCACAGTCCCGACGCTCGTCGCGGTGGTACTAGCCGAGCAGCCAGACCACGTCGTCCACGGCGCAGCGGTGCTCCACGATCCTGCGGTCCAGCCGGGCCAGTTGGGACCAGGGCATGCTGTGCCGTTCCACCAGCTAGTCCAGGGGGCGCTGCGCCATGCGGATGCTGAGGCGCTGGGCCACGCGCTCCAGGGGGGAGAGGTTCCCCAGGGACCGACGCCTGAAGGGCCTGCGGAGGGGATGTTAGTTCATGTTTTCGTGTTTGGGAAAATGCGAAGAGAGGACGTACCACCCCATCGTCCCGGCCCGTGACCATCACCTCCATCATGATCATGTCCTCCCGGTCCCCACGGTCCCGAACCAGGTCCGTATCCGCCAGTCGGCCACGGGGCGTTGGTGAGTGTCGTTGGCACCTTGCCTGCCGAGACGAGCGAGTCGTACAGCGATGACCATCGCGGAAGGTCTGTGGTTGCCCACGGCGGGGTGACGACGGGGGTTTGAGCCGCTGGGGTTGTGGATTGCGAGAGTGCTGTGAGCACTAGGGCTGCGAGGGGAGCGAGGTGGAATTTCATGGTTGGGTGGTGGTGTTGAGGTTGTTTGGTGTATGGTTTGTTTGATATCGAAGATATGAAAGTAGCACAAAACCTCGAAAACTCAACAGGCTCGGAGTTGAGAAAATACACCACGCGACCTAACAGCCTTCAAATACTCCCATCCTTCTCCACCGACGACAACACCACGCGTCGCTGACCTGCACATCACAACTCCGGAGGGGTCCCGCGAGGCTCATCTCACCTCACCACACCACACCTCACCTTCGATCTTCAAGCCACACACCGTGACGCACCCGCTGACGCGTTTCTCGCCTGCACTCGCGTATGTCGTATGCAGGGCCATACTACGCGATGCACTGCGAGGCAGCCCTACGGTAAGCGAGCAGGACAGCGGTCACCGCGGAGGCGTCGTGCTATGTCGATGAATGCGCATCATCATGTGGGACAGTTCAGGCTATTGATTGGTTTCGATGATGTGTGCAAGCAGTGAATTCTATTCATTAGGCTGGAGCTGCGGTCATGAGCTTGCGTGGACCCGATGTGGATGGGGAGAGTGTGGAGGTCGAGTTCGGAGAATAGGGTGGGGGAGATTTCCGGACCTTTACACAATCCACTTTACACAATCCAGCCACCGTACATTGCACCCCTTGCGTCTACCACAACTCTCACTCGCGCTTATTCAGGCAACACGCGTCTCGCACCACGTGGCTACTGTGAATCTCGCACCGCAGTCTGTCGTGCGATCGAGTTTGATCCGCTGGGAACGACGCTCGTGTGGAGTGCATGAAGTGTAAGCGGAAAGTCCGGCTCTCGATCGATTGGCCAATCGTATCGGCGGTCGGGGCTTGAGTACCGACGTCTGACTCTCGGCTTACATCCTTACTCTCCACCACTTCTCGTACATCTACTGTTCCTGGCCCCCAACATACCGCAATGCAGAGCGCAGAAGACCAACACACACAACACTATATTCGCTAGGCCAACATATCGCGATGAAGAGAGCAGAAAAGTACGATACTCGTGTTGTTAGAGGCTAGCTAGAGTAACGTGTTGCTTTATACGAGGAGTATGTGTACGTCTCTTTATAGCGTGATCAACATAGACTTGCAATAACTACTTAGGAAAGAGACTAGCGCTAGCGCTTGTAGAGTAGGTAGTAGTTATAGTCGTCTTTCTTCTCTTTCTTAAGAAGGTGTAATCTTTGCTGCAGTATTAGGCTAACGCCCTAGACGCTGGTGGAGAGGAGGCTTACAATTACTCTTAGCTGCGCGTGCACTGTGAGCTCCTTAGCGCATTTATTAGGCTCTTTGTGCAAATTATTATACACTTACCAACATTGACTAATGCAGAATGCTAATTGAGACGTGCTGCAGGCAGGTGAGAGTTGCACATACGCGTATGCTGACATTGCATGTAGCTGCCTGATTGGGATCTTAGCTATTGTACCTGCTAAACTTCTTCTGCGGAACCTGCGTTACAGTGATCCCCGCAACGCTCGCGAGTTCACCCTATGAGCTTTGGTTTGTCTTGTTCCGAACACTCAGATTCCTTCCTTATTACGCTGCGGATTTATCGAGTGCATGAGGGCATTATATGCATTCTGCAAGCGCTGCCGGTGAGGCTACGGTTCGGGGTCGCCGACCTGCCAATCACGATCCTGCTAGGTGAGGTGAGATGGCTGAAAACAGGACGCATAAGTACCCCACCTGGACTTGTCGCAGCCTCGGGGGATCAAAGGTCGTTTAATCGCCATTGTTATACTCTACCAGCGAATTGTACGATGGCCGGCAAGGGGCGCTCTACGCGCAGAGATCCCCGTTCTTCGAATTCTCATCATCTTCCTGCCACCAGTCCGTCAAGTAAAAGAAAACATCAAACGCGATCTCAGAGTCCAGGACGACACGGAGCCACAGTGGATCGACCATATCATTCCGATAATGAACGCACAAACCGGATGCCATCGTCTCGTAGCCCTACCCGCATTCCGGATCGAGCCAAAGCGAGTGACCCCTCGGTACATACCGGGCGACCTCACGCACAGCCTCAAAAGCCTGCGCCCCTCATCGATGTCCAGGACTGGGATCGTGTTTCACAGCGGAGTACGAACCGTCGCTATGCAATCCCGACTGTACGTCCACCCCAACCGGACTACCAAGGCTCGGTCCAACAATCGGCGGGCTTGAAACCGCCTGATACCCATCAAAATAATGGCACCTCAGCTCCCGCCCGTGTTGCGAATCACTCCTCGTTAAGTCGTCACCGTCGTCATTCCCTGCCGAGCAAGCAGGCTCCTACGGGACTTCTCTCCCAAACAAAATCTAGCGTCCTACGTCGTTGGGCTTCGGTCGGAGAGTCTGGATCGAGATCTACAAGACCGGAGATCACGCATGCGAGCTATGGCGCTACAACAATTGCTTCAGGAGAGATTGGTGCCACGGCATATCGCTACGATGTGCTGGAAAAGGGACACTTCCGGTTGGTCAAAATCTTGCGAAAATCAATGTCAATATTGTCATGCGAGATTAGCCATCACCGGCTTGACACATTACAGAGGTACACAGCAATCTCGTACGCTTGGGGTGACGCCATCGAGAAAGATACAATCAAGCTGGGGAAAACTGTTCGCGACGAACACGGTCGATCTCTCCGCAAGGAGATCACTGTTGAGGTATCAGTCAGTCTACATGGCGCATTGGATGTTTTACGACAAGCACACAATGACGTCTACGTCTGGGTAGACGCTTTGTGTATAGATCAGAAGAATACACACGAGCGATCTGAGCAAGTCCGGTTGATGTCAGACATATACGGAAGGGCACACCAAGTCGCGATCTGGCTTGGGCCCGGATTGAATTATGGTGCCGCAGCTGTGCGATTGATTCGAGATCTAGCGGCAGCCAAAGAAAAAGCACATGCACTGATCGCAGATCACAGCAGACGTCAAGATTTCACGGCGTTAGTATCCTTGTTCGAAAGGGACTATTGGAAGAGACTTTGGGTGGTGCAAGAAGTTTTCATACCAAAACCAGAGAAAATCATGGTATATTGTGGCGATTCTGTGCTGGATTGGCCCACATACAGAACCGCATCGTACGCACTGTACAAGCACAAACGCGATATCGAACGCTGCTTCCCTGGCGGGCAAGATCACAGCGGAGGACGCAGGACATCGCAACACCAACTGTCCTACAGCCAGGTTCTCGAATCCCAAGGTCCTGGCAGTCTCCTGGATCAGTCCTACAAACAACTGGAACTTCTTGAAATCATGCGTCAAGTTCGAGAAAAGTTGTCTGCTCACCCACATGACAAGGTATATGGAATTCTGGGTCTTCTGCACGCCAATATCCGCAAAGACTTCCCAGTCAATTACAACCTGTCCGTCAAGGAAGTATACACCAATGTCGTTGATCATATTGTATCCACTACAGGGCGACTCGATGTCGTTCGCGAAGCGATTCATTATCCGGTGTACACCGGGTCTGCAGACTTGCCGTCGTGGTGTCCAGACTGGTCACACATATCTGTGATCAAAGCTCTACCAAATACTGTCATCCCCAACACCCCAAGTTTCTCGGCCTCCGGAAATCATCTCTGGGAGCCTAAGTTTCTGGATCACCGTCGTAAACTTAAGATCTTCGCAATTCCATTAGATCATGTTGGTGTCTACGGTGTTGCAGTCGGCACGCTTACTTCCGCTATCGACTACCTCATGGCCTTTCTCAACTGGCGCGCTATCCTGCACGAAGCCTTCGAAAACGAGCTCGAAAACCCCGACAAGCGTGAGCAATTGCTCGAAAGCTTCAGCAAGACCATGTCATTGAACCAGACAAAAACGTCGTTGCAAGACCAAACGCGCAGTTGGTCAACAGTCTGTCACCATGTCTTTGGCTCCTTGATACGCAGACGCTTACCGAAGCTGAGCATCGACGACGAGCTGCGTCAATACAGTGATATGCCTGGCATCGTCCACCCAACTGATAGTCGCACGATTTTGCAAAGGTCTTTCGGCGATCATATGATGGGTCGTTGCTTTTGCCTCACCAGAGACCAGCGTCTTATGTGCATGGGCTCGGGGTTCATGAAGACTGGCGACATAGTTGTTGTGGCCCTCGGTAGCTCGATTCCTTTCATCTTACGGCCCGAGGCTGGAGAGTACCGCTACGTGGGGGATATTTACGTTCATGGCTACATGTACGGACATGTTCTTGAGCCTTGGACAGAGAAGCAGAAACAAGTTCGCGAGTACATTCTGCACTAAGCATTTCGGCACTTCGGAACGAGCTCGTGTGGGGTTTCTTTGAGAAACAGCACCTGCTTTGGCTCAATTGGCCAGTATGTCGCTAATGTAGTGACTCCAGCTTGCCTGACTGAGCACTGGTCTGGCAACTGACTGAGATATTGACAGAGAATAGCTTGCGGTTAGGATAGCCTTTTTTGGCATGTCTGCATATTCGACAGGGAGTCCCACCTGTTCAACGCCGACAAATCCGAACCTCTCCAACCTCTTTGCTGAAGTCTTGAAAGTTATCAGGAAGGCAACATACTAGCGACTTCCAAACATGCATGAGAAGGGCAAAGGTCGGGATGTATTGTCGACAGCCACGTTGCATGTGGAAGCTGTCAGGTTCATGTAGTGCACAAGCAATTTGAACATGTTACGAAGTCATGGAACCGCAGCACAAGTCGCAACCACAGCTGCCAGCAACGGGCAGAAAGTATTCTGGGGGCTGTCAACTACTGAAGTGAACGACGAACTGCGCCTAGCCCACCTTGTGCACAAAGCATAGGCACACGTCTCCAGGATCCTTTCCGTTTGCACGCTTCTCCTACAACCCACAGTATTCTATAGCCAGCGTTTCCAGCCCTTACTTGCAATCTCTGCAACCAGCCGTGCGACATTTGTTTATGAACTGGTTATCAGCAGAGGTGTGTGATATAGTCCATGTATGACATTAAGAAGTAATACAAAGAGCTATTAAAGTAGCTACTTTTTCTTGGTATTGTAGTTTTCTTATAGAATACATAATACATCAATAATACAAATAGAGATTAACTTAGTATAAAGGCAGAATTACTCTAGTGCTCTAGATATACAACATGGGATAGTTTTAGACTATATAACATACTACTACTACTACTACTACTACTACTACTACTACTACTACTACTACTACTACTACTTACAGTATACGTTATAAGTAGCTCTCTAACTAGCTCCAGCATAACTTTACGTACATCTAGAAAGTGCGCCTAGGAGAGAACAGTACTACGCCGCTAACTGAATCATCTCGGACATTTCGAAATAAGCTGTGTGCGCTAGCTGCTGCCTAGCTGCTGCTGCTGTAGTACCCTGTGATCTCCAGTGGAGAATTCGATGCTCACTTGTTAGATCTATTGGATCGGCTGTAGAGCTTTTGTAGTGAGGTAAGGGTAGTTGTTACTATCCGATCTTCCTACTAGACAAGAATCACATCTACAACACTTTCGTCAACCGCGCTTTCCACCCCGTCTTGTCCCCCACGGCGCCCTCCTCGCCACTCCCACTGCCGCCTATTGAAACGCCCTCGTCGACAACGCCGTGGAGGTCGTAGATTTCATCCGGCAGCACGGCGCGATCGATGAACGACTCTCGCGGCGGCGCAATGAACATGCTAAGCGCGACATACACAACACCCGTCCCCACGAACCCCAAGAACCAGCCGAAATGGTACGGTCGATCGCCAACACCGACATCTATACTGGGGTTTATCGAGGCCACGAACCCCGGGAGATTCGGCGCAACGCCAACCAGGAACGCGACGACGGCGCGCCAGTTGATGCCGTGGGTGTAAGCGTAGATTCCGCGCGGTTGGTACAGGGCGAGTGCGTCGTAGCGGCGCTTGTGCACGAGCCAGAAGTCCAGGACCATGATGGAAGCAATGGGGCCCAGGAAGACGGCGTAGGCGGCCATGAAGTTGAGGAAGGAGCCCGCGCTCTTCAGGATCTTCCAGGGGACCAGGGCCCAGGCGAGGACGGCGCAGAGGAGCTGGCCGCGACGGATGTTGACGTAGCGCGGGAAGAGTGCGGTGAGGTCGTTGGCCGCGGAGAGAGAGTTTGCGGATATGTTGACGCCGAGGGCGGCCAGGGCGAAGCTGAAGGCTCCGAAGAAGCGGCACGCGCGGTTGTCCCAGTGTGAGATCAGGGCTATGGGGTCCCAGTTTAGCTCGCCGTATTTGACGGCGCCCGCGGACGAGGCCGCGATGCCGATGAAGGCGATGAAGGTGAAGACCAGCGGGAGGAAGGGGACGTAGATGATTTGCCATTTCACGCTGACGCGGGAGTAGCGCGAGAAGTCGGCCTGGGGTGGCAGTGTCAGTGTCGTTGGGGATGAAGGCAAATGACCGACGAAACTCACCTGGTTCACCGACAGCGTCGCGTAGTTGCCAATCACAGACGTGAGGCTAGATAAAAAGGCCCAGGAGTACTCGGAGCCAGCGAGCTTGGGCTTCTGATTCCACATCTCCCCCCCGTCCGTAGACACGAATGCCCACACCAAGATGGCGATCCACGCCACGGGCACGATGATGGACTTTGCCATGAACAGCCAGCGGAGGTGGTTCGGATGCATACACAAGAACGGCACCTGCAGGAGCCAGAAGAGAAAGAAACTAATCATGGTGTTTGTCTCAATGCCCTGCGATTCCGGGATCCCATTGTGCAGCGTCAAGAAGCTGGGCCAGATGGCCGCAATCATAGCCTTGACGGCATTCGCGCCGTTCATGTTCTGGACCGCGAACCAGAAGACGGCCAGGATGGCGCGCGAGACAATGGCAATGTAGGAGCCCCAGAACCCCCACGAGGCGCGCGCCAGCACGGGAAAGGGCGCGTGGTACAGGACGCCGATTGCGCCGTTGAGGGCGATGACGAAGGAGATTATGAAGAAGGCTAGGGCGACGATGGCGAGGGATTCGCGCCAGGTGAGGCCTGCGGGTGTTAGATGGGTGGGGTTCAGGTTGGTGATGGTGGCGTACCGATGGCGATGATGCTCGAGGCGAACTGCCATGTCGCAGCACTTCAGATGTCAGTTCAATCCCTCCAAATTATGGTAACATCATACTTGAAAGCATCAGAGATCCAGTAGGCGAGGAAACTCGTAACACCCCACTTTCGCTTGTGTCGTGGAACGGGATCAAGGTCGATATTGGTCCTGCGGTCGTCAATCTACACGCACTTTTTCTTCTTCACAACAGACAACACACCATCGCGCATTGCCCTCTGCAAACGCCGACTCGGTCTGCTCGACTCTGAGCGAGAGGTGGGGGCGCTCAATGCCAAGCATCGTGAAGCGCTATAGATGTAGGACATTCACGCAAAGGGGGATTCAGCATCTTTATTTCTCCGCTGGACGCGGCATCGATGGCGGCTCCATGTAGCTATCGCGGTCCAGGGTTGATAAGATAAGGTGATGCATGTGTCGCCTCGTTCTGGAGGTTAGACGGGCGCCTCGCTCCTAGGCGTCACGGCTTGACCACTCACACGGCAGGCGCATCGCTTCGCAGTCTTGGCCGGCGAGGGAGCGATGCGCTTTTCGGCATCGTGAGCGGCGGCTGGGCGCTCTTTTGCCAGACGGGTGCACGAAAGATAAGGAGCGGGGAAGTGAGCATCTCTAGTCGCGTGGTCTCGGTACCAATTTCCCCACGTTGAGATGGAGATAGCATTGCCCCACTTACGGGGCTAGCTGGGCTAGCTTAACGGCGCCGTCATACTACTAGACTAACTTATTCGAGATATCTATTCTGTGCTATGTTCAATGTAGATACACCTCGACCCTCAGACGTACGCCAGCGTGTGGTCTTTGCCAAACGTCGCATTGAAGCCCAGAGAAGCTTCCCCACCAGCGACCGAAGAGCCCTTCGCCACCAGCTCGCCAACGGACTGCTCCTCGGTGGTCTTGTGGTCGGGCGTGTCTCTGACCTTGACCTCCAGACTGCTCAGGGGGACGCCAAAGTGGCTGTGCTGGTTGGAGCGCGTGCTTCCGACCCGGTAGTCGTACATGTTGGTTTGCGCGACTGCACCGGCCACCTTGGCGGCTGTCAGGGCGTAGACAATGCGTGCCTGGGTGTAGATGCGCAGGTCCGAGAGATCGTTGGAAGTCAGCGGGGGCGTGTTCAGGCCGGCGCGCTCCGAGGTGAAGACCAAGCGCAGCTTGCCAGGCGTGGTGCCCAGGGCGGCTCTCGCGGGGGCGTTCAGTCGGCTGAGGAATTCGTTGGTGGGCAGACGGCCCGAGGCCAGAACGCGGGCCTCGATCTGGTGGGCCAGCTGCTTCAGAAGGCCGCCAGCCGATGCCGCGGTGGTGCTGTGGAGCTTTGCGACCGACTCGGCAGAAGCCACGACAATGGTTGGTGCGAGCGCGCGGGTGGCCAGGGTCAGGTCGACGCCAGGGCCGGCGACCGAGTTGATGATGACGGTGGAATGGGAGAAGAGGGCGACGAGGGTGAGACAGAGGCAGTACGAGTTGGTGAAGGCGTCGGCGGGGAGGAACGTGTCAGAGGCGGTGAAGCGCTGGGCGGCGGGCAGGGAGGTGATGAGGGAGCCGACGGCGGCAGCGATGTTCTGGAGGGTTAGCCTAGTGAGTGTGTGCATGTTGGGGTGACGTACCTTCTGGGTGAACTCGACGACCTCGGCCGGCTTGCCTGCAGCTTCTTGCCAGAGGAAGACGACGTTGGGCGGGGTGGTGGTCGTGTCCGAGGGCAGTGCGTTGTCCGTGTGCTTGGCATCCTGGACCAGCTCGTGCCAGACGGAGACGTCGACCTTGCCGCCGATGCCCTCGGGGACGTCGCTCCAGTCCATGTGCCGGCTCGTCTTCTCGACGGTCCAGACAATCTGGCGCAGGCCGGGCACGCTCTGGGTCACGTCGGCGAGGGGCACGGAGCCGGCCTGGGCGACGAGGGCGTCGGCGCCCGTCTGCTGGAGGAGCTGGACGAGGGTGGCGTGGGGCTGGTTGTAGGGGATGAGGACGGGGGTGAAGCCGTAGAAGGCGCCGGCGAAGAGGACGGCGAGGAACTCGAGGCTGTTGGGCAGGTAGACGGCGACGCGCTTGGCGCCGTGCTCGTGCAGGTGGGTGCCGACGATGGCGATTTCCTTGGAGATGCCGGCGATGTCGTGCTCCGAGAGGTCCTCCTTGCCCAGGACCGTCATGATGGTGGCGGTGCCCGAGGAGCTGGCCTTCTTGTCCAGCGGAATCTCGCCCGTGACGCGGCGCCAGATGTCGCGCAGGTCGCCGTCCTTGCCGGCCGCGTACATGGGCGCGCCGGGGTACTTGACGGCGAGGCCGGTTCGCAGCGGATCTGGGGCAGTGTCAGTGGATGCATCAGCAGCAAACAGAGCAGCGAACGTACAGCCGTGGGGGGTCTCGGGCGACCTGAAGATGGCCGACTCGCGGGGCTGGCGCACGTACGAGGCCTGCGCCTGTCGTGCCAGCAGCAGCGGGTGCGTGTCGGCGTCTGCGTTGTTGGCCACGATCCAGCCGACGAAGCCGAGCAGGGCGACGAGCAGCAGCGTCGAGTAGATATTCCAGCCCTGCAGGAGGTCCGAGAGAGCCCCATCGAGCTGCTCCAGGAGGCCGGCCATGTTGGGGGTTGGATGCTCGAGAGGATGATGTGTTGGGAAGTGCAGTGAAGAAGGGAAGAAGAAGGGAGAAGGGGAAGCTGTTATGTTGGCTGACAGGTGCCAGTGCTACTACTATCTATCTACGTGCTATGACGGCCGACGGTGGGGTCCACAGCTTCACGGGTAAGCAGGGAGCTAAGGGTGGAGCCGCTACGCTAGCCTGGAAGAGACGGCGCAAGCTCCGAGACGCCGACGCTCAATTGTTTTGACAACCATCGACAACGCGACAATACCAGCATACAACAACACACGCCATGCTGCGATAGCCACTCGACAATCCCTTTACTAACTACTAACCACAGATACAGTCAGCTTGGAGCAGTGCGAGTGAGAATTGAAGGGCCATGGCTGCACCCGCGACACCAACCGCGCCGCAAACACCGCAACCCCCCCAGCTGCACACGCCCAACGGCACCTGGAAGCACCCCAAGTTCGACGAAATCACCCGCCGCCAGTACGCCACCGCCTTTGACGAGACAAACGTCCGCGTCATCGTCGCCAATGCCGCCCTCCTGGCCGTGTCCGTGTTCGCCGATGCAGTCACCTCCAAGGTGAAGCTGCTGGAGTACGCCGCGTACGTGGACTGCGCAGAACACACGACTTCCTCCCGCTAACCTCCCCAGCACCCCCATCAACGCCCTCGTCCACCACACCCCCTACAGCGCCTGGGCCATCCTCGCCATCCGACTCTTCTTCGCCGTCAACATCGTCAACGCCCTGCTGCCCCTCGTCCGCCGCTACTACCCAGACGACATCGCAGATATCCCCCTCACCCCCTCGCAGCGCACCTCGATGGGCCTCAAGGCAAGCCTGCCGTCCTCGCAGACCCCCGTCTCGGCCTACGCCTCGCCCGCCTACGTCACCCCGCCCCGCTACGCCCGCTCCACCCCGCGCAGCAGCTTCAGCAACCAGGGCGAGCGCCCCTTGATGGGCTCCGGCAGTCCGCGCGCCAGCCTCGGACGCTCCGCCTCGAATTCGTCGTACTCGCCTGGCAATCTCGGCAGCTCGGCCAACAAGCGCGCGAGCTACGGCGGAGGCAGTCCCTTCAACAACAGCCTGTTTGGTGAGAGCGCATCGAGCGGTGGCCCTGGCACGCCCACACCCACGCCATCCACGGGGAAAGCCAGTGTTGGGCTGAACAACAAGTGGCTGTACGAGAAGCGACGAGACAGCCCGAGGAGCGGCATGTTTGCGTAGCTGGACGTAGACGTGGACGCAGATGTGGTAGACGACTAGACACTTTATACCCTGCTACCACGCGACATGATGATTGCATAATACAGCTTGACTGATTGACCAAGTATCTCCAATGATTTGACACCAATCTCATCCTGACCCAGTATTCCTCGCCCAAATGCCACTCACACTTGACATCCAACAACACGCAATACGAGTTCAGGAACTCATGTTTGCTCCGAAACAACTCAAACTCAACTTTGCATTCATCAACGCGTGCATCTGAAAAGCGATTGTGACTAAAACCTGACATAAGCAATGGCAACAATCGGAGCTCAGCGCGACCCATCGCCGAACCATCTCCCGCAGCCCTATAGAATCAGACCACTTCTTACGACACCAAGAAAACATCTCGGAACCCACCTCGACCACGCTCTGCAGCCACTTTCCACCTCCAATTCACCTTCTCAGTCACATCCACAAACCCATCGCCATGAACACAGTGCGTCCCCCTCCCCGCTTCTCAGCAACCTCACAGAACCCGGCTAACAGCTCCAGGTCAAATCAGTCTAGTACGTCACCGCCGACCCGTCCACCTCCCATCTACCCACCCCTCAGCACACAAATTAAAAGTTCTCTAGCTACGGCTGGGCAACCCTAATCGCCGCGGGCGGAGGAGCCTACTACTTCGCGAAGAAGTCCATCAACGCAGATCGCGCCAGCAAAGCAGAAGCCGACCGCCAGAAACGCGCGCGTCAGTTCCAGCTCGAGCAGTCGCATGGTCTGCATGGCGCGTCCACACCCAGCGCCGCAGGGACGTCGTCCAACCCCACAATCTCGCCCAACGCAGTAGTATCGTCCAACACCACCTCGCCACTATCCAGCAGCGACAAGCAAAGGACAGCAGCGGGAATTCGAAGACAGGACCGCGGCGGCGATGGAGGAGATGGCGCTGGGAATCCGAGTATGCAGGCGAGTGTAGACCCCGCTGCTACGCGCCATGCGCCACAGGTAGAGGGAGGGGAGAAGAGCAAGTATGAGGCTAGTGATGTTTATCGGACGCGCAAGGGGGACCGGTTTTCGTAGGAGGGTGAAGGGCGATTGTATATCATGGGATGAGGTGTATAGTAGGGAGGAATGGGGTGGAAATGTCGAATGCATCAGCACCATCAGCACCATCAGCACGAACCAGCAGTTGGAACAGATCACAGTGGATGCCTTTCTACAAGCTGTGATTAGCTTGGATAGAACCCATCGACCATCGAAGAAGCAATTGACCATTGAAGATGCAATTGAACTTCGTAGCTGATATACCGCGAACCGGCCATCGAAGAATCAAGGCCGAGATAACCTATAACAGCACCGACTAAGCCTTACAAGCCTCAGCACGACGGCTCTTCGACACGAAACGTTCCTCATCCGACATTGAATCGCCTGATTACTCGCATTGTCAAGGAACATTGCACCTTCCTTCCACGAGGCGGTGACACACGGCGCGTCTCAAAAGGCCCCACTTTTCTCAGCGCCTGAGCCTCAAACGCCAGTGCCCAAGGCTAATCCAACCTCATAGCTATATCACTCGCACAATGTTTGATCGCTCTCGCTGCCAAGCGTTCGGCATGTGTCCGAACACGCCATACATCGGGATACAGCTGTCGCGTTTCGCAGTGCCACGCAGCCGCTCGCTTCGAAACTTGACACAACCTGGCCAAACCTGAACCGCCTCACCACGCACCACGACAGCAGGCGCAAGCGCTTGGCACCTTCCTCCCGCGCGCTACACGCCCGCTCCACGACGTTGGTAAGTTTGAGGCGGGCGGAGCCGCATCGTCACTGCGGCTGCGCGCCACCAAACACGCGAGGGCATCCCGGGCACGGCCAAGCTGGACAGCTGCTACTCGTCGTGCCCTCCGTCAAGACCCTCTTCAAGGGGTCCGAGGCATCAGGCTGCTGCTACAGAATCCTTCTCTCCACCATGTAGTCTTGTCTCGTGGGAGTGGGCACCGCAATCCCCTGAGCACATTTGCTCTTTAGCCATGTTGAGTGTGCATCGTCGAGTATATAGGTTCACATGAGCTTCGCATAGTACACTCCATCTACACCACCGATCAACATCCCCGTCGTTCACTTCTTTTGTAACTTACTTTCTATTCGAAGCGCTGGCCGCATACTGTATTCTCACCTCACTTATTACAATGTATTACTCGGCTTCCACCATTGCGCTAGTCGCTTTCGCTGCCAATGTCCACGCTCATGGAGTCATCCTCGCCGCTGTGGGAGACAAGGGCCAGAGCCAGGGCTTCTTAGGTACGGATTGTGTTGTTGAGTGAGGGTTTGTTCTAACAGCAACAGTCGACCAGAACCTAGCACGTAACTGCACCACCATCTCGCCCTGCCAGCAGGACTCGACCATCATCCGCGACTCCGAGATCAAACAGAACATCGTCAATGCGTGTGGCCGGACAGAGATCAGCGGCAACATCGACATCGGCGAGCAGACCGAGAACGAGCTCGCTGCCAACCGCATGACCACGGTCTCATCTGGGACTGTGATGACTGTGACCATCCACCAGGTTAGTGACATGACCTCTTTGTTTACGACGACTAACGCATGTAAGGTCAACGCCGACGGTGCCGGCCCATACGAGTGCGACCTCGACGAGACCAGCAACGCGCAAACCACACTCACTCCACTGAAAGTAGCCAACAACGTCCCCGGCGCCAACGGCCTCTCGCAGGCCAAGGAGCAGGACTTCACCATCAACGTCGCCATGCCCGACAAGTTCAACTGCATCGGCGCCTCGACCGGCAACATCTGCACAGTCCGCTGCCGCAACACTGCCGTCGCAGGGCCCTTTGGCGGCTGCTTCGGGGTCATGCAGACCGACGGCAAGGGCCGTGATCCAACCGCTGCTGGTAAGTCTTCTTCCTTTGTAATTGTATAAGTATACAGACTCACCCTCGGTAGGCGTCAAAACCGCACAAACATTCGAGGGCATCTCAGACCAGATCCTGCAGAACCAGCAGGATCTCCCCGTCGCCATTGCCGCGAACCAGGCTGCTGGCGCTGCCGGTGGCAACGAGGGCGCCAGTGCCATCTCCGGTGCGTCTCCCCTACAGATCAAGGATGAACGAACTCAACTGACTTTTCACAGCACTCATCTCCGCAACAGCTGCCCCCACAGTAGCCCAACAGACCGCCGCAGCAGGCAATGGTAACCAGAACCAAAATGGAGGCGGTAACAACCAGAATGCGGGGAACGCCGGTAACGCGAACAACGGCGGCGGTAACAGGAACGGCCAGAATGCTGGTGGTAATGCCGGTAATGCGGGCGGCAATGCGGCTGGCAACCAGAACGCAGGAAATGCTAATGGTCAGGGTAATGGACGTGGCGGACAGGCACAGGCTGGACAAGGCCAGGGACAAGCAGGTCAAGCTGGACAAGGACAGGCACAAGCTGGACAGGGCCAAGCAGGTCAGGGCCAAGCAGGTCAGGGCCAAGCAGGTCAGGCAGGCCAAGGCGGACGTGGCGGCCGCGGAGGACGTGGCAACACCAAGCGCTCCAGCAAGTTCCTTAGCAGATTTGTTCTCTAAGCTGTAGGCACGCACAATGTTCTGTAGAAACCTCTAGATAGTCGTCCATGGACGCCAACTCCCCATTATAGCACCAAGCGCTTTAGTAGATTTGCTGTTCTTTCGTTTCTTTTCTTATAGCTGTGTTGGCTGTGCGAGGTGGGGTGTTGGACGTGAGATGACGGTGAGCTGAGGTGAGGTGTACCGTATTGGTGTATATACCCATAAAACATATTTTTACTTGACATATCGTTGATAGGGATTGTGGTTGTGGTGTGGCTTGTGATTTGGCTTGTGGTTGTACTTTGCGGGTAGCAGTGCGTAGTGTTGAGTTTCACACTTTAGACAAAGTCCGTAAGTGATCGTTCGATTGGGTCTCAGGGATAAGTACGTGCAGGGGTTCTCGAGGGGTAGTCGTCTAGTCGAAGACCGTGGCGACTGGGGTTGCAAGGAAGAGTATAGAGTAGACTATCTGTTTCGCAAGCAGGGTTGAGATATTCTAATAACAAAGTTGATTGACGAAGTTGAACACGAACCATAAGGGTTGTGTTCCTACAAACTATATACTTCAATGATTGTGGTGGTGATGCAGACTGATCAGTGTTGTGCATCCTCTGATCGCACTGAGCACTGATCACACTGATCACTGATCGTACTGATCGCGCCAAGCCCTGATCAGGTCACGTGTCCCCTCGGCCTTTGACCGAGTGCTGACACTGTAATTGTTGCTTACTTGTTGTTCTGTTGTCATAATCACTGTGCCGCAGCCACTGGAATTGGACGAATCCTTCCCGTGTTCTGTGGATCGTAACACATAGATCTAGTTTAAAGTTAAAAATTTAATAAGATTAAGTATAAATTAGAATTAAGAGAGGCTTGTTTTAAAAATTATGTTTCTATACTAACTATCTCTTCTATCTCGTTACTAGCAGTGTTTAGTAGAAACTAGAAGGGATTTAATAAAGTAAGTAAGGTAGTAAGGCAATATAAGCTAGCCTATTAGCGTGCTGTATCTATGTTAAGTTGGTTTTCTAACCTAAGTTAATTTAATAACAGGTCTTAGAACTAGCAGTTATAAAAGCAGTAGCTGTAGAAAGAACGACTTTAGACGCGACCTTTTGTATTCTGTGTACTGCCACATTACTTACCGAAATCGCGCTGAGGCTTGCAGCAGAGAGACCTGTAATCAAAGATAACGTATCACGGTTCGATGTTTTAGACACGTTGGCAGCAACAGCGAAACAGCGGCAGAGTCCGATATATCTCCTGCGGCAAGGTGATACCACTTAAGACTTGTGGCATCTCCTATGATTAAGAGTTGGCTTTTGCTTTACAATAACCCAGATTCCTGGGCGAATACCAGTGACACGGTACCCTTGAGCCTTTCAGACCAACGTATTAGCTACACTATCCGAAGTCTCCATACTGCCGGCCTCTTACCTTTCTGCAAATCAAGACAACGATCTTCTTCTCAAGATTCTGCCTTCCCTACGTCTACCATAGATGAAAAAGCATCCATACCCTCTTTTCCCTCTTGCCCATGCGTCTAGTTCGATAGCTATGTAGGCCCAATCCGCGGCTCTACGACCGAGTCGGGTCCTGTTCGTGAGGTTCGCATGGAGGTAGACAATCTGTTACAAGCGATCTCCTTCCTCAAGAGTTGCGCTATACGACAACTATGTCTCTCTCTTCACATCCTGGCAACCAGGCGTTGCACATTATTCTACCTCGCCCTGCCCTGTGGAAAAGGTTGTGATTATGGTCCTTTTTTTGGAGCCCAATAATATCAATAGTGTCATTCTCCCGACACATGTTCCTAGGTGCTCTCCAGACTGTTATGCTTGCGCATAAGATGCTGATTTCTTCTTCGCTTTCTCTTTCCATATCTGGTACAAAGAACCCGACAAAAGCGCCGTGGTCGTCGACTAAGAGCTCAGTATGATCCGGAACAAGTCTTCGATCAGGATTGGGTACTAGATGTCCATCTAAATCGTATCGAGGGGTATCAAGTCCTCGGTAAGCAACAGCGGAGCCGAGCAACAAGCGTAGGACTTCGTCGCTTAGGGGATCATCAGGAGCACCTATTAACCTAGCATCCTTCAAACGTATAGACCTGCGAACGCTACCAACCGGGCAAGTAAAACATGCTTGGCCAGAAATACAGGTACCTCTGCACCTATTGTTGTTACCCTCAACCACACATGTCCGTTCGACATTGAACTTCAGATTCTTGATCAGAGATCCGGGGGTTGTTCCCGTGGGGTCCGGCATGTCGAAGGATATGATACCATCTAAAGACGCCCAAGTCCATGATGGGGCGTGAAAGTCGCTAAATTTTTCCAGAGGCCTAGGTTCTGTATACCAGAGAAGAGATTCAGCAGTGTCGTTATCCGACACCCCCGCATAGACTTTGAGTGAGGAGCATGTTTCAAGAACTCGAGAAATCCCTTCAATGGCTACCAATTTATCCGAGTTGATTGTTATATGGCACTTGACGTACTCAGATACGATCGTTTGCCAGCGTTGTAATGAACGTTTTGCTGGTGTGGAAAATAACGAAGACCTGATTGCAACTGTTGGATCACCACCTTCTTCCTCGTGCGTTTCGGAGAAGCAACTCCAATAAACCTTCTCTTTCATGAAGTAGATTATGCGGCGTGCCAGCAACCTCTCTTGTAGTATCCACCCTCGTTTGTACCATAGTGAACGATTAACTCTCTGGTGCAGGGAGGTAATTCGGGGCCGGAGAGTGATCGCATTCTGCTCATAAAGCGCGTCTTTGGTTGAATTTGTCCCAACCATCCATTTGTACTTCCAGATGTAGACCCTATCAACTACCCCGAAGATCTTTCGAGAGAGCGCTGAGAGCGGTTTGCGATCAAATGGCAAGGCGATAGTTACTGCAAGAGGATCTGGTTGTCGCAACAGCATACCTTGGTCCGTTCCATTCTGATCGACAGAATCCACTGCAGCGATTGTCACACACGCCCCAGTAAAAATGTCACCCATGATGCGCGATTCTCGTTTCCATTCCTCTTCATCATCCTGTATTATGCATAAAGAATCGATCCATAGGTATCGAAGTCCAAGTTGTCGGGTTACTTCTATGGCATCTCTGAAAGTGGGTGCGACGTCCTCCCAAGGCAATTCCTTTTGGTGGGATTGGAGATTGTCAGATCTTGTTCTCAGGGGGTTTGTTCCTGCCCATCTATGGCTCAGAGCGACATAGCGTACGGAGGTACCGTTTGTATCGACCAGCCGGGGGCGAGTAACCGCATCCTTCGTTAAGCCAACATCAATGACCCTTGTGGGGGATGTTGAATGATCAGATAATTCTTTGGGATGTCGTCGGCACCCTTTGTGTTTAGATACACAGTTTGTCACCCACTCTCGAAGTTTTTGATATGTGCTCGGAGACGATGCGGGCTCGATGCTCTTTAGCGGTACCATGTTCCGAAGTCCGTACAGAGATCCTGCACAACATTTCAGTGTGACTTCCTGGGAACAGAGTGAATTTCTCCTCTGTACCTTCTGATGCTGTGATTTGGATGGTCTCTCCATCGTTGAAGTTGCCCTTGCGCACCTCAGATGAACGCCCTGGCTCCCCAAAATATTGCTGTCGACTCCATGCTACGGACGATAGTAGGTACTCTTGTTCTAAAACCGGGATTCCTGGAAAAGACATTCGGCATATCGCCGGTGTGATGGACAGTTTGCCAGCCTCAACATCATACCTCTCATTGGTTTCGTAGGAGTTGGTCTTTCTCTGCAGCCTACTCATGGAACATACCATCAACCTGCAAAGTTGACATGATTTCCCAGAAAGCACAGTTCTTGTATATGTCAAAGGGTGCGTGTAACCTTCGCGAAGTTGGATGAATGTTAACGATCTGCAAGCGGAACACAAGGTGCCCTCGTTCTGCGAACATGCCATGTCCAGGCAAAGAGGAAAATTACAATGGTAAGGATAGATCGCACCAAGAAGAACTAATATACTCATGTGATTCAATTGCAGAGGAATCTTGGGCGTCTAAACTCCTGCGAAAGCCAAGCTGCATAGAACTGGCCCTCTTGGTAGACGTCATACCGGTGAAGTTGCTTACCCCGCTATTCTATCTTAAGCTATCATCTGACAACTGTTCGACCTCTCGCGGTACGGCATGTCAGACCCGCGCTGGCACGATCGCTCTTTGGGTAGTCAACCTCGGCTTTGGCTGCTTTGCGATGGCTAAGAGGCAGCGCAACGCCGCAAGGCTGACAGACAAGGAAGCTGTAAGACTCACCCAGCTAAAAGACAAGTCCCTGTAACAGGTCAGTTTGGGGTGCTTGCTTTCCTGAGAAAGCCGTGGCACAATGGACAGTACTGACAATGGGGACGTACGTGCTAGGTGCGCGACACACAAGACGTGGCTCGCGCTTTCCGCTGTTCAACATGAGTGGTCCAAGATCTGAGAACAGAGGGCCATCAAGTGTGCGAATTAGGCAACCTGATCTGGAAATAATGGAACGATAGCAACGCGACAGAAGGAAAGGTGCGCAAGAAGGATATGTAACGTCAACAAGAGGCTGTAGATAGGTGAATACTGTTACAGAAATACAGGTAACAGAGGCGCAAAGCAAGGCTTGCTGTAAATACAGTTTATATAAGCAGGTACGTCTGTATAGGGCAGAGCTAGACCAGAATAGCGCACTAGAACATATTAGGCACAAATAAGGCCTGTATCGTGAGGGTCGTAAGGAGGTAGGCTAGAGGTTGAGCAGACGGGATGTTTATCTTGTTATGATTTTGCAGCACTCTTGCACGAACCCATTAAATGCTCAATTACGTAATCTGTACCTTTGACTAGTAATCTGATTTACCTGCTTGGGCTCCTCTCGCTCTTAGTCGCAAAATTGGTCTTCCCATTGTAACATTTCTCAAAGATCAAGATTTCTGGTATTTCATGCTAGCAGAACGCTTGGGAGCGACAGTTGTCATCCGAAATTATACCTTTGCATCAAATGAAGGGTAAGGGTAAGTCTGAACGAATGGCTGCATCAGCATTGATGCCGTTCCGTTGACCAGTTGGGATGTCTGGCCGTTGTCATTATTCTACGGAACGTTGTGCAAGCATTTCCACCCCCTTCGTCACTCTCACAACCCACATGTCTAAGCTGCGGCAGCGATCTCACGACGCGCAAACCGAAGAAATTGGGTGGCTGCGGGCTATCTCAGTTCCTTTTAGTTGTTGATTATAAGTGTGGTCGTGGCGATAAGAGAGTTGGCTTCCTCTAAGAGCATCATCGACTCGTGTGATAGTCCGTTCAATAAATGGCCCAGTTGCTGCTTGACTCTGCCGCAAACCCCTGTGCAATGTATCATCATTCCACTATACTCCACGAGCTTGTGAGGGACAATAAAGATATCAATGCGATTTTCACAACAACCAGGTCCGGTCTTGATCTTAAAGTCCGCAGTGCCTCTGATGAAACTCCGTTGTTGCTTGCTATCTAACAAGCTAACTCACCTAATAAGACTATGAAGCATATTGCGGAGAGTCGAAGCACGGTCAATCTGCTTATGTTACACGAAGCAAACATCTGCGCCCAAGATAATCGAGGCAACAACGTACTACACCTACTTGCTTAAACATGTAGTCCCAATCTTGTACTTAAAGACTTGATACACATTATTTAAGCATCTCTAGAGCTTATTTATTAGCTAAACAAAGATAGAAGTAGGCTAACGTACCCCACAGACGAATAGAACACTAAACAAGTAGAACACTTTTGCTAAACCTCTACTAAACCACTCTTTGTATACTAATGTCTTTATAATAATACTATTTAGATATGTTAAAAGAAGCTTAGATATAGCTTACACTTTAAGCTTTTTAATAAGATATAATTCTATCTCTATAATACGCTACTACTATCTATAGAGTTTCTTAAGCTACTCTAAGTAGATAATATATAGAATTACCTTTACATATAGACTCTATAGCTAATTCTTTATATACTAAATACAATATTTATTAAGTAGTACCTAGAGCTTATAGTTAAGTTTAATTATAAGTTTAACTATAGAAGAGCTTTCTATAAGAATTCTAAGATTCTATAGAGCTAGTTTAGCCTAGTAGCTAATACTAAAGCTAAGTATAGTATTTAGAATAAAGATATATATAACTTTAATAAAATAGACTTTATAATAGAGTAGATCTTCTAAGAAGTAGTTATTATAGCTTTAGAATAATAAGATTAGCTAAAGATAGTCTAGCTAGATAACTAGAAGTAGACTATAGCTATAGTAGATATTAATACTAAAGAGTAGACTATTTCTATCTTTCTTATCTTTAAGACCTACTACTACCTTTATAGATTAACTACACTAATTATATTAAGTTTATAAACTTATTTCTAAAAAGTAGATATATATTATTACTAAATACTATTAGAGAAGCTATGTAAGTACTAATTCTATATCTATAAGCCTAGATATTGTAATAATGTCTCTATGTTATAGGGTTAATGCTCTCTAGAAGGCCAGGTTTTATATTCTACAAATATATAATATTTAATTTAATTAATTAATCTGGTAAGAATATACGCGCGTGGGAACCTAGAAGAGTGTATGCTAACCAATGATTGTATGCAGGCGCCTTATTCTTCAATGGACGTGTTCGTCTCCAACATCGGCAGCTGTACAATCTCACGGTATCGTTCAACGAGTATCTCTACTACGCCGAAAACACGATTAGAAAGCCACCCCCCACCTCGATATGTAACAGGCAGAATCATCGCGAGTTAATTTCCAATGTGCAAATTGAAGACAATTGTTTCGAGTAAATAACAAACAATATACAAGTGGACGTGCCCAATCACCGCACCCGTAGATACGCTGACACCTCGCTGCTGTTGCTGTTGCTGCTGCTGCTGTGCCAAAAATCACGCACGCAGGCACGCAATCGCTCGCAACGCATACGTGATCCCGTGATGCGTAATCAGCTTTTTTACTCGCACGTCTACACAGGAGCTTCGAACTCGCAATCCTGCTGTCTGTCCGGCTGGTCGCTGGCTGCATACTGTACATGCATATCGGAATAGCAGGTATCTGCGAACCAACGCGGTACACAATTCCCGTATCCGCATCCGCTCCTGCCTACCTCCCCGCGCTTAGCGCCAAGGTCACGTGATGGTCGTCGTGCGGGAGTGTCGTGTAGCTCACATGAGGATGGGCTGACCCGGCGGGTGGAGTCGGTTGTGTTGGGCGGCTTTTGTGGGGGTTGTACGTCACGTGTGTGGGTGCGGTACGTGGGGTGAGGGGAGGGGAGGGGGTGCGCGTGCGTGAGCTTGTGCCTGTGGGATTGTGAGGTTGGTGAGTCGGGTGGATGCTACTTTGCTGGCTTGGAAGAGTAGGGGGAATTGGTATGGGGTTGTAGACGTCCACGGCGTTGGGGTGCAGGAGCTACAGCTCAGCCCTGCGGTCCAAGGAGGAGCTCCTCCAACCGTAGCAACCCGGGTTTGGAGCAGCAGCACACCCAGCCCTACGCAACACATGCAGGGCATGGCCTGACTGCAGGTCCACTTTGCATCATCGGGGCTAGGGTGTAGGAGAGTTGCACATGCGGAGTCATAAAGTCGCGTCTCCCCTTCCGTTTTATCTGCTTTGGAGTTTTCTTCGAGTTCACGTTGTGTCGGTCTTTCGTCTTTGAAGCTGAAGTAGCACGCCCCAGGTACTAAGCTGACCTGCTGTTGCAAAGCCACATATATACACAGCCCTGCTCTACACAACCTCAGCACGCCACTTTCTGCAAACACCGCTGCCTAGTCGCACAACCCCATAAGAGCAACTCAACCCTCCATTCAAACCCTCCAACAAAACCACATCAATACACAATGCCAGCCACACACGCCCTCGCCTCTCTACGGCGCTACTCGACCAGCGCGCCGCGCGACCCACACTACCGCCTCAAAGCCTCGCTAGCAACGTGCTATGTGGTATCCGCGCTCGCGCTGCCGTTTGTGCCGCCGCTGCTGGAGACACGGCGCGCGAAGAGGGATGGGAGCTATTTGACGAGGTGAGTCTTTCTTGTTTTGGTGGCTGGATGAATGTTCTTCCACTGGCGGGCTGTAGAGAGGCCCTTGGTGCGTCAGTGAATAAAAACTGACATTGAATAGGGAGAACGTGTATTGCTCGAGTCAGTTTCATCAGTGTGCTCGGTGAGCGAGGTGTGAGTAAGTCCAAGTGTTGCTGCATGGTTGGTGTTGTTGTGCAGGTGCTAATGCTGCGCAGACTACTTTCGACTAAACACACTTCATACTTTGGATCACGTTTTTGCATCACATAACATACCCGGTATTGGATCTTTTGTGCTTTGGCGTTTGCATGTCTGGACTGCATGGGCGGCGTTTGGGGGTTGCGTTGCATAAACAACTGAATACGTGTTTGTATGTAGCAGTGAATATCATGAACATATACGCAACTACAAGCTCTGCAAAACATGTGTTGATGGCTGCACTTGATCACATTCAAGTGCTCACTCGGCTTATAACAGTGTTATTACAAGACATAGCG
Source organism: Phoma sp. RAV-16-625 (assembly GCA_004335185.1). Taxonomy (NCBI): domain Eukaryota; kingdom Fungi; phylum Ascomycota; class Dothideomycetes; order Pleosporales; family Didymellaceae; genus Phoma; species Phoma sp. RAV-16-625. Next base: position 38,540 of record SAUA01000029.1, on the reverse strand, counting down.
TGATATACTATTTAATACATGTGTGACATGTTGTTGGTACATGTGTTCGGGAGCAACGTCATTGGTGAAGATGCTCCACATGAAAACTGCCGCCCCGCAGTTACTTTGCGACTGCCTACGCGCCATGCAACGCGACAATTGATTCATTTCAACGCCGCTCTCCCAACCACCCACAATGTCTTGCACGTTGCTGGGCAGCATCGACCACCGCCTGCCCAACGAGCTCACCCTCGCCGTCGTCCAGCAGCTCGCCCACGACAATCGCACGCTCTGCACGCTTGCCCAGACATGTCGCGGCTTCCAGCAGCTCGCCGAAGAGCACATCTACAAGACGATCAAGCTGCGCTCGGTCAGAGACCTCCAGCGCATTATCTCCGCCTTTGTCAGCCGCCACGACCGCGTCCGCGCTGTACACACGCTCAAAATCCTGTATCGATGGAACGAACACCTCGACGTCAGCCTGGAGCGGAGGAAGGCTTTCAACGAGTGCGTCGCCCAGATGGTCAATCTGCGCGAATGGCATATCGAAAGCCCGTACGACAACTTCAAGTGGGAGAAGGGCGGCCACGAGTGGGTTGAGGGCGACATGGAGCGCTTCCGGCAGGCGTTGGAAAAGGCTTGTGTGGATGGTGCTAAAGAGAAGGAGCGTTTTGCGCAAGACCGACACCTGAATCGCAGCCTGCAGCGGACGGTGGGACTGGCTCAGCTGGAGTCGCTGACGATACACTCGCACGGCGCGCATGCCGATTTCTGGCCTCTGGACGGGTTTCACTGCCTCTTCCGCCACCCAAGCCTTCGTTATTTGCACGTTTCCTGCGTCACGTTCCCTGAGACTCTAGAGGTGCTCGAGTCGCACAAGCGGAAGACACCGCTGACGACGCTCATCTTCGACGAGTGCAACTTGGAGCCCAAGAGCTTGCTACACATCTTGGGCACGCCCGAGAAGCTGAAGCACCTCACGCTCGGCGAGAATGTGTTCAACATCAACAGAAGCGTCGAGTGCTCACCAAAGCTGTCTCCAGACCCACTTGCAGCCCTGGAGGCCATTGCAGCTGTTGCACATTCGCTGGAGAGCCTGACGCACCTAGATTCGAAGTGGCGACTTGCCCCAGAAAACCACATCATTGCTCGCAGACGCGTTCCCGGAGACGGCATGCGGCAATTTCACTCGCTCAAGACCATGGAATGCGACACAGGTTCGTTCCTGCACGAGGCTGTAGTAATGAACCACGATCTAGCACCGCCCAATCTTGACACACTCATCGTGCGCCGCCATTTTTGGGTCGCCGAAAACTTCTTCGATCATCTTCCTGAGGTGGGGTACTACACCGCACTGCCCTCTCTCAATACCCTGGAGCTCAGACAGTCGGCGGCCGCCCTCAACTTTCTTGCAACATCCGAGTACATCTGTGAAGCGGACCGCCTCCGCAATCGTCACGCGTTTGCCTATAAGCTGTTCACGAGCGACATCAACCTCAGACTCAGCATCGAGCTTGGGAGAGGCTCGTCGCTGATCCCGCCGTACCTCCACGGCGAGCCGGTGCCGCAAGTTCGATGTCTGTACGACGCATCCAGGATTGGCTTCCGGCGACACGTCAACAAGGAGGCTGTTTCGAGTCTTGACGTTGGATTGGGAGATTTACAAGAGACGAACATGATATCCCCTCCTCGTCATGTTGATTCGGAGGAGCAGCTACTTGGATCAGCCCCAAAACCAGAAGCACCTCATGCAACGCTCACCGCAAGCGCATCCGCCGATCTGCCCGAGACTGATCAGCTCGGCGATGACGACGTCCAACGGATCACGGGCGAGACGCGCCGTGCTCTTGACCAGATGAAGGAGCGCTTTGCACGTGGTTGGCACCTGCAGAGGGATTCAGACCCAGGCGATCTGAGCGACACCTGGGACGACGAGGTCGATGACTTCGAAGGCACAGACGAAGAGACGGACTCCGATTTTGAGGCTATGATACAAGATCTGCAAAACGACGGCGACGAGGAGGCGTTTCTGCAGTTCATTGAGCACATGCAGGAGCAGGGTATCGAGATTGAGATGCAGAGTGACGAAGAGGGGGACGAAGAGGGGGATGACGATGAGTGGCATGAGGCCGAGGAGGGCGTGCCCGAGGACTGGGAAGATGCGGAGGATGATTTGTTGGCTGATATGGAGTGAGGTTGAGCAGTGAGGGGTGGATCTAGATATGAACTGTTTGGCCATCATGCATCGACCTCCATAGCGTCGGCACTTGGAATACCCGCAAGACTATTCAGCCTTGCAAGAGCACTCCTCTTTTTCTGCTCGTTCGGCCAGCCGATCTCCACCACGCCTGTGCCATTTCCCTGCCTCAACACTCGTGGTACCGGGATATTCTCCCCGTCTCCATCGACAAACCCATACGTCACGAACTCCAGATAGTACTTTTGGACGTCCAAGCCGCGCCTGATGCCCTCAATGATGACCATATCGACCGCGCTCTCCATCCTCTCCCCGTCCACATGCCAGCCCTCCCTACACAACAGCCCCCACTCTTCCTCCGGGACGCCGTTCTCCAGCTCGTCGTCAAGCCATGGATGCGTATCCGTATCGAGGTCCTCAGAAAGATACGTACGAACCACGAGATCCGTAACCCTATCATAATCCATCGCCACCCTCCCCGTCAACACATCATACAGCAATCCCAGCCCCCTCTGCGACAACAGCAAATGCGCCAACTCGCCCACCCCATTCCCCAACACGGGATCCGAAAACCGCATATCGAGCTTCACCAGCAACAGCTGAAACACCAGAATCTCCGCATCACTCCAAATCTTTTTGTCTCGCAGAAATCCCTCCCTAACCCCCGTACTCCTACACTCCATGACGCACCAAAACTTCCCCAACACCGCCTCCGCTTCTCGCGGAACCCTCAACCCCTCAGCAGCCAAACAACTCAACACCCCTCTCACAACCCGCTGGCGCCACAACACCATCCCTACCCACCTAAACCCCGGCACATCCCTCGCCAACCACGCCCGCCCGTCCATGGGCCTTAGCATCGGATCGCTGATACACAGCCCCGGGTACAGGTTCCAGGAGAATATCAGCGAGGTGCAGGGCGCGTGGTAGCGCGCGTAGTCGTGGATTAGGCTCACGGAGAAGAGGTTCAGGCGGTAGTGAAATTCTTTGTCGATGGCGTACAGGGTGGTGATGAGGGGATAGGGGAGCCGGAGCGTGAATTGGAAGAATAGGTTTGGGTGCCGGAGGAGCGATTTGTAGATGTTGAAGGGGGGGTTGCGTGGGGCTGGGGCGTACTGGGTTGTGGAGGTGGGGTGGGGAGACGCGTCGGGTCCCCATGTTGAGGCTGCGATGTTGAGGCGTCGGTGCTGGTGGCGGCGGAGTATGCGTGGTGGAGTGGTGGACGGTGGTGGTGGGGTCGTGTGGGTGGGTGTTGTGGGTGAAAAGTCTGCAGTGCGTTTTTGGCCTGTGGATTGCGACATCTCGGCGGTGGTAATGGATGGGAGAGGGTTGTGTCGGTAGTTGAGATATTGGAGATGGATGTGATAGAGCACAAGGAGGAAGACTTTCACGTGAGAATGTGCCTGTAGACGCACTTGGCTCTAGGCAGCTGTGCAGTGAGAGGTGAAAGCAAGTCTTTCCATCACTGCACCGCTTTTCACGCGAAGTGGTGCACAGTAGTTCAAAGAAGGGTTCTTAGTTCAATCCACGACCGGAGCTAAAGGGATCAGAAAATTGGAAGTGAGATGGCGCTCAGTTGAACTCTGTAGAAACAAGGGCGACTGACTGAGAGTTCCGAACCTTCAAGAACAACAATGTCAATGTGGGCACGAGGTTGATTGCAATGGCCTCATCGTTGGTGCGATGCGTCTTAACGACTTCGTCATGACATCTAGTCCGCTCCACTTTCATGTCTAAGCCGATATCTTCACAGTGTTCAACCGTGTATACCACCACGAAACAAAACAGAACGGCCCTACGGCTCATCCGAGCAAACCCTGTACCCGTCAAGCATGACCCGCGTCTCTCGATGGAACCATCCTCTCTCCTGTGGGAACAGCCCGACAAGGTCGTTGGCGTACTTGTTCATGACTAAGTCCACCATGTGGCGCGTCTGGCACGGCCTCAGCTCCCCGAACTCGGAGAACTGGTGCAGAGCGTCGATACCCCAGGTTTCGACATGCCAGAAGTTGCTGGCAGTCGGGTTGGAACGAGGCCCGGATGTATCGCTTGTCGAGGGGAGGTTGACCTGGTGAGATTAGCTATCGTAGGTTGGTGCATTTGAGTTGGATGAAACTTACTCGAACGAACTGGGGAACGTTACAGTAGTAACCTCCTGCGTCACCGGGGACCTCGTAGCAGTTGCGATGCCTCGATACCCTCGTATACGCGCGCAGCGTGTCAGCAACAATCCGCGCCATCACGATACGGATCCCCGCGTTCTCCCAGCAAGCCGCCTGCGTCTTGACACGAGCCTTACGCAGTACCACCTTCCAAGACGGAGCGCCCTTGATCAGAGCGTTGGTGCCGAACATCTTCCAGTCCGAGTCCTTGCAGCAGATTCTCCCTGAAGACGACGTGTCTGCGGGACAGGCTGTGTCCAGGAGCTTGAATACCTTGTCGGAGAGCGCGGATCCACGGGTGTCGCCGAAGTTGACGGGTGCGCTTGAGGAACCGCCCGTCCAGACTTCGACTGTGGCCCAGCCGTGATAGTCTCGGGAAGGATCATACCCGAGTGCTTTGACGGTCTCGGGAGAGGTGCCGTCTGAATCTGGCGTAAGCAGATATCACAGTCAGAGAGGGGGATAGAGAGCTTACTTAGCGAGACCGTGATGTTGAATATTTCGCCCCCGGTTGCAAGATCAACCGTGTCTAAGCCAGACTCGATGCCTTTGACGCCGGACTGGGGGCCGTTGATGGCTGGAGGAGCAGCACCAACCAGTGCAGCAAGGCACAAGGCCAAGTTGAGGAGCAAGATCTGGAAAGATTGCTTCATGGTGATGTAGGGTAGGTTGAGCGGAGTTGATTGTGGGGGGAAAGTAGGTCGATGGTTGATTGAGAAGTATGTAAGTGCGACGTCGGTACAGTGATCCGCTTTTTCCAGCATCGGGAGCGAGTGAAGGTGTGGTCAAGACTGCGAGCTTGAAATGAAGTGAAGGTACATGGCTGCGATCGACATAGACACCACTGGAGCGGAGCAAGTCGTGGTGATCGGGAACACCAACTAACTCTAGGTACAGAAGAACATCTTTGTTCGTTGCTCACCCACGGCCGTCTGTCTATGGAAGTAGAAGAAGAGGGATCGCGGACTTGAGAAGAAGTTGAGATTTAAATGCACTCTGTGACTTCACATTATCTTCATGACAAGTTTGACGTTTCCTAACGACAATGGGCCAGCGAGCTAAACGTAGAGCTTTCGAAAAACCTTCACAAGATATTTCGCATTACTCGGTCACTTGCAGTAGCATTCGCGTCAAGCTAAAATCGTTCATTGGTATCGTAGCGAAATCATGCACGGACACACCCCTCATAGTCTTGAGTAATCCCATGATAGTACGCATTCTCAAGAAACTAGCATCAGCTGCAAGTTGAGAAGAAGGAGGTATGCCACATGCCAACGGAGAGATGGTAAGTGCAGCGATCGTTCACGTATCAAGCTGCAAAGTGATGTACACAAGAAGTCCTTGCGAATCAGCTCGAACGCTTGCTTTCGATGCTGAAAGTCGCTGTCGTTATGTCTTGAGCACCATAACACCTTTTCTCAAACAGTGGAGCCACAGGGTTTTCTAAGCCATGGAATCGGTAGACCCTCACTTGCGTCGTAGCACGCTTCGAACCAACTTACAAGTTGTCTCACAAAACCAATCACATCTCTTCACAGCAGGATGCTCACTGACTGAATCATCGTTATGATCAGATAACTCATTATGGCCAAATCGAGATGTACTTGACGCAAAAAATGGACCAGAAACATCAGCAAGAGCTTTCTGGCTGCGTCCGACTGGTAACTTTGCTGAAAGGCCGCTGCACGTTTACCTCGATTACCACAACGATCGTTTCAGTTTTCAAGGCTTCAGAGGGTACACATATGCCGAAGCTGAAGCCATAGATCGATAGTTTGGTCTTTGACTCTTACACAGAGGCCAAGCTCTTGGGTGAACTTACGCTCAGCATCGCCTGTGCTGCTTTTCGCATGCTGAAACTCAAATACAGGAACGTAGTGTTGAATCTTCACCATCGAGTGAACATCTCTAGTGTATGGTACAAGTACTTCATTTCCAACGGCGGCTGTGCGTCCTACTTTCGTGCTAGAAACGACGTTAGGTTCCCGTCACAAGAATCGCGGTTGTCGATTAGACAGACATAGACTAGCTTCAAGCTCAATGAGTGCTCCAGATACGGCACCTTCGGGTCCAGCGGGAAGAACTAAATGAGGCCACGAGCATCTGGAAGGTCAGACTGGCGGATGTTGACCTTAATATGGTCCCGAGGTCAGATTGGAAGGCGACGAAGACAGGATCAGCGCATGGGTAAGGCGGAGAGAAGGTCGTACGTTTCGTACTTGACCGGGTTGTAATCAGGATCGTGAGCACTTCTAATGACTGTGTGCGATGTGAACTGCGTGGACTGCGTGAACCAGTCGTGCAGGACTCGCGCATGGAGGGATTGTGGGAGGAAACGAGTCCCGAATGGAATTGCGGACTCATCGGCCGCTGTTGCTGAAAGCCAATACCGCACTAAAAGTCTTTCAAGTAGATTCAAATACGTATTGCCCATCTGAAAAGGCAGGTCACGTCCTTTGTCGTCAGCACCAACGCTGTTGTGTTTTTTTAATTTAATCGCACAACACGCCTTCGAATAAACCTTGCTACCCTGCAGTAGAAACTCGACGTGCCTAAAAGGCCAGAGAAGATGAAACGTGAACTAAGTGTGCTCTTACTCATCTTGGTCTTCCCACTTCCAGCATCCAGATCGCGGCTGTCGCGTCACAAGGCTCTCTAGCGTCAAGCCACTCTGATGTTGCGAACCCTTCGATGCCAAGACCATTCAGATGAAAGATGACTCGCCATCAAAATAGATGATAGCTTGATTCGCAGTTCTCTGAGATCCGCATTGTTAAGGTGTTGCAGGTGCGCTCGAATAGCTTTTTTCCTGAATGATGAACCATTTTCAGAGGGATATTGCAATTATCGCGATCGGAACAACTCTTCATATTACAGGCATGAAAGTCGGCCAACGTGAAAGGGCTATGTGAAGGAAGTACTTGCTTCTGTTGTAACGTTCATGATGTTGATTGCTAGCTGATGTGGTAGCTAACCAGAACAAGCCTCGCTGCCCCGAGCTAGAACGAAAGAGATTTACCACCGTCATCGATGTTCGCTGGTCGCATTGACACTTATTCACTGCTGGCAAATCTGCATCTACAGCTTTGGCTCTGAGTTTTCAGCTTATCGCTTACATTCCCAAATTTAGTGGCCGCTCGCCTCAAAACGTTCCTGTTCGATACGGGTTCGTGGTGGTGACGTTCGACGTTGCGAGGCATTGAGGTCCGGTCAGATATTGCACCGCCTGTGTACCTAAGTTCGGAATCCGCGCAGTCCGGAAGCCGCGCAATCCGTCTGTGAGCACTGCAGCCCCTGTTCGTGACCGTTTAGTTCGACAAATACAAATGCTCTACATCCTTCAAGCACATTGACTGTCTACGTGTCGTAGATGATGGCCGACGCCAATAACACGAAAGCACCTACACGGACAAGTTCTGACACAATGACCACGCCCGATAAGCAAGCGATAGCTGCAACTGCTATCCCAGGTAAAACCGATACAGAGAAGGTCTCTGCAGACGACGAAAGATCAAAGGAAGCGTTGAAAGAGGGCCAGGCCAAAGAAGACAAGGAACGGGGCTTAAAAGACTACTTCGTAAGTTGTGGACAGTCAAGGTGTTGGAAACAAGCTTACACGCAGACTTGAAGCGAATCTTCACATATGCTAGTACCAGCGATCGCATCCTCTATATTGCTGGATTCTCAGGTGCTATCGCCGTCGGCGCTGCCCTACCGTTGATGACTCTGATCTTCGGCAAATCTACCGCGGAGTTCAACCAGCAGGCCACAGGGCAGGACAGCTCAACTTTTACCAAAAACATTAATAATTTGGTCCTCTACTTCGTATACTTATTTGTTGCTCGGTTCGTCATCGGCTATTTGAGCACTTTGTGCATCTGTATCGCCGCGGCCAGGACGACGTGCGCCTTACGCGAGGAATTCCTAGACAAGCTGCTCCGACAAGACGTCGCGCATTTCGACAGAGAAGGTAGCGGATCTGCTGCGACCCAGGTAACTACAAGTAGGAGATACCTGTTTGATGTTGACCTTTCCTTTGCTAATGCTACGCGGCAGATGGCAATAGGATCAATCAAGGTATAGCGGAGAAGTTGTATACCTGCGTCCAAGGTATCTCACTCTTCTTCTCTGGATTCATTGTAGCGCTGGCCGTTCAATGGAAGCTTGCTCTGATTGTGATGAGCATAATACCTGCTATTGTACTGATCACTGGAGTGTGTGTCGGCCTTGATGCACCAATCGAAGCTAGAATTGTCAGTTTAATCATTACCTATTATCTTGACGCATTTGACTGATGGAATACCAATTAGACCAAGATCTATTCTCAAGCTGGTACTTTAGCCCAAGATGCAATCAGCTCGATCCGGACTATTCATGCCTTCGGAGCACACGAGAAAATCGTCGAAAACTACGAAGCCTACCTGCAGACGGCACATAAGGAAGGCAACAAGAAGTCTGTTCTCTACGGTGTGCTATTCTCTGGTCAGACTTTCTTGGTCATGTCAGGTACTGCTTTGGCCTTCTGGCAGGGATTTCGGATGTTTCAAAGTGGAGAAATTGGAGATGTGGGCACGGTGTTCACTGTAGTACTGAGCGTGGTCCTTGGTGCTACTGCCACTTTGCTCATTTTTCCACAAACCCCGGCCATCACCAATGCTTCGTCGGCTGCCGGCGAGCTGTTTTCCATCATCGACAGTGTACCTACGCTCGATCCATTGTCTACCGATGGTTTACAGCCCTCCAGCTGCACGGGAGAAATCATCATTCGTGATCTACGCTTCGCTTATCCTACCCGACCGAGCGCCCAAGTTCTACGGAGCTTGAGCTTATCCATACCAGCTGGAAAGACAACAGCTTTGGTTGGACCTAGTGGCTGTGGAAAGTCCACTCTGGTAGGTCTACTCGAGCGATGGTATCACCCGACCTCCGGTCATATCTTTCTCGATGGCCGTGACATTGCGGATTACAATACAAAGTGGTTGCGAAGCAATATCCGCCTTATACAACAAGAGCCCACCCTGTTTCAGGGATCGATCTACGATAACATTTCCAAAGGTCTGATTGGGGCCCAGGAACATCTATCAGAGGAGGAAAAGATGGGAATTATCCAAGAAGCGTGCAAGACCAGCAACGCGCATGACTTTATCGAGGCAATGCCAGAAGGCTATCACACACAAGTGGGGGAGAGAGCAAGCATGCTCAGTGGTGGCCAACGACAGCGCATTGCCATTGCTCGAAGCATCGTATCGAACCCCAAGATTCTCCTGTTTGATGAAGCGACCAGCGCATTAGATCCACGCTCGGAGAAGGTTGTGCAGAGCGCACTGAATCGAGTTTCGGTAAACAAAACGACTTTGATCATCGCCCACAAGCTTGCTACCGTCATGGCGGCCGACAATATTGTCGTCATGAAGGATGGTCAGATCTACGAGCAAGGTACACATCACGAACTGATTGAACTTGATGGTCTCTATGCGGCGATGGTACGCGCACAAGATCTTGGTACAAAGGTCAAAGACGAAGACACTCAAGATCAGCTGCTAGAAACAGCCAATGCTGAAGAGAAACTGGACCGGAAAGCCACGTTACAACGAATGAGATCTCAACGAGACACGAACGAGCTCGAACGCGAAGTCGAACAGCTCGCCGCTGGCACTCTTGGCTACTCTCTTACCAAATGCATTTGGATAATGCTGAAAGAGAACAAAGATGTCTACTACTGGTATGCTGCCACTATTGCCGGAGGGGTCATCGGAGGGGGTACCTACCCAGCACAAGCCATCATCTTCTCCCGTCTCATCCGAGTGTTCACGTTACAAGGATCTGAAGCACAGGACCAAGCCAACTTTTGGGCGCTGATGTTCTTCGTGCTGGCGCTCGCCAACCTCTTCGCGTACTTTGCCATTGGACTTGCATGCAATAACATCGGACAGACCTTGACACACCGCTATCGCAGAGAGATGATCGAGCGCATCATCAGCTTTGATCAAGATTTCTTCGACCGTCCGGAAAACTCATCTGGTTCATTGACCTCGAAGTTGTCATCCGCTCCTGCGGCGCTACAAGAGCTGATGTCTGGGAATCTAGGTTTGATGTTTAATATCCTGGTCAACATCACTGCTAGTAGCGCTCTGGGCATAGCTTATGGATGGAAACTTGGACTCACTCTTGTGTTTGGTGGACTGACTCTTATCGTCGCTGCCGGATATTATCGTATTCGACTTGACCAGAAACTTGAAGCTGCTACAGAAGAACAGTTTTCAGGTAGCGCTGGATTGGCGACAGAAGCAGTAACCTCCATCCGGACAGTCAGCATGCTTACACTCGAAACGTCTATCATGCGTCAATACAGCCACATACTCCAGACTATCACCAACAGAGTCGTTAGGAATCTCATTTTCACGCTCATTCCGTATGCACTATCACAATCCGCAGACTTCTTGGTCATGGCGCTTGGCTTCTGGTATGGGTCACAGCTTATCGCGAAAGGCGAGTACGACACAACGCAGTTCTTTGTTATTTTCATCGCCATTGTCTTTGGCGGACAGGGCGTTGCGCAGTTCTTCATGTACTCGACATCCATCACGAAAGCGAAGGGTAGCGCCAACTACATCCTGTGGTTACGAACTGTCAAACCGGCTATTCGAGAAACTAATGAGACTGATGGCAAAGGCCCGTCCTCAGATGGTATTATAGCGATGGAGGAAGTCGAGTTCAGATACAAGCAGCGCAACGCGTCTAGGGTGCTGAGGGGAATTTCTATGAAGATTAAGCCTGGTACATTTGCCGCTTTCGTGGGCCCATCAGGTTGTGGTAAGAGTACGGTTGTCTCCTTGCTGCTTCGCTTCTACGATCCAATATCCGGACGCATCACACTGAACGATCAAGAGATATCCCTCATGTCTCCTCAGCTTTATCGACGGTACATGTCTCTTGTCCAACAAGAGCCACCCTTGTACCTTGGCTCAGTGCGCGAAAACATAGCTCTCGGTCTCAAGCATGAGCCTTCGGACGCAGAAGTTCAGGAAGCATGTCGTCAGGCCAACGCCTTAGAGTTTGTGACTTCATTACCCGAGGGTCTTAACACACCCTGTGGATCCAAAGGCCTGCAATTTTCTGGCGGGCAGAGGCAGCGCATTGCGATTGCCAGAGCACTGATACGCGAGCCACGGCTGTTGCTGTTAGACGAGGCCACATCGGCATTAGACACACAGAGTGAAAGGATCGTGCAGAAGGCGCTGGATGAAGCGGCGGTGACGCGGACGACAATCGCTGTCGCACATAGGCTGTGAGTACATTATACTCAGTACAACAATGACGATCTTGCTGACGATACATACAGGAGCACAATTCGCCATGCTGACATTATCTTCGTTATGGAAGACGGCATTATCGCTGAAATGGGTACACACGAAGAATTGCAAAGACTAAGAGGAAGGTACTTTGCTACTTGTCTGGCACAATCGCTTGATCAAGCATGAGCAGTTGTGTCCACGACTGTGTGCGTACTTGTTCTATGTAATCTATTCTTAGACTTGTCTGTTATAGAAGTTCAAATCTTGAAGCTGGTTTGATAGTATGTGCTGGGTCTCGACACCAATGATTCACCTTGTCAGACTTTTGGAGACGCTCGGTAGCCCCCTTAGCCGCAGCTCGTCCGAGGTGCCGCGAAATGATGTCGGTGCTCCATGAGGACACGATGAGAAAAGCATTTTAGACTTATTAAGTAGGCAACAACTTATCCATAATACAAAAGCCTCAAGAAGCTCCCTCTATGCATATTCTCCATAAACTCCCACGGTCCTTATCGTCTGTTGCTATACCTGAAATATACGTGGACTAATCCATACTTCACAGACAAGTCTCAGCACCATGAGATCAAAAAAAATTGTCTGTGTATTCGAAGCGCGCAAGGATACTCACGCAGTACGATGACATGAAAATATCCTGAAATAATTCGTCAAATACGTATCCAGAGCGCTCCTCAATAAGGCATTGCGGTCAATTCTGGTTGCAAAGATAGTAGCTACAGGAGCTATGAAGCAAATCATAAATACATAATAGCAAGGTCGTGATGGGCTCACAAATCTATGTCACAACATCGCGTGATCCTTGTTTCTTCCCGCTTGTGGTAATGGCCAGTCATGACTATGCTTCTGCGATACACCTGATCCTTGCGAGCTAGATGCATCTGCTTCTTGAGAGACAGTAACTTTTGTAGTCCTCATGATACCAGAACGTTTGCCTTCTTCTTCCTCCAAGATGGCGCGATCACTGTCGCCGTCGTTGTCCAGGATGGATTCACCACGAACGCGGCTGTGGTATGCTTTGCTGTTCTGGAACGTGCTCATACGAATGTTACCATGACTGGAACTGCCATAACCATGCTGAGGCGTCTTCAGATGCGAGCTCCGCAGTGTCGAAGGAAGAATGTTCTGGAAAAGATGATCAAATGCTTTGCGCAATGGAGGTAGGGACGCGATAAGTATGCCGATGGAGGCTTCGACCGATGACCATATAGTCAAATTGACGCCGTCCCATGTAGGATCTCGACTTGTATAGATGACTTTCAGTTCTATTGTCTTGAAGATGGAACAGACGATAGCACTACGCAGTCGAGTCGCATCAGCTTGCCATCCTGAAAAGATTTGCTCGCAGTCTTATTTTGAAGCATTATGGAATGAACTCACGGAATACTGAGTAAGAAAATAATACGGATACCCAGCTGCGTTCTCTTTGACAGCTGTACCCTTGAGAGGTAGATGATTGGCGCAGCCATATACACTACATCAGTGACGATGTTGGATATTCCCTGGGTGTATGCAAGTCCCAATGACTTATGCCCCCAGCATTTTTTTTCTTGAATGGTAAGGTTCCAATTCGACTCGAAGGGAACTGAGAGTTTGGCCACGACGTCAGCGTATGCGATATGTGCGAATTACTGGGAAAGTTACCACAGCCGAACAGCGTCAAAACTGGTGCCAGGAAGTTGCAAGCTGTCACCATCAAGATAGAAAGCCAGACTATGACTTCATAAAACTTTGAAAAGTTCAGGACTAGAAGGTATGCGCAAATGGACCATTTGATGAATGCGACTGCCATGATGTTGATGATCTGTGCGATCCAAAGATAGTATGCAAATCGCATGAGATGTGGTTGTACCGACGGGTCCATGAAGTGACGCCCAAGACCAGCTTCAATTTGGACTTGGGACATGGACTGCGCAATGATGTTGAGAGCCTAACACCGTCAGATCTGAACAAATATCGAAATGTAAGATTCCTCAACTCACAGCGGCGATGATCAAGAGGTAGTCAGATGCCATAAACCTGCGCTTTTGCACAACTCCATACGCGACTCTCCAAATCAGGAATATCGTACTAATGATCAACAGTGTCCAGGTAGGAATCATGATCCTGAGTCGCTGATCTGGCCATGCTTGCGAAGTCGCGGGGATGTCCATTGTGATGGGTGTCGTGCATGTGAATGTCTGTGGATGCAATGAACCGTTGAGGGGGTTCCGTCACTCCGTGGAAGTCCAGTGGGGTGCCTATATTCTTCCCGTGATCAGAGAAAAGACCAGCATCTACCATTTACGAGATCGGACAATTGTCCCGATCACGCAGAAATGTAGCCATGCAGAATGCAACACGGTTGAGGCCACCCTGGTCTAATTTCTCTTACGGTGTCCACCCTGAACGGCTCATTAGCCTTCCTTCGTGTGGATTAGCCAAGACCAGAAAAAGCAGCCAACTGCCTTTGATGTTGATTCGGAATTCTAGTATCTCCCTTGTCACCAAAGTGCGGAGCGGGACAAAAAATGGAAGCCATCTGCCGATTTGCATTAGTATAACCACATGGTTTCCATGCAGATAGGAGATTGTTTGACTGTATGTACGGATGAATCGCAGGAGTACTAGGGGGCTTACCTAGGATTAAGCGAAGAGCTGCCGGTAGCGCAGCCAAGTAAGCCTAAACCTGTAAGAACGAGTTGTTGTTTAATTTTGTATGTACAGCACACGACACCGGCCTAGGCTCATTCGGTACAAGGCCAGATGGGCACTGCATCCTTCGAACCCGAGCCTTATATATGCTGAGATCACTTGCGTAACAGTATCGACCGAGTGCGTATGCTAAAAAAACACAAATACACACTGTGTACATCTACGTAAGCAGTGTCGTCGCACAAAGTTGAGATATGCAGTTCCCCTGGTACAAAGATTAGTGGAGGGAGGACGTGCAGCTGTGGCGAGACGTGAGTTGGGTTACAGAAGACGCTACTTACGCCTCCCCACGATCCCCGTGCCGCAGCCTGTCCCGCAGTCGGCGCATGTTGGCCGAACGACGGAACATCAATACCCGATGCGTTAGTAAACGGTAATGGGGACAAGATAGCTCCTCCAAGGATCTATGGTCTCGTTGATCGCTCATCATAGAGGAATACTGTGGCCTATCAGACCAGCTGTTGAGCGCGGGTAGAGAAATGAGGCATACTATGTATGGCTTCGTCCGTCTTGAAATCAGTATCGCCACGACACTAGGCGTACTATGTAGAGATGACTGGGCTTCCGGTATACAAGGAAACATTCCTTGAGGATTCGGAGCCGAGCCGTCTCTTCTTGCTGCTCGGCTGTGGCGAAGCGCAATGTTTCGCTGCGTCGCAAGTCAAGCTATTTGGATCGTGTCACCTCAATCGTAACAATGGACTGTGTGTGGAGCTGTTTAGAAAAGCGATGAACTATTGCAGAGAACATACTGCAAGTTCGCAGGATGCGGGTTTCTGGGACAAGACCACAGGAAGGAAGTCTTGTTGGCAGACGCGGGATACGATGCGGCCTAGAAGAAATCTGGCAAGGGCAAGATTCCTGAAAAGGGTTGAGCTCCGCAGTTCCTTTGCGCTGGATGCAGGTGCGACTGCTCGTTTATTGAAGGATTGCGTGGCTGCCAGATCTTCAGCGCCGACGGCAATTTTTCTCGAATTATCAGTCGACATCGTGGAGAGAAGTTGGAATCATGATTGCACAGACGTGCTCTCCAGCCGCGAATTTGACTGTTTTCTAGCGTCTCACGTGACTTAGGCAACCCTGACATCGTGCCTTCCTTGCGCGGCGTGTTGTTCGCGCTATCTTCGAGGAGCACTTAAGGACGACGAACATATAGATTCATTAATCATACAAACGACCGCTTGCCATGCCGTTGGTTCGAAGGTCGCAATGTGGAATTGAACCCCTAATGGCTTATCCGGCTCAGGTAACTTGCAAGATCCTTTCTTGACATGCAAGCCCACTCAAATTACTTGTTAGTGTGGGGACCAGTCTTTCCTGAAATAGGCGTTCCTTCGCTAGGACGGTAGACCCTGCTCCTTCGAATTCTTTTCGCCTTTCGTCAATGGGATCGCATGAAACTGCCGACCATTTCCACGTGGCGTCGGAAATAATTGATGAACGTCAAGATATCTTCCGGTTCGTATAAAGTCACTTGTAATCGCGCATTCTGACTGTTTACTATTCCACCCCAGTATACATTCGTTTACACTCCACCTGGGTTCCAGGATGCCTTCATTTTCCCTTTTGACCGTTGCCGTTCAGGCCTTTGCTGTATACATCTCCCCTGTCCTTGCTGCATCGGTCACACAGGAGTATGATTATGTCATAGTTGGAGGTGGACTTACGGGGTTGGTCGTTGCGAACCGATTGAGCGAGGACAAGACCAGTAAGCGCCGTGAAAATCGAGCCTGAAGAACATCAACTAACAGCCAGTGTAGAGTCAATCCTCGTGATTGAGAGCGGTGAATCCATTGATAATGATCAGACTATGATCCCTTACAAGGCCAACGATTTCACTGGAAGCGCTAGCTTATTATGGGAAGGAATCAATTCAAAGCAAGAGCCGGGACTTGGTAACACGAGTTATCCTGTTGTGGTAGCCAAAGTTCTTGGAGGTGGATCTGTCGTCAACGGCATGGTTTACGATCGAGGCTCAGCGGCTGACTACGACGCGTGGGAAGCTCTAGGGAACCATGGATGGGGCTGGGCTGGTATGGAGCCATACTTTAAAAAGGGCGTAACATTCCAACCCCCGTCTAAGGAAATTGCTGAAAAGTTCAACATTTCATGGGACTCAAGCACATATAGCAACGGCCCATTGACAGTCAGCATCACGGACAGCCAGTTCGACGATGTAAAAGATTATTGGAGGGCGTGGAAGGCCTCTGGTGTTCATGTCCCTGTGGACGGCAACAAAGGTGAAGCTTACGGCGCTTCGTGGTACCCTAATACTATGGACAAAACAACTGGTCGACGAGCTCATGCGCGCTATGCGTACCTGGATCCCATCATATCGCGCACCAATCTCAAAGTTCTTACAAAGGCAACTGTAACGAAGATCATTTTCGACGACAAGAAGAAGCCTACCATGGCAAAGGGAGTTGACATCACCGACAATGCTACTGGCCAAGCCCGCACAGTGTATGCCAAGAAGGAAGTCATCCTCGCCGCCGGTGCCATTCAAACTCCCAAACTCTTGCAGCTCAGCGGTATTGGACCTCGTTCTATTCTCAAGGCTGCTGGTGTGGATGTTCGGGTTGAGCTTGATGCAGTAGGCTCCAACTATCAGGATCACCCGTACGCGACATTACTCTACAATACCACCACAGGCAACATAACCCTCAATTCCCTCCTTACCAACTCTGCGTACAACGCGTCTGCTTGGGAGGAATATGTCCAGAAAAAGACCGGCCCGTATACATATGCTCGTGGTAATGCTCTCGCATTTGTGCCTCTACCCAGTATGGTCAACAACACCAACGCCATTGTCAGCACTATCAACAGTCAGAACATCGAGGCTTATTTGCCTGCTATTTACAAGGGCAACAAAAAGCTGATCAAGGGTTTCACTCGCCAGCGCGAGATCATCGCCAACCTATTCACGCGCCCTGACGCCGCTGTTGCAGAGTATGGTGTTCAGTCCGATGGATCCTTCAACGTTGTAGGTGTTGAGAAGCCTTTGTCACGTGGCACAGTCTACCTCAACCCGTCGAACCCCACAGGACCACCAGATGTTACCCATAACGCCTTTGTCAACCCTGTTGATCGTAGTATCATTGGAATCGGTCTTCGATTCTACCGTAGTATCATGGCCAATCCTGTGCTCGACCGCTTCCAGATCTCAGAGCTTGTCCCTGGCTCACAGTACTCCACAGATGATGGGACCTTCAATGCGCTGCTCGCCCAGGGCTCTCTTTCCCCCACCCTTGCGCACTCTTCCGGCTCATGTCCCATGATGCCTGAGCATTCAGGTGGTTGTGTTAACGACAAGCTTCTTGTTTACGGTACTCAGCATCTGTCCATTATTGATGCATCAATAATTCCTCTTATCCCAGCTTGCCACCTGCAAGCTACTATGTACGGTATAGCAGAGAAAGCAGCTGATATTATCAAGGCTAGGTAGATTGATTCGTAGTCGCAGCTCAATGCATGTTTCCTGGATAGCAAAGTCTCGTATTCCTCCGCTCGTAAGGAAAATATGTGGGACAAAAGAACGTGTAGGATACAATAATCACGCAAGCCTTTAAGCTCTAGAAAATTCGAGAAAATGTGTATACGTGTCCTGTGGGCGCTCGGCTGAGCTTTGAGATCATCTTAAGGTCTGGCCAATGAACAAGCAGGTCAGCATCCGTAACAACATTTGCTGAACCAGCACGCATCCTTGTACGACCAAATTTGGTTATCTGACGAGTCTGTCACGATCTACGCACTGCCCTGCCGTTACTATCAAGCTCTATTGCAGTCGCGCCCCTTAGGGAAATGGGAAGACTGTTTTAAGCCGTTGGAGACAATGATTCTATTAATGAAGTTCAGGAACAGTAAGTTTACTGTTCTTGCATACTCGTGTTAGGGAGCTCATATAGTTGTTTCTTTTGTAAACTTTCGCGGAGTCCAATCAGATAGAATGTCACGTGTAGCAGTAGCGGGTACATCGAACAGTCAGCATCAGCCTTGCCCTTTGGCTAGATTGGGTTATCGAAGTTGGCATCATGATTCACATAGAACCATTAAGCTGTGACTGCTAGCGTGGTTAAGGTACAGTGAGAGGATATGCTTGTTTCATAACAAATAGGTGGATGATATAAACACTTATTATCTTAATAAGATCTTGGATGATTGATCTCGACCTACAAAGAAAGGATTGGCTAACAGATTAGGTATTTGGTGCTATACGAGGCTCAGATGGGGCAGTGTGATCTTCCGGTCAAAGCAGATTGTCATTTACGCCGTCTTGAAAGTATGGCAGTGCTTGGTGTTGGAATGCCGTGGAACGTCGGAAAGGCTAATCTGAGGAACTTGCGAACAGTCTTGAGGAGTCACAAAGATGTTGTCTGAAACGCAATGTCATGGTAATGTACGTTCAGTGTAGATTTCCTAAAGCGAGAACACGTTTATGCAGGGATTCGGATGACATTGGTCTTGGAAACCCGCTGTCTGTGCGGTGTAGTCGTGTGTATCACGATATAAGCCATGACAACAACCATCGCGATGAACTCTAATATACGCCATGTAACTGGTAGAACGTATCTGATTCTTTTGAAGCTTTGCCATAGCATACGTGCGAGCCATAGGAGGAAACGAGGTGATGTACGGATCAGTACGATGTCGTGTTGCTATTGAGGACTGGTGCTGTCGAGATGCTCTCCAGATAAAGGTACTTCGCTAATGCCTTCCACATCTTCGACTCGCCGAACTCGTAAGATTTGTGGAGCCTCGCCTGTGACAGACCCATGACTAGTGTTCTCGACAACGCTATTGTCGTCGCATCAGTATGCGTCACTTTAGTGTCGTCACCAAATGTAACGTTCTCAATAGGTGATGCAATAATTCGCTTTCCCTCATTTTAATTACGTCATTAACCAAATATAAACAACAGCAGCAGCAACAATAGAATTGTTTATTGTTCTTATAGATGCAGGTATATTATGTCTATTGCTATCTGCTTTGCGTGGTTTTTTTTCTAAGTAATACCTTCTGTTGTCGATGTTGTTCCTATTTGGCTGATGACCTAATCAAATTGAGGGAAAGCGAATTATTGCACCCCTGTTGTTCTGAACGAAGAGACTCACGCCCTCAGGAATCCATTATAGTCCTTCTGAAGAGTCTTCCTTGTCTGTTTAAGTATACTCCACTGTCATGACCAAAAGACTAGAAATCAGTACGCTAATGATAAGGATTGTCTCTAAATAACCAGACGAGCGCTGACACCGTATTATTGGACGTATCGCTCAAACTGCGTGTTGAAACTACACGAAATGCATTTGCGCCGACAACGCAACAAAGAGAAGCTTGCAAATTTACTTACAACGCAGGCGAGTTTGGGGATCTGGAGGATTGTTGTAAGCACTAGGCCCGCCATGGTTTACCGTGCCCTTGCACGCGATGCGTACGGTCGCAAGTTGCGTTACAATCCGCATCCTACGGGGCTGAGTCGCAGTCAGCCGATCGTTATGACCCAAAGCTCAGCCTGATTGTTCTTGTCTCAGCATGCATTCTCCCGGGTTCCTACGCGCGGATATTCTTACCAGACAACGCAACACGGAGACATTATCGCGATACCTGGGCTTGCAGATATGTAATTGGTACTTACATAGCCCGCCTAATGGCGCTTAGTCACGGCGTGTGTCTGCCCTTTAACAATAGGTCAACAAACTTGACATTATTAGAGTAGTTGACCTATATACAGAAAGATACAGTAAACATTCGAACATACGTAGCGATGCGCACAAAACTTCGCAACGATGGCAACATTGTAGGTATACTGTCAGGCCGTAACAATCTGCCTTGGTAAGGATGCTAACACCAAATCAGCGTGTTCTGGGGTAAGAGGGAGGTGCTGGGCGGATGGGTATCTTTGGTGGTTGAGGAAAGTAGCTACGTAGCACGTGGTGACTGCTGTGATCAAAACCTAAACCATGAAGTCTGCATCCTGCTTCCGTTTACCGCTCGCCGCAGATCTGCAGATTGTATCACCACGTTACTCAGACAACTATAACTTCGACGAGATCATGGCATAGGCCTGCATCCGACCGACTAGGTCTCTGATCGGATCGCATGTCGACTAATGATCCTATCTAGTCCTGCTAGCTGCTGATGTGACTACTCTTGCTCCGAGTTGACTTGAAGTTCGTTGTTCATCTTCTAAGTGCTCAACGATTGCACGGCGGCTTATCTCAACTTTTGTGCTGTGCCTACTCTTGACGTCTCCACGGCCAACATAAGCAGCCGTGCATAGCCAACTTCTAAGCCAGTGGCGCTCGTTGAGGTGAACCTCGGTTTGGCGCTGTACCGGCCTGAAACCATCATCTCAGATGCGTGTGGTGGCGTAGGGACTGCACAGTTGCTCTTGAGGTAATCCTGCACACACACTCCAGGAAATAGAAAATGCCCTGTGTTATCCAGGCGAATATACGTGGTTAATGGATGAGTTAGAGGAGGAGCTGATCAAGGTTTGGCTCAAGTTGATCGTCGGTGTTACATGAGTAACGGCAGCGACCGAGGCGACGATGACATAAAACTCCAAAGAAGCATGACTAGCGGCGCTTAGAACAAGCTTCTACCAGCGCAAGTAACAGCGGAACGCAATTTTGAGTATCTTGTCGCTGAACTTGCGCAGCTAGATACTTGATCCTAACTGTCAGGTCATTAAATGCCGCAAGCTAAGCTCGATAGAGCAATCAGGCCCCTCATGTGTGGGTTTCATAAATTGCAAGGCGTTGTCGCTAAGATGTTTAGTTTTGGTGTTCTCTCGCTGGGTATCTTTGCTACGTTGTTCTCCGAATTTCGTTCCTTTAGCCTGCTTACGAAGTAGAGAGCGAATATCACCAAGCTTCTGTGTAGCACCTATTGCCTGTCAAGTCACCAACAATGCTGGCTTTCCTCACAACGGCACTCTTCGCCGCCCTCGCATCTGGCCAACTCACAACGTCAATGTGGGCATTTGGGCCTTACCAGTCCCTTCAAGGGACCAAACTCACCCGCGTGGGTTCTGTTGTAGACTCAAGCTCGGACCGCACAACCGTCACATTCACCGAGGCGAACTACACCAACACCAACACCAGGGCCAGCACCAGCTACCCGCCAGACACGTTCACGCTTGGCGGAATCACCTATGTCGAATATACCGCGACTGCTATCTTGCAAGAAACCAACACTGTTACGGTCGTTGTAGCATGCTCCCGTGCGAATGAGCGAGTGCTCGACGCCACGTGTATGCAGTCCCGCATCGGCCTTGAATCCAGTATGTCTGAATACTGCGGTTACTACTCCAGGAGCGAGGTGCAGACTACGACGTTTACCAATGTCCGTCCATCGCGGTCTGACAGGCCTGCCCAAACGTATACGAATACGCAGACTAATGATTTCCGTACTGGGATGCCAGAGTGGTGCACGAATTCCACAGCATTCACTGAGCAGGCAAAAATGCCGACGACCTTTGATCAAGGAGAAATGTCAACGTGGGCGTTGATCCTTACGGCTGGGACGGAGAAGCTGTTAGCGAGTGTTACAGGGTCAGGATCAGGAACTGGAAGCGATGTAAGCAAGACTAGAGGAAGTACAACAACGCCGACAAGCTCTGTTGTTGCTACAGGGGCTGCAATGTCTAGTCATATACCTACGCTAGTAGGTGTAGGTGCTCTTGCAGCTTTTTTCTTATAGATCTCACTCTACTTTTCAAAGCTAGATATTAGGAATAGCTTAAATTGCTGAGCTTTCGATCTAATCCAATTTGTAAAGTCTTTTTCTTTAACTAACGTACCCTATAGGCGAGCTTATTATTAGGTAAGTTACTTTTACTAAGCCTCTACTAAAACTTACTCTATAAGACCCTAAAATACTATAAACTAGCACTATATAAGACCAAACATCATCCTAGGACCAAAAGAGCTTCGCATGCGACCAGACCACTCTCCTCCTCACCCGCATCTCTCCAGACACCTTGGCATTATGTGCAAGCATTGCAAACAGAAGATAACGAGCGCCGAGATCTTAGGTCGCCATCTATCGAAAGAACACGGTATAACGCGGAAGACCGTTTTGTCTGTTTGCCTGCATTGCCTCCTGAGGCCAAGTAGCGTCACTTGCGAACAAGATCAGCCTAGTCACATCAGGATGTAGTGAGAATCATAGCGCAGCGAGCAACGATGAAAGCGCCAATCAAGAGTGCGGGATTACTTGGAATCAAGCGCTAATAAAGGTAGAAGGCGCCCTTGAGAAAGGTCAAACGCAACACCTGCACCACCGACAAGTACAGTCCTACACCAAGGGTACCCAGCAACCCCCACACTTACGAATATCAACAGGGCCAACCGAAGTGCAGCCAAGATAGAGGAGTGGGATAGGTGCGTAGCCACAAAAACAGAGGCGTACGCGTCGTGGAGTACCAGGATGTGGTGGTGCAGGAGAGAGCCCGGTAAGCACAGCCTGCGAAGAACAGGGGCTCGCGCTGCATTCAGGTCGGGCCGTTAGGTAAACCTGCTCGCCCGGTAGCTTGCTCGAATTGTTGGCCGGGTACGGTACGGTACCGGTGTAGGCGACGCTTTGGCCACATGCTTAACCGAGTGCCTTTCGAACAGTAGGTACTTGAGTATTCGACCCTTCCACAAGACCATTAATACCTTCATACTTCCATCTCGTGCGCGAGCGGCATTTTGCAGAAATCATTCAGGCCTTTGCGGAGAATTCCATTCTGATTAGCGACACAGAATGATCATACCTGGGCGAGTCGCGCAAGCGCGTAACGTGGTTACGAGATTACTTTCCGTCGACAGGCAAACGCAGCCTTGTGGCATTGACCTCACGCTGAAGCGTGTCATGTCTTGGTCGTCCCCTGGTGCGATCGACTTCGACAATACTCAACGGAAGACAGCGGAAACTGTGGACATGCCTTTCCAACGACTCACGGGACATAGTAAGGTTACGAGTGGAGTGTCAATCTCCAACGGGAGCGAGACTCAAGGGACTCAAGTCACTGATGCCAACTACATTGATATCTCCTCCGGTTCCTTTCTCATTGAATTCAACGAGCTTATTGACATGCCTCTCGACCTTATGGGCCAGATCATGGTTCGCAGTTCGTTATTTCGCTCTGGAGCATTCATGCACGCTGGGGTGATGGACAGTGGATACAAAGGCGCTATTGGGGCGATGTTGCAAGTGGTAAACCCCCACGGTTTGCGATTGTATAAAGATGCGAAGCTAGCACAAATTATTTTTCACTAGATGAGTGAGCCTGTCGAGGGTTACTCTGGGGTCTACCAAGGTCGGACTCATATTTAAAGACCAGTGTTCGTATATAGAGTAAGATGGAACATCTTTCCTAGTATGTCCCTTACAATAGGACACAGTACGTTTCTACTATGCATAACCATTCTATAATTATTCCTCTCCATTATGGCCCAACGGCTGCGGAGCGCACCGAACCGAACAGTAAATACAGCGTACCGGTGGGACAAGCGATATGCCGGTTCAATAAACATCCAGCAACTCTCTGTGTGGCAAAAACCTCCTATCATGCCAAGCTGAGATCCTACAGCCTCTAGCGCTGCAGACTGCAATACGGGTTGTTTGAGTACAGGCATGCTTCCCGTTGGTATGTAGAAAGATGAGGTAGTTAAGGGTTAGACAGTTAGACCTTAACACTACAAGATTAACATTTACAAGAAGAGTGTTTAGTAAAATAAGTTTTTAGTTCAAGGTTGCTAGTATCTGTGTGTCTAGATGTAATAAGCACCTACTATCCCTATTTACACCTGGCCTTAGCTAGCTATTGAGCATCCTAGGTAGTTACTACGTGACCACCCTGTGCACCGGCACAGTATCTACAGCCAAGTCACACGCCTAGCTATCACACTCAACGTGGAGGGCTTTTTCGTTGCCTTCAGCCTACTGTCGACGTCAGCGGGAGGCAAAACGATAACACAGACTGCATTAGCTAAAGCACTAATCCTGCGTTGGTCTGATTAAAAATGTGTCCCCCCAAAGAGATGCATGACTCCACGCCTGCGTATTCTTCAAAAGGCGGATCAGTCCATTCTGTGTGATACAATCGAAACCGACCGGAGACCTACAAATCAGATGTCCAGTCACTATGTCGCATACCATCATCATCTCTAACTCCCCATTGATTGCCGTGGACTGACCAGGGACTGAACTGGAAGATGATCGAGGCTCCAAAGTTTAGGATTTTTTTGGGTTATTGATTTCCTGCATCGTACCGTTCGGGGCTTTCTGCGGGATTGCTATCGTGAAGAACTAAGGAGACACCTGAGGACCAATCTTTATCCATTGGTCTCTCTATGCAACATCTGTTTGTATCTTCTGAAGGCTCTGCCGATCAATCAGTTCAGGGATCGTGACTCTGTAAACAGAACCATCGGCCTGACAGACGAGCTTCTTTATTATGCCCACGAAGTCGTAAAGACAAGTGACTCTGACGAGAAGACGACTCTCACGGCTCTGCTTGAGGAGGTCGACGCTGTGAATAGTCGCCACGCTCGCAACCTTACCAACCACTGGACCCATGCTCGAGACTCTAATCCAGCACGCGGCTTTGACCTGTACCGCGAAGGTGGCCAATGCAATTTCCTTGCTTTAGCGGTCCAAGCGCGACTAACTGAATACGTAAACCCAAAACTACAAAATGAACCAGAGCGTATGCAAAAGCGTGGTAGGCCACTGCTCGACTACGCACTTCGCCCACGGAGGTCAACACCAATTTCAATGCCCTACCACTCCGCGAGAGATGACCCCAGTGTCGATGTCGATATGGTAGAAATGTTACTCTGAGGTCGCACGGAGCGGACCCAAACCAACCAGTTCATCTTCATGATGGCGAATCAGTTTGGGCATTGTTCCTCATATCGATATACGAAGCAAGCCGGCAGATTGGCGCAGGTTATCCTCCGTCCGAGAGTCTGAAAGCAGCCTGGTTTAGGTTATTTTACAAGGTTCCTCGTGCGGGATCCTCTACCTAGGTACATCTTATGCCTAGATGCATTTCGAACAGCCTAGATGTCTCTATCTCGATAGATCTCTAATTCTGCTGTTCAATACTGGAATGTCAAGAGACATAAAGTACTGCTACACGACTGCCCTACAAAACCGTCCGTACACCCCCTCCCCCCACCAAATCACCCGACAGCCTAGCATTTAAGCGAGCTGCGCAGTCCCCTTGCAAGCCCCTATGAGTTTTTCGTCTTCTCCTACTTTGTTACTTTGCAACATTATTGTCTCTTGCATGCCTGTATGCGGCACGCCCCTATACACTGTTTTTTGCTACTGCTGTCTTTCCTTAAGCAATATAACAACTATCTAGAGCATAATCTGTAGAACATAGCGCCCTCCTATTAATATTAATCTTAACATAGCTAATTATAATAAATACTATAAACTATAGTGTTTTACTTTCTACTAAATATATTACACCTCTAAGTCTATATAATAGTAGAAGCAACTAACTAATAAAATCTTAATAACTATATTAGCTACGCTTAGTAAATGTGAAGATAAAGGGGAAGATCTCTATAATATAGCAAGAATCTCTAAAAAGTTTAAGCTAGATACCTATATTATAATCTATAGAACATAGAAAGGATTTTTCTAATAATAGTAGCTATAGTATAGTAATTATAATAATAGAATAAATAATAAGTAAGTAATAATTATAGTATTAGCACTTAGTTAAAGACTAAGAGGACATATAACCTAATTAGAGCTTAGCATAATTAGTATAATTAGTAATTAGTATAATTAGTGCTTAGTATAATTAGAGAATGCATAATACTAATTAGTCTATATTACTACTATAATTATTAAAGTATATAGTTTATAGGAACAAAAACCTTTATAGTTTATATTTAACTTTATTAATTAACTTTATTATTAGAATATCTTAACTCTGCTTATAAAATAAATAGTCTACTCTATACTCTTTCTTATAACCTCTAGTTGCTATAGTCTTTAATAAGATAACTATCCCCTTAAGAACCTCTATATATACTTATCTCTAAGATCTAATTAAATAATTACTTATAGACTTTATCTAAAGTATAAAACTTAACAACCTACTTAGATTCTGCAACTCTTAATAGCCTTATAATAGACAAACTTTTCTAAATCTACTATAATAAAGTAGGTAGCTTGTCTATTAAAATAAAGAATAGTCTTACTCTAGACTATTAGATCTTTCTCTTAGCTAATAAGAAGGTGCTCTAGAATTTAGATTCTAGTATACTTAAGATAGTATAAGCAGCACCTATTAAAGAAGTTAATCTAGAGTGTTACTATTAATAGTTAAGAGTAGACATAGCTATACTTATTAACTTCTAGATTATACTAGAAATCTATAATTTTAGTCTATATAATTTAATCTTTAAGAAGGAGCCTAAGGTATTATAGACAAAATAGTTAAGGCAAATATTAGATTATAGCTATAGTACTTTAGTAAATAAAAAGCTAATTGCTTACTAACTCTATTAGTACGTAGAAGAATACTATCTATTTTCTAGATAGTAATCTACCTCTGTGTTAGGTATCTGTCTTATTATATAATTTAAGTAATAACACTAATTTTAAGCTTTTTACCTTAAACTCCTACGTTTATTCCTTATAATATTAGAATTAAAGTATTAGCTATATAGTTCTATTATCTAATATTTGTAAGGTCCACGTTAACAGCTACCTAGAGCTCTGCCTCTAAGCTTGCTAGATTGTTTAGAGCTTGCTGGATATAGCTATCTGTTCTTGTCCTCTAGTTCTTTCTTAACTTATTTATTGCATAGTAAGCCCAGGTCCTACTGTGGCTGGGAAGGTGAGGTATTATATCTTTTACCCACTCCGCCTAAAAGGCGGTAATATCTATCTAATTAGTTGGGTTAGCTGCATTGTAAGCTGTCTGAGAGTGTTGTAACTGGTTGCTGATATTATTAATAATTGTCACAAGTTAATTATTAACGTTTGGTTCTCCTTGGAAGGCCATGTAACGCCTCGCCGCAATAGCGGCTTGGATCTTGTCCAATACCTTCGTGCAACTTGCAACGGTCGCGGCATCACTGCTACGTCAAACGCTGTTTTGCCCATAATGTTTGATTCTAACATCATCTGTCTAAAGATGGATATCTCAGTCTCTTGGGTTTAGGTTTAGCGAAGCTGTATGCACTTACAACGGTCTTTGCTTGACGAATGCTCCTCTCAAGACCTACGAATGTGCCCGTGTTTGTCTTGGTACCAAGGCATTTCATTACACGTCCAAATACTCGACGTAAGCCCGTATCCATATTTGGATCTCCTACGCCAGGTAACGCTGGCGCATTTATCATTGGCGCTGTTTGAGCGTGTGCGAAATACGACATTGAGACTCGAGCGGTTGTCGCTGTCGCACCACTACGTAGCACGCCATTGGAAGCATCCGCCAGAAATGAAGCAATGAGCTGACCGTCCATCACATGTTCTGTTTCGAAGCGTCTTAGGCTTTGTGCGTCATAATTGAGCTGTGCTATGGTTGGATTACCGCAGTCATGGACTGAGTTATAGCCAATCAACTCGTTTCCAATCGCAGCATTTGGATCAGCTTTCATCATCTCTTTGACTGTGTCGTGGTCATTCAATACTATGAGGAAAGACCTTTGGCGACCATCAGCACCTATTACGGTACACTGGTAAGGTGGCCGTCTCTTTGCCAGTTGATGGGTCTCACTGATGTCCGACCTCGTTAAATGTTCGCGGTGGGCGTGGTTGTGGTGACGGCGGGCATGGTGATGCTGGCGTGATAATGTTGGAAGAAAATCCAGTGCACGTCGTGCCACCGGAAAGTCGGCGTCTCCTTCGGGGATATCATCGTCGTCGTCGCTACAAGTCTCACCGGTGCAGATGTCGTAGCAGACAAGTGTTTTGTCATTCGGTGTCTTTGCAGCGCGTGCGTTCCAGCTCCACATGTTGCACACTACCCGGTAACCAAGCTCAATCGGACCATTTGTGGTCCAGCTATCAAGGCCCTTGAAATAATCGTATGCAGCTGGGAACTGAAGACTTCCAAATTGAGTACCCATCGCTTCGTTCCAGATCCTTTCTTCTGCTTTGTACATCTCGGATTTTCTGGATCTTGCAGTGAGTAGTGCCAGCAGGAGGGTGTAGGTGACATCGAGCGGATACTCCAAGTTTCTCTTGACTCTAGCTGCTGTAGTGGGTTCATCAAATGGAACCGGTATTGTGCACCTTGGGTTCTTCATATAATCTTCCATGACTTCTCGATATGCGGTTAACTTCGGTGTCTCTGCCTTGACGGTTGTATAGGCGTTAGGCTCACAACAAAACGCTTTGGCTGAGCCAAACGCGCAATCATCTTTCTCATGATGACCCATACCCACGCGAATCTTTCCTGTTGGACATCCACTGATGCACCAGTTTTTTGGCGCTCCAGTCATAAACTTTCCCATTCCGCTGTACCACTGGCAGTTCGGGAATCGTTCCTTTCTGCTGCTGTCGTCATAGCAATATTTGCGCTCCTCAGGTGCGCCTGGGGTAATCTGACCTAGATACATTGCGTTACACACGGCCGCTCCTGAGCCTGATGGTGCCTTACCGAGGAGGGTAGTCTTTTTAGAGTCCGAGATTGGACATGCTTGCGCGTCCTCGCAATTTGGTTGGTGTCCCCATTCTCCTTTGGCATGCAGCTTCATGCTGTCGTGTTCGGCATCGCAACAGGCGGCCTGGTACGTAGGTACTTTCTTACAATACATGTTGTTTGAGCCAATCTCGATCTTGCCGTCAGGACATTCCGAGTTGCAGTTGCCATTATTGTGTGTATAGCAGCCACAAGATGGGAGCTTAGCAGTTGCTGGACAACAGAAGGTACGGAGTCCAGCTTTGCCGCAGTTTGTCTCGTCGATCATAAGTTCATTGTTCCGAACACCTTTGTCGGTACGTCGAACTGGAACGTATTTATCATAACAGGCTATTTTCTTGTCAGCTTCTCGCCTGTAGAATGCTTCGTATGAGTCCTTACACTCGTCACAGTTCGTCCACATGCACTGGCCTTGAGCGACGTCTTCTGATGAAAACGCCGAGCCATCGGTAGCACCTATTGCTAAAATCTTACGATTGACCGCCTTGGCCAAAGCCGTATGATACCTTGCATCCTTGTTGTCGTGAGTAATGGCCCAAACCATAAGTCCTCCCAAACATAGAGACTATGCATATTCAGACTTCATTTTCGGGGTTTCTTCATCGTCACAAGCGACCCATTGATTTCCCCAAGAGGCAAATTTACCGCTTCTTTCTTATACAAGACTGTGTTGACGCTGTTCTTCTCAATGTGCTCGTCGATCTCAGAGTTCATGACTATCCCAACTCCTCTACTACAGCGTCCAGCCCGACCGCCAGACTCATAGGAACACTCTGGGGCGTTGCAAGTTGATCTTGTTGTTGAAAATGTACGCCCGTAGAATGCTAGTCCAAGAACGACTTTGTTTGGATCGACATCGTTTCTCCAGAGAAGATCAAGTGCTGCATCAATCTCGGTTAGGTTCGTGTGCGCGTTCAGATAAGCTCCTGTCCATTTGTTGCCTTGGTCCCAAGTTCCGTGCAGGTCGTAGGACATGATGTTGAACCAGTCCACGCTCTTGCCAAGACCTTCCAGATGAAAATGTTGGAGGTACCAGTAAGAAGCAGATAGTGTTACGGTCAAGGCCTTGCTAGACGCAGACACTGCCTTCTTTAGGCGAGTCATAAAAGCCGGGAAATTGGTGTAGTCAATCTCGCGACCAGATCGTTCGCTTGATACCGGATGTTCCCAATGCAAGTCAAGCCCATCGAAACCATACGTCGACATGAATGAGATAAGAGATCTCATGAAGACTTTTTGTCTTGGTATGGATGCGGCCAGATCCGAGAAGGTAGTCGCAGTGGTAACGTCTACCCATTCATTGGTAAGACTCCTTAGACTCCGAGCAAGCACTAATGGGCCCAACAACGGCCCATACTCTGAACATCTCGACCTTGAAGGTAGCAAAGGCAGCACTCGTAGCAGCACAAGGTAAGGAGGTGGCTGAGCGAAATGAATGTGCAAACCAGCTGAGTAAGAGGCTGGATCTATAGACCCAGACATAGCACGAGACTAGTGCATAACAATCTACATACAACCGATATAACTCCCTTGTAGCCCAGAGTGATATTGAGATCCTGTAAGTTGACAAGCTAGGTTGCTATAAATATACCCAATATAATCTTTGCATATACCGGAGGTCGAATGGGTTATCTTGACTGTAGTAGGGCTCTTTTCGATCTTGCCATAAGAACTAGACATTGCACAAACCGCTGCATGTATGAATACACCAACACTATTTGAGGCGGAGTTTAAGTTTGCAGCGGGTATGACGACCGTGCTGCCACGATATTTCGAAAAGAAATTCCAGGGCTTGGAGACCATAATTTGGAACTATGCTTGCCTCATCCCAGCGTGATGAGACGCCAACAGGTTTCCATCTTCGGCCAGTGTCGATACGGAACACTTGTGGAGCCTCTGCGATAGAATACTGATTCTTTTTCTACGACAAGCAGGATATTCATGTTTGTTGATATGCTGGAGTGAGAAGGTTCTGTCTCGCCTACTGCAACAGCAAGTATCTCGTGTATGCCGTTTTCGAAGACTTTGCGCAGATCCATGATTGCTGATGGGTATCGCTGGCAGCGAGCTGTATCACTCCAGTCCAAGCCTGCCGTAGATTGAATATTCGGTCTCCTTGAGATTAATTCGCCGTCACTGTTGAATAGCTCGTAGTGGAATGGTATCCGAACTTCTTCGGCATCTTCACGAGCAAGATAAACTTTTGCGGTGCTAGTCCAAAATCGCAGGTGTCCCGAGTCCCTGTTCACAGCTCCTTCTTCGATTACCGTGAGATTGATATCACGAGGTGCACCTACCCAATCGTTGGGCATCGTTGCTACTTGATTGATGGCACCATCGTTTTGCATAGATTGCTGATGTTGTGATAGATCGACAGGGTTTATGCAGCTGTATGGCACCAGTTCGAGCTTTTTGTCAAGTCTACAGCGATATACAAGCACCTTGAATGTTCCAGGCTTGGGGTGATACCGAAGGTCTGACGAAGAGCCGGGATAGGAGACGATGTCATCTTCTAGATTCCCCACCCATGCACTCCATGACCAACTAGGAAAGGGTATAGCCGTTTCTATGCCTGTAGCATCAGTGATCCGCTGAGATCCCTTGTTTTGGACACACTCGTAGTTAGTCCTCCAGAGCAGAGATTCCAGAAACCAAATGTCCGGATGACCCCAGATGAACTGAATCCGATGTGTCCTACTAATTTCTTCGTACAATCCTGCAAGGGCGTTGAGAGTATCTGAAGCGAAAGAAAGGCGCCGTCTAGAGTACTCGGATATGAGATGCTCGTACAAGATAAAATCGAACTGCATATCCATGATGGTCGTCGTCAACCAGGGGTCGGTGTCAAGTAGCTCGCTTTTCTCGCCATGATTTACACATGCAGCAGGTATCTCTTTCACCGTTTCTTCCTGGTAGAAACCGGATGAACACTGCCAGAATATGCGGTCGGTACTGAAATACAGACGTCTTTGACTGAATAGCTCTTCCTGCAACGTCCATGATCTTGAGCGCCACCGCAGGTCCCCGAGCCCTGTACGTCTTGGATCACTTGCGACTGTGTGCCAATCTTGCTCCGTGGTTGCAGGCTGAGGTACGACGATAAGATTGAGCTCATCGAGGGTAATCCTTTTTGTAATTGCAGTTCGGGTACCGGCTCGAACGCCAGCAAGGCCATGGTCGGCGTTATCAGCAGCAGCTGCCATGATCGTGAACATACCCTGTTCATATATTCGAGTCATCTGTGGTATCTGAGCTTGCAACATTATGGGATCATCTTGGACGATGCAAAGTGCGTCAACCCAAAGATAACGGAGACCAGCTTTGCGCGTAACGTCGATAGCATCAACGATCGTATTTGGCAGCACATCGATGCTCAAGCCTTGAACTCGGCCGAGCCTCAACACATTGTCCTGTGTGAGTAATGTCGTCTTCGCACTACCCCAGCAGTAGGACAGAACCGCGTAATCGCAACCATCAGGTGCGAGGCGTACTGCCATATCCTGAACATCAATGACACGCAGGCCCTCCAGTAGAGGACGTTTTACAGGCCAGCAGGCTGTATCATGATATCTCGTACAAAGTTGTATCCAGTGGTGATATAGACGAGGATTAATCGTATTCTCACGCAAGCGGCCACTAAAACGAGTGTGCTTGGGTGAGGCAAGAAGCTCGATTGGACCTTCACATAGCTGATCAACAGTGGGAATTGGATTTGTGCAGCCTTGGAGGTGCAGCAAGATCCATGGACGCGCTTCTGTGGTCGCTTCTTGCGTGGTAGGATTTGCTACGTCGGCTTTGTAGAATCTGTCAGGCATCACAGGACCCACAAACCCAGTGAAAGCGACTGGGACAATCTGAACTGCTATCCATCTTGCCACAAATGGGGCATTTCTTTGGGTAAGATCTTTCTCCACGTGATCACCTTGCAAAACTTCCTCTTCGAACCTTGTAGAAAGAAGTTGGCATCGGTCACCAGCACCTTGAACGATGTCAGGGCTCCTGACCCGATCTAGCCAAGCGGAGATTAAGTCGCACAGGTCGCAAACATCTAATCGATCCCTGATGCTTTGTATGGTACCGATGTCGATGCTATGTGGCCCCTGTAGGACATCGCGGACAGCGGATGGCCAAACAAGAGCGGTGAAATCGACGGCTTTGCAAATGTCGCAAAGCCTAGCAACTAAATCGTTCATGCCAAGCTCTCGATTCTACAGCTGCCTCGCTCGAATCACGTGCAGAGTGCGGGGTGAGGAACCTGAACGACAAGACCCGCCTCCTTTCGTGTATTGTACGGGTGGAGAAACGAGCTGGATATGACCCAGTAAGCGCTGAAGCCGTTGAGAAAATAATGTATGCGTGCAGCGTGCCAGGCCTTTAATGGTACTGAAAATGCGGAGAAAGAGAGTAAACAGAGTTGCTCTTTAGGTTTGGACACAGCCTACCTCTACGCGAACATCATGACTCAGGCCTGTTTTGCTGCCCTATTCGCGCTAATTAAGAAATAACCCCTTTTTATAATCTTTTTAGGTTTAGCGCAGCTGTAACCGAATGCATACTCAGACACGCTGCGCGCATAGTGCTTAGTAGCAGCTACACTCATCTCTCTATAATTTCGCGTACCTGTACACATTAGCGTTCTAAGAAAGGATAGCTCTCTATGTCTAACTGTCTGTAGTGCTAACAAATTTAACCTCTGCAATATCTAACTGCACAGGCTATCTAGCAGAGGGCACGCCTCTCAAGAACGCTTCCGCGCCATCCTCGTGGACAGTCTCTATTGGAGATCCTGCAACAAACGAGGTAGGTAATGGGCACCTGTTGTTCAACCCATGTCGCAGCGTCGTGCCGTATAAGCCCCTCCACTACCACCCAGTATATAATGATTTGCGAGTCGCACTGCGCCTCAAACAATATAGGGAAGGAGAAGGAGGAGAAACGTGTAATACAAGAGGCAGCCAGAGAGGTGCGCTAACCCAAACAATCGGTCCTAAATGCGCACATAACACTTACAAAGTCCAAATACCATATCTCACTAGATAGTCTCTTTGTTCTTTTTTGGTACAGCAATTGGCCGTGTGAGACTCGTCCATAAAGCAACAGCAGAACTAGCTACCTAAAGAATCTGTTGGGCGGATTGTTCCGCAGTGGTCATGGCGTGTTACACCGCAGCCAGCTTTACCTGTAATGCTACCCTTGGTGCTTCTGCTTCTGCCACTATTGTTGGTTGCAACACCGCCTTTGGTACGTGCCAGGATGCATGTGCCGCCTTCCTTTTGACTAAGAGAAAATACAGCCTTGTCACGATACAAGCGATAGGCAACTGAGCGAGCCTGCTTCCGTTACGCCCCGAGCTGCAGACAGGGTGCATAAAAGTGGGACACCAATACTATCGACCCCGCACTCGTCACCGTGGCTAGCACCTTCTCTCGACACGTTACTCGGCCTTGATAAACACGACGCTTTTCGCACCCCTTCAGGGCTCACTTTCTGACAATTTCGCAAGTGCATTCCGCCTCCACGTTCCGCCTTTACTGTGTTTTGTTGGAACTATACATTGGCCTATCGATTGTAACTGTCATGGCACCGCTCTATAAGCCCACATGCATTTTCTATGCCCGCGGAGCATGTAGAAATGGCGACTCTTGCAGTTTCGTGCATGAGAGAGACACAGGCGCACATGATCGCTCAAGACCTGTTATTCCAGTCTGGTCACCTCCTCAGGCCCCGAAAACCAACTCGAATGTAACTCCCACACGTGAGGCTCAAGGTCGAACGACCGACAATCTACCTCGGTCTCCAGATTCTCGTAATACAGTCCTTTGCAGGTTCTTCTCGCAATCGAGAGGCTGTCAGAAAGACTCTTGTCCATTCCTTCACGTCACACAAGGCCCGCAAAGCATAAGCATCAACAACGATGAGCTTGCATTGAAGGAAGACGAAGTCAGTAGTCAGTTATTGAAGCTTCAGAGACCTGATGCTCACGCTTTTCGTAGGAACTTGACGATCTCAGTTGGACTTTCTATGGAGCATCCGTACAGTTCGACGAATGTGGCCACGTTCTCGAGATTTCGCTTCCGACAGACTATTCCGTTGCATGCGTCACAGGCTTCCCGGCCGGGACTACCTCTGAAGCAGTTGTTGACGCCTTGCACAGATTAGGATTCGTTCTAGAAACCAGTCAAGTTCGCGTGCCTAGCCAAGATGTTTCGTCAGAAGTAAGAGCCACGGTGAAAATGAAGGATCCAATGTTCGCTCGAAATCTGAGTACTATCCTGAAAGAGGGTCATCATGGACTCAGTGCAACGCCAATAGCAACTGCCACAAAAAGGACGGATGGCAGGAAAGTCTACGTATCCTGGCACAAAGCTACCCGCAACGTGTGGCTGAATTTCGGAACTGAAGAGATAGCGACCCGTGTTGCGCAGAAGTTCAATGAAGGTCGATATACTTGCCTGGGCCATCGCATCAAATCATCCACAGCCAAGCGCAGTCGGAGCTACAGCAAATTTGCCCAGAATTTTGTGCCCTGGACAATCAATTTGAGTGATATTCCTAGGGTAGCGACAGTAGCGCATATCAAGCGCGCTATCACGTCAAGCTACGATGAGCCTCGACACATTGAGATGGGAGCGCTGAATTACGAATCATCTGATGCAGAAGTCAGCGTTGAAGTACGCTCACGATTAGAGAGCCACGGGCAACTTGACAACTTCCAACTCGCCATTACATCCACGGGCAAGCGAGTCAAAGCCACTGCATGGTTTCAAGAAGAACCAGACGCCACGTCTGCCCGCTCTCTGGATGATGTACGACTTTCTGTCCTGGGAACCGGAAAATTGACTGTCGCACAGGTGTCATCGGTTAAGGTTAAAGTTCCCGCAGTAGTCTACGCCGTCTCCAAGATCAGTATCGAGAAAGAGCAAGAGAGCTGGAAAGAGCGCAACTTGATACTACGTACTTATCCAGACTCCAAACAGCGGTTTATGCTGTTGAAGGTTGAGAGTAATAACGCAAAAGATGTTGTAGTTGCGCGGAGCAAGCTCGATAAGATTCTGAGTGGGAAAATCATGACCGACGGTGGACGAGCGCTTTGGAGTCCGGCATTTAGTCTTAATGGGAACGCATCAGAAGAGCTGAAATCTATTGAGAGAGAACTTGGCATACTTGTCGTCAGGGACAAGTTAAAGCGCCAACTTCGCTTTCATGGATCTCCAGAGAAATTGCAGGAAGCAGCTAGCCGGATTGAAAATCTCCTCAAACAAGAGACGACGTTGCATCACGGGATCGATCTCCAGCCGCATGATCTCTCATGGGCAGTTCAAGGCGGTTTCAAGAAGATCGAACAGCAGCTAGGCAAGAATGTCGCTATGCTTGATGTGGTGTCAAAAAGGATTACTATCAGTGGTACTAATGAGCAACTCACACTGGCCTTGAGAATCATGCAGGACAAGAATGTTTCGAAGGCTGAAAAATGTCTCGATGACACTCCCAAGCCAGGTGAAGATTGCCCAATCTGCTTCTGTGAAGCTGAAGATGCCATCAAGACTGTTTGCGGACACACTTATTGCCTGGACTGTCTGGAGGCATACTGCAAATCTTCTGCATCAAACACCAAAGATGTTTTTCGAGTGAAGTGCCAAGGCGCCGGAGGAAACTGCTCTACGAATTTCACGCTACGCGAAATGAAAGACCACGTCTCATCTTCTACCTTTGACGAAGTTCTTAGATCGTCTTTTGGGGAGTACATCCAACGTCGCCCCGAAGATTTTCGCTGCTGCCCTACTCCAGAATGCGGCTTCATCTATCGGTGCGCTACAGTCTCAGAAGCAGGACTCCCAGGTTATGTTTGCCCAAATTGCTCCGAGCCGCTGTGTACCTCTTGTCACGCGCAACATGGAGATTATACGTGCCCAGAGTACAGGGATATTGCATCTGGTGGCCTCGAAGCACTTGAGAAACTCAAGAAGGAACTGAACATCAAAGATTGCCCAAAATGTTCGACGCCAATGGAAAAGATTGATGGCTGCAACCACATGACTTGCGGAGGTTGTAGGGCGCACATCTGTTGGATTTGTATGTCTGTCTTTGAGAGAAGTGACCTTTGCTACGAGCACATGAACAGACAGCATGGTGGCATTGGGATTGAATTCGAATTTGATTAGAGTTGCTATTAAGATCTTATCTTTTTGTCGAGATTGTAGTAAGAGCACTACGGTGATTAGTCCGGGTATAAAACTCAATTATCGCAAAGATACCCAATGTTTCTGTGTAAAACGGTGATTTTAGGTATTCTACAACATTAGTTTACTTCTCATATTTAGAACCTTAGTAAATACATACAGCCTATATTATAGTATTATAAAATTAGAGTTTTCTATATTTTGTTACTTATAGACTATACTATCTTGTAACAAGGTACTGTTTTTTTAGCTTAATAAAATACGTCTATTCCTTTACTACCCTACTATCTTAAAGGTAATAGTCGTTCTCTAATGCCGCCTCTAGCTTCTCTAACTACAAACATATTACACTATAGTGTATTTTGTTTTATTCTACCTCTTGATTTTCTACTTCTACTGTAGCACCTATCCTCCTCTAGAATCTAAGGGGAGCTCACTTAGCAATGCTAGAGGCAGCTTCTAAAGTTTAGCCTAGTAAGTATATCTAGATTAACTTTTCTATTCTTGCTTTCTATAGACAACTGTCTCGTGATCTTTATCTATGTAAATAGTCTATACTGTAGTTTATGCTCTCGCTTGTTTCTTATACTTTACTAATCTCTAGGCATAGAAGATAATAGTAGTAAGCAACGCTAATCTAGCGACAGCGCTAATAACGATTTCTGCAATAGCACCTGCAGAGAGCGCTTGTATAGAGATACCAGAAAACGCTAAATCTAGAGTTGTTTTAGCGGAACTTAAGGTTATTAATATAGCCGATATTAACGTTAATGCTGTTAAAACTTAGCTAGAAGCACACTAGAAGACTAACCTAGCCTAAGAATCTTTAGCTACAATACCACTTTAGATCTATTTGTGCAATAGG
This sequence comes from Phoma sp. RAV-16-625, assembly GCA_004335185.1. Classification (NCBI taxonomy): domain Eukaryota; kingdom Fungi; phylum Ascomycota; class Dothideomycetes; order Pleosporales; family Didymellaceae; genus Phoma; species Phoma sp. RAV-16-625. Next base: position 488 of record SAUA01000029.1, on the reverse strand, counting down.
TTTTTTCTTCTCTGTAACACTATTTCTTGCTGTCTGCAGACTCTATGCATAGTGTTATTTAGGTTCCGCTATTATGTTTAGTTAACGTGTAGTAATAGAAGCGCTTAATAATCTCTCTTTAAGTTGCAGCGAGCACGTGGTGGTGCTGCAAGAGATAGGTGTTAAGATTAATAACGCCTGTTTAGTAGTCTTTGCATACCAACACGCTGTATTCTTCTAAGAAGCAGAGAATATTATTGTAATTATTAAGTAATATCTACGCACTGGTTTTGCGACTGTGTTGGCTGCGTTGTTGTTATTTATTATTGCTGCGCTGTTGCGGAGCCGTTGTACGGTTTCGCCGGGTCTAATTTATTGCGAACCCTAACCCTAATACCCTAACACAAGTCATCTCGTGGAGAATGCATAGGGCCCTCGCATACCAGTAATCAGGGTTAGGGTTAGGGTTAGGGTTAGGGTTAGGGTTAGGGTTAGGGTTAGGGTTAGGG